>OY986971.1:9724275-9792103 GCA_963920575.1 Narthecium ossifragum | reverse complement strand
ATGTGTGTATAAGTTTATGACTCAAATGATGAGTTATAAAAGTAACTACCCTTGGATCTTATAAGGTAGATAAGTATGTACATTTAAAACTAATCTCCTGACTTATGATTATAAGGATGTATATTTTAAAAAATAACCTAGGAAATTATGATAAAAATATACAAAGTTAACTTAAAAAAATATACATGTAAACAAACTAATATGAGGGAAAACAATTGTAACCGTTATTGCTGCTTATAAGGTTGAAAGTAACTACCCTTGGGATTTTATAAGGTAGATAAGTATGTATATTTAAAACTAATCTCCTATCTTATGATTATAAGGATGTATATTAAAAACTAACCTAGGAAATTATGATAAAAATATACAAAGTTAACTTAGGAAAATATACATGTAAACAAACTAATAGGAGGGAAACGGTGTAACCATTATTGCTCCTTATAAGGTTGATTAATATATTATAGACACATACATATATATATATAATCCAAATCACTAATCATATTATTTATGCTGATGTGACATAGAGTGTATGTAAAATAATAATATTATTTTAAGATTTAGGGAACGTGTTTTGGTTCCCTAAATATAGAAAACCAAGTTGATTTTAGGGAATGAGATAGGAAATGACTAGAGGATAGAAAAACATGTTGGATGACAAATTCTAATCATATTTCCTAAATATAGGGATAGGGAATGGGATAGGAACCTGTTGACAATGCTCTTATGACAAATAATGTGCATGTGGAGCAATCAACATGAGGTACAAGGGATCACAAAAATGCATTGTACATCATTTTATTTTTGGATTGTACAAAATTAATTAATGATACAACACTACACGACGGACTTGCATCCACAGCTACAGAATAAATGCATAGCTTAAATCAAGAAACTAACCACCAATAGGAGTTTAATCTGTCAACGTCTTAACATTGGGTCAGTATTTCCGCCCCATTTCTGTAATCAGTAATGTATGCTCAAACTGAGCCGACAGGCTTCCGTCTTCTGTTACTGCAGTCCACTTGTCTGCCCATATCATGGGATTGGTGCTTCCAGTTGTAAGCATGGGCTCTGCGCAAATTATACGCAAGAAAATTCAGAATGCATTAAATCCACTTTTGTCTCGCATAGGATATAGTATAGACAGAAAGATTGAATTCTTGATACTTGATTTCTTGAGGTGTAAAACTAATTCTTAAATGTGTGTGAGATATTTATCCTCACGATCACATATGTTCACTGAAACCTCCGCACAGGGGCGGACCCAGCCTATGAAGTAAGGGGGGGCCAAGGGAGGGAAGCAGTGTCTCAGGGGGGGCCAGGGACATTGGGATAGGGGGTGGGGGGCGCGGGGCTCACGGTAGGTTAACTAAAAAAAAAAATTTCAGGCCTGGCCCCCCCTAATATATGAATAGGTCCGCCCCTGCCTCCGCAAATAGTTCAGACATGCATTTGCTCCGGCAAAACTTAATATCACATTAAGAAAAGTTTCAGTAAGGAAGATGGAAGCCCAAAGCCACCATACTACAAAATTCATCCACGACGATAATAACATTCAAAATAACAAAATTCTCGGACAGATAAAAAAATATATCAGATACAATTACCGATTGTAAATGTTTGACCCAACAGCATGCGACCACGCTCATGATTTCCTGCAAAACAAAACAAATAAAATAAAATATCAAATTAATGCTTGAATATACTGCCTGATGTCATTTTTCATGGCAGAATTGCAATTGTCAATATTAACATTGCAGGAGTATATCAAGGTTAGTTCTTCACCATGCAAAACAGGCAAACCTATTTACATAACCTTTCTACCTGTTTGTTGGTCTCGATATGCCAATGAACTTAGGATAATACACTATGCATGTTTATTTGTTGATGAAATATGAAGAGCAAGTAACTAAAGCATGTAAACTAAGCAAGCAACAAGAATAGAAGGTGAAACTTGAGGAGATTGAGGACAAAAGGACGAATGTTAATAATTACAAGAGTATATGCTCAAATACATAAAGAAGATTCTCGTGCCCCAAGTTTGTGTTGAAGAAGAAAATCTATAAGCTTGTCTATTACACAAGTATTTCCTCTGTTCATAGGAAAATGGACAAAACTCACTCTTTATGCCTCGAGTTATTCGTGCTTTGCAGTTTTGTATCTGACGTTCACCTTGACCATTAAACAACTTTAGCTCATCTATAGCCATGTTTGGATGCCCTTGGATCCGGCGAATGGGGTGGATTAGAGAATTGTGGATTCCGGATCAGCTGGATCCGTTATTCGGCTCACAAGCTGCATCCGAAAAAACGGAATCCACATAGGGGCAGATGCCGAAATTGTGGATTCCGCTTTCGGCATCCGCTCTTCTCGAGCGTACACCCTTTTTCGGAATCCGCTCCCGCGGATACCGGATGCCGGATCCCGCGGATTCCGGATACGCATCATCGCCAAACACACCCTATTAGTATTTACCTGTATTAACTTAATTATCTTTCAGTTCTCTGATATAGCATTTTCAGTAATTTCAAAAGATACAAGAGCAGAGTGTATTACTATTTGCATCCGCAAGCCAACTAAGGATTGACAGTTTTGAAAGATGATCAGCTGAGTATACAACTGTAAAATCAAGGAATTTTATGTACAGCTAGAGTTTCGGTTACATTAGGAGTCCAACTAGGTTAGGAAACAAGTTAAGTGTAACCCTAGTTGATTAGGTTAGTTCAAAGTACTTAAT
Source organism: Narthecium ossifragum (assembly GCA_963920575.1). Taxonomy (NCBI): domain Eukaryota; kingdom Viridiplantae; phylum Streptophyta; class Magnoliopsida; order Dioscoreales; family Nartheciaceae; genus Narthecium; species Narthecium ossifragum. The sequence goes on along the minus strand of OY986971.1, from coordinate 9,789,363 downwards.
TGAGACCTAATTGCAAGAGCTTGAGTCAATTAGGACTCTATTTTGACCTTAAGTAACTGCAGTCATAGATTAATGTGAGTCCTACTAGAACTAGGTCTAATCATCTAGGCTAGTCTTTAACTCTTAGTTGGCTGGGTTATGTAGAGCCCTATTAGTAGATGTATTCTCACCAAGTCAGTTAATTAGGGTTTGACAAGAACTCTAATTAAAAGACTACAGCAACAGCCGCAGGAATCTTCTCTCTTTCTCACGTATTCCTAGTTCTCTCTCATCTTACGTGTTCATCTTTCTCCCTATATAACCTCTCTCATAGCCTCTCCTCTTTAGTAATCTTTTAACCTAATCTCTTCAACTCTAGATCTCTAAATAGGAGCATTCAGACTCACGGTGTGCAGATTCGCGAGTCAACGGGCTTAAAGAGGTCAAGGTTTGGTATTGAAGAGCTTTTAAGGTAGGGAACTTCATGAGTAATAACATCAAGTCTAGACATAGTCTTTACAATTGCTTTATGAGGTGTTTCTATGATGTGTTTTATGGTATGATTGCCTGGCCATTAAAATAACTGGTTTTATGGAGGTATGGTATATATATGACAGCAACCTCTATAACTTAAGATCAAGCATATATGGCATAATGTTATGCTCATGTAGCAGCTAGTTAGGTTAACTAATGAGGTCTATGTATGTTATCGCATGTTACAGTTTTCCTATTAGATACATAGCACATTTTCAGAGTTTTATAGCAGATTTTCAAAGAGTATTTTGCTGATTTTCAGATGGCTGTTTTTTCCAGATTCTGATTATTTTTAGGAAGATACATAGTAGAATGGAATGTTCATTTATGCGTCTAACCTTCTAATCTTTTAGAGCCGTGACTTTATGTTATGATAGCAGATTTTCAGAACTTATGCAGATTTTGTTGTTTCAAATTTTCAGATTTGTAAATATGCAACCTATACTGATTTCAGCGTTTAAAGTTGAGTCTACTGTAAAATTTTAATGTTCAGATTTCCAGTAATTAAGTACGCAAATTTCCACTTTCTTTTAAGTATTCGGCGGGTTAGATTTCAGGATCTATTAGTTTCATGTTCTGTCTTGTTCCTGATCAATGAATGCACATCAATGTAGGGTTTCATAATGTCAAGTGCATCGGTTTATAAGTTTACAATGTCAAGTTTTTGGTGCATAACATATCATGTGAGTGTAACATTGTGCATGATCATCTCCTTGCATATATGTCAGCATGCTTAAGTAATTATTCAAAAGCATTACATATGCATAGTGTGCACGTTTGCCAAGCAAAAGTTGCCACCAAGGTGGAATGAGATCTGAGATGTCCTTAGTTGTCATGGTTGGGCAGCTAAAAATGAGTACTTTTAACGGTTCACTATTTGGTCGAGACCAACTATGGGTCCAGGGCATTCGAGTCTGAAAGAGTCGAGGCTCACCTTATGCTAGCATGAGTAAAGATAGTTATCCCAAGTGCACGTGGTGTGTTATCACCAGACACCGCTATAGTACTCGGCGGTAGAACCAAGAAGATATATCTCATTATATCATGCATACAAGTTCATGTCATGCGAGAGTTTTAAACATGCTTTATGGGCATGAAAAAGTTCAGCTTTTAAGTTTAATAAAGTGTGACTATTCTCTTTCTCAAGTGATGTGCTTTAGTTCAGGTATTGTTTTGTGAACTCTTTTGTTTGGATATCATTCTATCATGTGTTGTTTCCTATTGGGCTTTATGCTCATGAGATAGATGAGTTTTTTTTTCAGATACCCAAGATTCTGCATAGGCGTGGAAATGGGACAAAGCAGTGAAGAGTTTAGGACCATTAGATTATAGTTTCTTTTAGCATTTGGCGATTCTAATGTGAATCTTTTAGGAATACCGATAAATGAGTTGAAGTTTGATTTACTTTTAGTAGCTTTGTTCTATTCTTGCATACTTGGTTCAGTTTGACTATTATTTTCAATAATAATCTCCTTTGAAGACTTTCCATTATCTAAGCTTTGAATGACAGTGTTGCGTCTTGTGTCATGATAGAGGACGAGTTGTTCCTCTTCAAGATCCAAGATGTTACAACAACAGACAATATCATATTAGTCTATGTGAGAGAGACACTTCAAATACAAAAGCAGCGGAAAGAAGTTTCTTTACACCTTGATGTAATTAACAAAAAGGTGTTGCTAGCACCTTGACATTAATAGTTTGTGTTTAGTCAGAAAGCAGCTACATATCTATTTGCTAAAGACAAAAAGGTGAACAAGCTTAATGGAACTAAGGAATTAGTGGAACAGGTCACTATATTCTTGAACACACCATTTGGGTTTCCACACACCTTGGGCCTCTACAATTGAATTAACAGATACCCTACTTTGCTGAAAGCATGGAACTAATTGTAAACAAAAAGTTTGTGCAGGAAAATAAGGTAGAAACACCATTCATCGTGCTTCAATATTTATCCTCGGGAATAACATTTATAGCAACAAGAATGCAGGAGATCATAATGAGCTTCTGCAAAAAATACAATTAGGACACTTACTGTAATGAAGAATAACTGGATCGGCATGAAAAACTTGTCCAACACCATGGCCAACAAATTCTCGAACGACACCTAACTTAAATTTTTCTGCATGATCACTTCAAAGAATCCAGACTATAAGGACAATCCTCAAGGTACTGGTTTCTAGTTAATAGACAAAGGACATATTTGCGTGTCAATAATATCCAGAGAAGGCAAAAGAAAGCATAAGAAAGTAGAAAAATGCTCCTTTGCAGTTGAGTTCAGACATCATAAAGAAAATGACAATCAAGCACAGCATAATTGAAATCTGACACAAACAAACACTTATACTGCTACTCGGTAGTTCTAAATTCTCAGGCTCAAATTTCATCTAGGCAAGCATTTTGAACCTAAGTAGGCCTTTGGGCCAAAGTCTCAGGCTGCACTACCTCTATCTGGACATCCCAATCCATAGACAAATGTCTTCTTGTTTGTATTTTTACAATAAAAAGTTATTGATAATGCTTGATGTAACAGTTATTCCAAACCCTCCGTTTTGAAAAGGTCAACTTAGTAGGTTTCTAACTACTCAAATAAAGCTTTATGCAATGACATACTGTATTGTCTTGCCAATCTTGTTGTACTCGACTCCCACTGCACATATAGAGATCGCCTTGTGTAGACACTCTCTTGTTACCTGGAGGAAATCCAAAGAGAATCACATGTTGTCAAAAGACTGTATCTGAGCAGCCTCAGGTGACAGTCTGAAAAACTTATTTCATATCCATTGTACAAGTTGAATATGTACTAGAGCAACAACACCATAATTCATCTGTACATGTATACATTTATAATCCCTCTAAGATGGGAAAAGCAATATAATGTCAAACTTTAATGTTTTGTCGAGTAAATGATTTCTAAGGATGCAATATCATTGATTGTTTTGTACAAGAGGATTGTCATGTGTATCTTAAATAAAACTTTATGACAAAAAGTGTCAAATATATTACTTAAACATTTAAAGCACTTGATTTAGACAAAATTGGTTGATGCCGAAAAGAAGTGTCCAAAAAGGCTTTAGGTCAGTTTCTCAACTTTGCATGAGATTGTGCAAATTATCTCCAAATCTTAGTCTCTAGTTTATAATTTGGACCAGCTTTTAGTAGCTTCAAACCAAGAAAGGACACAAGATCTGTCACTTTGGCTGAATGAACCTTAATGTGAGAATGCATCTCAATAAATAAAATACTGTCCAGAGATACATTCCTGATTTTGTTCTATACCAACTATCATATCTATCTAAATATATATATATAAAATCAGGTGCATTCTATCATACGGTTGAGGATGCCTGATCCAAGTTATACCCTGATATATCAAGCGATCAAGATGAAGCCAAGTGAAAGGGAGTAGTGAAGGGTGGTGGTTATCGAATGGTTAGGAGAGACAGAGATGGGAGTAGTGGGGGGTGGTGGTTACCCGTGCCACCTGTCACCTAGTCTAAATATAGGAACCTGAAAATACATGCCTGATTTTGCGATATACCAACTATGGTATCTATCTAAATATGGGAAGCTACTTACATTACTTATTATACTGAAATGTACAGCTATTGTGCCACAAGTATATCTTGTGTGGCTAACACATGCATGGAATCTGCTAACATGTGTGTCAAAAACTCTGATGATTGGGCCAGCACACACACCTATCATGCTGATGTCTCTTTCATATGATTGTGGGTGAATTTGTGGACCACCTACTCTTGTGATGAATCTAGCATGGGTCAAATTCTTGTCGAAGATGAGAATACCTTAAAGAATCAGCAAGACACATGTCAAGATTCTCCCACACTTCAACAAAAAGCTGTCGAAAATGGTTTCAATGAAAGCAAATGGTGAAAGCAGATGTAGGTCACTTCAATGTGTATCCTGAAGCAAAATAGTTGTGCAAGCTAAATTCCCCTGGATGGTGTTTAGCAAGCAAGCATTGTCAACACTAATTAGTTACAATCTAGGAAATTTCGCACCATAGCTTATGTAATGTCAAACGACCTCCAAGAATAACCACCTGAAGGGTCGCCCTCAAACCCTAGGAATCACCACCTAGGGGAAACTCGGGCATCACCACCCAAAGGAGAAAAACTTATTCACTTTCATTGATCATAAGCTTAGCCCTAATGGACATACAATCCCTTATTTATAGCCTATTTAAGATGTTAATCAAAAAAGGAAATCTAATTCAAACATCAAATTTATTCATAATATGATACTAATTCAAAAGACAAATCTACCCAAACTAGGAAACCAAACGCTAACAAATGAAATTCAGATGTGAATCTAATTCCGAATTTTAGATTCGAGTTCAAATTCAGATGTGAATCTGATTCCGAATTTTAGATTCGAGTTCAAATTCAAACTCTTCCCAATCATGGGACTTGCTCCCACATCATTCTCTATAGATTGGGGAGAGCTCGTCCTCGAGTTGAAGTCGTTAACCTAATAGAGACCTCGTCTTTGAGCTTAGATAGTCGTTAACTTAAACGATCATCAATAAATCCTATGTGTCACCACCTAGAATTTGCAAAGTCGATGCCGAATAGTCCCTAAGAATCACCATCTAGAGAATAAACCAACCCTAGGAATCACCACCTAGAAGAACCTTGTTGTGAATACCAAAAATGATGTCGCACGACCTCCAAGAATCACCACATGGAGGGTCGTCCTCTGACCCTAGGAATTACTACCTAGGGGGATCTCAAGCATTAACACCCAAAGGAGAAGAATTTCTTCACGTTTCATCACCATTACCTCCACCTTCAACATAAAGCTTACCACCAAGCATTGTTGTACCAGCCGGTACTGTGCGTAACGGCTGATATTTAACAAAACGATGGCTCCCCGGCATGAAACCCCCCCCCCCCCCCCCGGTGTTGCTTTGGGGGTGAACCCGGGGTGTGCCGGTCGGAACTCTCCAATTTCGGCCGGTATGTGCTAGAAAATAATGCAAAAAAAGAGAAGAGGGGAGGAGGTGGGAGGAGAGGAGCAGAATAGGGGAGAGAAGAGGGGAGGAGGGGAAGAGGGGAGAAGAAGAGGAGAAGAGAGGAGGATCGTTGTCGTCATCGCCGGAGCCGTCACCATCGCCATCGTGGAGAAGATGGGAGGCCGATTGGGGGAGAAGAAGTCCATGGCGGCGTCGGGGAGACGAAATAGAATTAGGGTTTCTTTTAACTCAAATCCGTTAATCCAAACCCATTAAGTCTTTTAAGTCAAACCCGTTAATGCAAACCAGACCGTTATTTCAAGTAATGTATATACTTTTCAAAAAACCCTTATCTATTCGTATGCTCCCTGACTGCCGCCGCCTCTTCTCTTCCCTCACCGACGACGGACAACGGCCGGCAGCGACGGCTCTCCTCCTCTCTTCTCTTCTTCCCCTCTTCTCTTTCTCTGCTCCCTCTTCTCCTCCTCCCCTCTTCTCCTTCTTTCTTCCTCTCTTTCCCCCCTCCTTTGACATTTTAATTGAAACAAGATCGGCACGGTGGCATGCTGGTCCAACAAGTAGCGTGCCGACGGCAGATACCATACAGGCCGATGACCAGAAAGAGTGTACCACCGGCAAGGAAATCCTTACTTACCACCACCAATATTTCGACACTACTCCCAACAAGTGGCGTTCAACCCACCCGAGTTTCGTCGATCTGAGCGCTACTCCAGCGAGTGCGGTTCAACCCACCTGCGTTTCGTCAATCTGAACACTACTCCTAGCGAGTGGGGTTTAACCCACCCGAGTTGTGCCGCCTTTAGCGTCAATCGAACACCATCGGCCATTTTACATGAACAAAAAAAAGAGAAGAAAGACCGTAAAGGCTTAAAAGACTAAAGGTCTGAGGTGCTATGCAGTAATTTGATTGGGTTATGGCAGCGAAACCTTATAATATATCTGAAGTTCAAAACACATTAAGATCACTCACTAGAACAACATAACTGCATATCAGACCTTCAATTCTTACATCAAAAGTTGATACATAAAGCACTTACTCTCCTCTACAAATATACACACCACACTATCTACGAGTTTTGGGACTTCTATATACATATGTATGTACTATACAACAAAACAACATCCTTACACAAAACTCCAGTCTTCCTAAACTTCATCTCCTGAAATGTAATGAGAATCGGATGAGCCAACCTGCCCATTGAGTAATATGGATGTTGAAACCAAAATCCCACTATGTTGCATTATATATAAGTACCACATGCTAAAAGTACTAAACAATAACATACTTCACGGGACATTTATACTATGAGTTAGACAGCATGTGCTTACTCCTCGGCTGAAGGGAATTACCCATAATATGACATGTATTTTGTACTAAATTCATCCACGTGGTGAATCAAAACAACTTGAAGTTGTATGAGGCGTCTCCCAGCTCATTGTAGCTATATCGGAGAGTTTTAAATCCCCCGATCCAGAACTTCCCGAGGATTGCATATAACACATACTTACCATTTCAAATAATCAAGATATTCATGAATATCAAAATCCACATCAAGTGAATAGCCTAACAGAATTTCATAAATGCATTCATATAAAATGATAAATCATCTATAATGAAACAACGTAGGAAATCATTTCAAGATCCCATTACACATCTAAACCTTTCTTGCCCTTGAAATCTACTTGAAACAGTCTTCTCTTTTCCTTCTTTTCACTTTTCTCCTTTTTCCCTTTTTTTCTTAGTGTGGTTCTTCTGTACTTTAGCAAGACATCATCTTGCTAACAAGAGAATGAGGTGTCTTCATAATCATGAGATGTCACACTCATAAAAGGTATGGTGTTGACTCATCCCTCCTGAGTATATAACCTCATCTAGAGAGTAACGTGCCCCCCCTCTTCTATTTCAATAAGACATGTGTCTTGCAACTAAGGAATGAGTTGTCCCAAACAAATCATGAGGTATTCTAAATTAAGAAATTAGATCTCAGCAATGCTACTAAAAAGTATGGTGCATGATTATAGAAATGCATCACAAGACATGAAAAGTAATAGCATAATATTACACCCTCCCCTTCTTCAAAAAATTTGGTTCTCCAAACTTGACACACCTCATAGTAAATGAGGATATTTTGCTTGAATTTCCTCCTCTTTTTCAAATAGCTTCTTTTGTGGAGTGATTCTTCCACAAAAGTTTTACCAAAGGAATACTCTTACTCCTCAAGATTTGTACCATTCGATCCAAGATCTGAATTGTTTGCTCCATGTAACTGAAATCCTCTTGTACACTTAGAGGGTAATGATCTAATACATGGGTAGGATCACTAACATAGAAACATGGAACACATCATGAACATGGGAAAGTTCTGGTGGAAGGGATAGGCGATAAGCTACGGGACTGACCTTCTTAAGTATTACAAATGGTCCAATGTAGCTTGGGCTCCTTTCTTGCCAAATCGAATCACACCTTTGCAAGGAGAAACTTTTAGGAATACTTTTATCACTTTCTTGAAATGTTAAGGCCCTTCTCATATTTGCATAACTCTTTTGGCGACTTTGTGGAGTTTGAAATCTTTGCTGGAGTAACTTGATTTTATCAGTGGTGATCTGTACAATTTCTGGTGCCAAAAGCTTTCTATCTCCTACCTCTGTCTAGTAAATATTTGTCCAGTAAATAGGAGATCTACACTTTCTTCCATAAAGCACTTCATATGGTGCCATACCTATGCTTGCTTGAAAGCTGTTATTATAGGCAAATTCCACCGGTGGCACACGATCTTCCCAATTACCTCTGAAATCAAGAACACGGAACCAAAGCTGAATTACTCTTTCTGATTGTCCATCAGTTTGTGGATGAAAAGCTGCACTGAATTTCAATTATGTTCCCATAGCCTTCTGTAAGCTTTTCAAAAATCTAAGTACAAATCTAGAGTCTCGGTATGATACAATAGAAATTGGTGTGCCATGCAATCTAATGATTTCTTTCATATAGAGAGCAGCAAACTTGTCCATAGAGTACGTTATTTTCACAGCTAAGAAGTGAGCACATTTTGTTAACCTATCAACAATTACCCATATAGGGTTATTACCTTTGGGAGAACGAGGAAATCCGCTAACAAAATCCATACTAATTTCATTCCATTTCCATTCCGATATAGGGAGAGGTTGCATGATACGAGTCGATTCGACTCGACCGACTAGACCCGAGCACAAGGCGGATCCACGCCCGGAAGAGGACCCCGAACGGATTGGCCTCTTTCCTAGTTTGGATTGGACTTCTCTAGTTCAAACTAGAGTTAGATAATTAATTAGTTTATTATTAGTTTGAGTCTTTCATATTTTATCGAGTCCTAGTTGTTATTTGCTTTCTTAATTGGTTATTTGCTTGTTAGGGATTAATTAAGAGTCCTAGTTTGAGTTAGTTTCCTAGTCTTAGTGGAGTTAATTAAGAATTTGATTCTTAGTTAAGTTTCCTATTTGAGTCCTAGTTATTATGAGTTAATTATTTTGTTAAGAAAGTTGTTAGAGTCCTAATGGGTTATAGCCTCATTAATTGAGGGAGTTTGAGTCATAGTAGGAGAATTCTATTACTTGCTAAGCAGGGGGATATTTGAGTAGGAATTGAAGTAGATCTAGGACTATGTGAGGCCTCTATACAAGGACCTCCATACCTTTGTATTTTCTTATGCTTTGGTTGAATTATAAAAGTAGTTAGTAGTATATCATCGGAGTAGAGATAATATATCTGCCACCTAAAGACCCCCCTGTCACGGGCTGGAGTCCATGACATGACCATGGCACGAGGGATCTTGAAGATGGCGCGGCGAAAGTTGAAAATGACACGGCGGACCGAGCCAAAGCAGAGCTTAGTGAGCCATGAAGGGATCATATCGAGCAAAACGCGTGTCAGCCGGAGTTGACACGGGCCATGGCGCGGTGCATCACACCAAGTCATGGGAACATCATGATCACACGAGCAAACAACCTTGAACGAGGCTAGACGACATTTCTCCAAAGATGGCACAACGAATTCTGAGCATGGCATGACGGACGGGGCCAAGGAGGAAGACGGCACGCCAGGACGCGGTGCGGCGCGGGCCCGACAGAGCATGACGCGCGCGGGAGCAAGTCAAGCGAGCGGGGCGCGCACCAAGGCGACCAAGATGGGTGCGCGGGTCAAGCGCGCGTGCAGCACGCAGAAGAGCGCACGCAGCGCGTGCGCGATGCGCTCAGGATGCCCAGTCCTAGTCGGACTAGGACTTGGCTTGCCTAGGCTGATGCGATAAGTGCTAGAGAGCAAGCCACGCGGGCTAATCACCTAATTTCACTTGGGATGGAAGCTCCAAGACGGATGACGCGGTCAGAAACGGTTTTGGCATGGAAGAATTTGAAGATGGCGCGTGACTCCGAGTCGGACTAGGATGCGGCGCGTCAGGCGGAACGGATAGGCCTTGGAGGACGATCCAGCCAAGCAAATTCAAATGTCTCGCGTGCATTCGACTTGGAATAGGTGATGACACGGGGAATATGAAATTTGACACAGGGAAAATTATTGTTAGCGCGGACGAATAGGAAGGAGTCCTATTTTGAGTCAAGTTATAATCATGGCTATCTTAAAGCAAGTCTTAACTCATGTAAGAGTCCGGATAGACTAGGATGCTTTGTAAAAGGCGGATTGCATGATTGGATATGCATGAAGCCCAGGACTTCGAATAGGACTTCTTAGGAGTGGCTTGTTGGAACAAGCCAATGACTATTTCTTTATAAAAGGGATAGACCGGCCAAGGTGAAAGGGGGAGTCATCAAGGGGATGATCAAGGCTTTAGCTAGACGTTAGGAACATCTAGGCTATAGGCTAGCTCACGGGTTGAGCAACCCAAGTGTTGGGTTTTGGAGTCGTCGTCTACATCGAAGTGTGAGACGAGATTTCGGGATTTTGGGGTGAGAGCTTCTTGTATTGAGAGTGATTGTACTCCACCGGGTTGGGGGCGAGAGAAGAGTGCTCTTGTAATCATTGGTCAATAAAAGAGTTGGGATCTCATCCCTTACCCATATTCGTGAGTCTTGTGTGTGTACAAGGCGAAAAAGAGGGCTGATCAAGAGGCGATCGGGCTGCTAGGCGGAGTGCGCAAGGTATGCACAGACGACGTACGGACGACATACGAGCGGAGCACAAGCGGCGAGCAGGGGGCGCGACGGCGGTGTGCAGGGCTCAACGAGGTCTCTTGGCGCCATCATCGGACAAGTAAGCGAGAAAATTTTAATCCGTTATTTTTCCCGATGACAATTGGTATCAGAGCTCGGTTAGAGCAAGGAGCTAAGTTGGAGCCTAGATTTGATGCGAGGTTTGGCAAGTGGTGCCATGGCGAGCAGCGATGGATCGCAGAGCAACAGAGGGACTGATCGCTTGGCACCATTGATCGCGTTGGTGGAGTAGCCAGCGGATGGGGCGTCGACTTCAGTCTTCGCTCGTTTGGAGGAGATGAAGGCAACCCTTGCAACTCGAGAGGAGGAGCTGCGAGAGTTGAAGGAGTTGATTGAGGCGCGCGACAGAGAGATCGACAAAAGGACCCGAGAAGCGGCGGAGACTTCAAGGACTCTGAACACTCTTGCCGAGCAAATCACGGATCGACTTGAGGACAAGCTGATGGTTCTCAAGCGGGCGATGCGCAGCGAAGGGGCCGCTGATCAACCCAAGGGCAAGAAGGTTCCTGATTCGAAGCCTTTTGATGGTGTTCGGAATGAGGAGTTGGAAAACTTCTTATGGGATATGAACCAATACTTCGCAACCGCGGCGGTGACTTCAGAGAAGTTAACGGTGGCAGCGATGTATTTGGTTGGAGACGCCAAGTTATGGTGGCGGACCAGGTTGGAGGATGACAGAGTCGCGGGTCGGCCTGGCATCAAAACGTAGGAGGAGCCATGCAAGGAGCTGTAGGGCCAGTTCTTGCCTTGCAACACGGCCTAGATTGCAAGAGAAGCTCTCCGTTCCTTGAAGCAAACGGGACCAGTGCGAGACTATGTAAAGGAGTTTAGTTCGTTGATGTTGAGCATCAAGAACATGTCAGAGGAAGACATACTCTTTAATTTTCTTGCAGGGCTTCAAGGATGGGCGCAGTCGGAGCTGCAAAGACAAGGTGTTGTGGATCTTTCTGCAGCAATGGCGGATGCAGAGGCCCTGGTGGACTTCCGCGCAAAGGGGCCAACTGAAGGAGTCAGTCGGCAGCCCAAGGCCGTGGACAAGGGCAAGGCGAAGGTCCAGGAGCACGCAAGGGAGGAAGAAGCACGGGCTGCGGTGAGACCTCAAGGCAAAGGTGTCAGGTCGTCATCGGGCTGCTTCATATGCGGCGGACCGCATCGGGCAAGGGACTGCCCAAAGAGGGAGAAGCTGAATGCGATCGTGGCTGAGGACAAGGAGGAAAACTAGGGCGAGGGTCAGGCCTACCTTGGCCCGATCCAACTTCTACACGAACTCCGCCCGGGGCGGAGCACCTTGCTGCAAGATGTGCGGTAAGGCGGGCGTGGGATCTGGAGGTCCTACCCTTCGATGAGGACGTCGGATTCTTTTGGTGGGGGAGGTTTGTCACGGTCTGGAGTCCATGACATGACCATGGCACGAGGGATCTTGAAGATGGCGCGGCGAAAAATGAAAATGACACGGCGGACCGAGCCAAAGAAGAGCTTAGCGAGCCATGAAGGGATCCTATCGAGCAAGACGTGTGTCAGCCGGAGTTGACATGCGCCATGGCGCGGTGCATCACACCAAGCCATGGGAACATCATGATCACACGAGCAAACAACCTTGAACGAGGCTAGACGACATTTCCCCAAAGATGGCGCGACGAATTCTGAGTATGGCACGACGGACGGGGCCAAGGAGGAAGACGGCGCGCTAGGACGCGGTGCGGCGCGGGCCCGACAGAGCATGACGCGCACGGGAGCAAGTCAAGCGAGCGGGGCGCGCACCAAGGCGACCAAGATGGGTGCGCAGGTCGAGCGCGCGTGCAGCACGCAGAAGAGCGCGCACAGCGCGTGCGCGACGCGCTCAGGATGCCCAGTCCTAGTCGGACTAGGACTTGCCTTGCCTAGGCTGATACGATAAGTGCTAGAGAGCAAGCCATGCGGGCTAATCACCTTATTCTACTTGGGATGGATGCTCCAAGACGGATGACGCGGTCAGAAACGGTTTTGGCACGGAAGAATTTGAAGATGGCGCGCGACTCCGAGTCGGACTAGGATGCGGCGCGCCAGACGGAGCGAATAGGCCTTGGAGGATGATCCAGCCGAGCAAATTCAAATGTCTCGCGTGCATTCGACTTGGAATAGGTGATGACACAGGGAATATGAAGTTTGGCACAAGGAAAGTTGCTGTTGGCGCAGACGAATAGGAAGGAGTCTTATTTTGAGTCAAGTTGTGATCATAGTTATCTTAAAGCAAGTCTTAACTCATGTAAGAGTCCGGATAGGCTAGGGTGCTTTGTAAAATGCGGATTGCATGATTGGATATGCATGAAGCCCAGTATTTTGAGTAGGACTTCTTAAGAGTGGTTTGTTGGAGCAAGCCAAGGACTATTCCTCTATAAAAGGAATAGACCGGCCAAGGTGAAAGGGGCAGTCATCAAGGGGATGATCAAGGCTTTAGCTAGACGTTAGGAACATCTAGGCTATAGGCTAGCTCACGGGTTGAGCAACCCAAGTGTTGGGTTTTGGAGTCGTCGTCTACATCGGAGTGTGAGATGAGATTCCGGGGTTTTGGGGTGAGAGCTTCTTGTATTGAGAGTGATTGTACTCCACCAGATTAGGGATGAGAGAAGAGTGCTCTTGTAATCATTGATCAATAAAGGAGTTGGGATCTCATCCCTTACCCATATTCGTGTGAGTCTTCTGTGTGTACAAGGTGAAAAAGAGGACTAGTCAAGAGGCGATCGGGCTGCTAGGCGGAGTGCGCAAGGTGTGCACAGACGACGTGCGAGCGGAGCACAAGCGACGAGCAGGGCGCGCGGCGGCGGTGTGCAGGGCTCAACGAGGTCTCTTGGCGCCATCATTGGATAAGTAAGCGAGAAAGTTTTATTCCCTTATTTTTCCCGGTGAAACCCCCCACTCCCACCTCATTCCCTCTACCACTGGCGTTCTCTCTCCATCAGCCGACCAGCACTGCCCCACTGTCGCCATCCACCTCCGTCGTCGACCACGCCCTTGAGACTTGAGAAGCCCCATCCTCACTTCTCAATTAGTCTCTCCCCTCCACGGTTTAATCCCTTTCTCGTCGAATACGTAGAGTAATTCTCCTAAAACTCTAAAGGGATCTCTCGAGCTAGCCATAGATAAGACTAAAGAAGCGCCTAAGCTAGGACTGAGACCCGACAAGAGACCCGATACGTGAGCCTACGAGAAGGCTTGTCGTATCATTGCAACAAACCAGCTGGCCTTTGATGTTCGGCTTTTATCTGTTGACATTGTAAGCAACGAGATACAAATTCTGCAATATCTTTCTTCATACCTGGCCACTAGAATGTTTCCTTCAAATCTCTGTACATCTTTTTACTGCTCGGATGAACTGCAAGTATGAGCTTCTTCTGAGATCTGTCTTTTCACTTCCCGCACCTTGGGAAAACATAATTTGTTTCTGAATCTAAATGCACCATCTTTTACCATATAGTCCGACGTTTGAGTCCCCCTTTTTCAGTACATATCTTCCTCAAATAAGGATCATCTTGTTGCCTTTGTTTTACAATCTCAAGCAAGGTAGGCTGAATAATGATAGTAGAAAGCATAGCGATAGAGTTGGGCCATAAAACTTCAGTCTCCATATTTTCGAACTCATGCAGTAAAACTTCTTGAGTGGTAAGTAAGCAAACAAAGTTTTCTGAAGTCTTCCTACTCAAAGCATCAGCTACTACATTAGCCTTACCTGGATGATACTGAATTTTCAACTCATAGTCTTTCATTACTTCTAGCCACCTTCTTGGATGCATATTTAATTCCTTTTGGGTGAAGAAATACTTCAAACTTTTGTGATCTGTGTAAATCTCACAAGTGGTAAAACATAAGTAGTGACGCCAAATTTTCAATGCAAATATTACTGCTGCTAATTCTAAGTTAGGAGTGGGGTAATTTCTTTCATGTGGCCTCAATTGTCTAGAAGCATATGCAATTACTTTGTCATCTTGCATCAATACACAACCCAAGCCTTTATAAGAAGCATCACTATAGATGACAAAACTCCCGGTTTCAGATGGAAGTGCTAAAATAAGTGCGGCCACTAATCTATCTTTTAACTCTTGGAAGCTTTGTTCTCTTTCTCCTGTCCAATCAAATGGTGTCTTTTTCTGAGTCAACTACGTCAAAGGAGTAGCAATTCTAGAAAAATCTTTCACAAACCTTCTATAGTAGTCTACCAAACCCAAGAAACAACGAACTTCAACAACATTGGTCGGCCTTGGCCAATCTTCAATTGCTTCAATTTTGTATGGATCAACCGATACACCATCCCTGCCAATAACATGTCCCAAAAATGTTATGTTGGTCAACCAAGACTCACACTTCTTCAGTTTGGCATACAATTGTTTTTCCCTTAGAATTTGAAGAGTCATTCATAGATGTTGCTCATGTTTAGCATAGCTTTTTGAGTAAACTAAAATGTCATCAATAAACACAATAATGAACTCATCCAGGTATGGCTTAAAGACCCTATTCATTCGGTCTATGAATGTTGTTGGTGCATTAGTAACCCCAAATGGCATAACCAAAAACTCATAAGGTCAATACCTTGTCCTGAAAGCAGTCTTCAACATATCATCAGCCCTAACTTTTAATTGATGGTATCCTGATCTCAAATCAATCTTAGAAAACACTTGAGCACCTTGCAATTGGTCAAATAGATCATCTATTCTCAGTAGTGGATATCTGTTTCTGATAGTTACTTTATTCTGTTCTCTATAGTCAATACACAACCTCATTGTCCCATCCTTCACAAACAGATTGGAGCACCCGATGGTGAGACACTGGGCCTAATGAATCCTTTGTCTAATAGCTGCTGAAGTTGAGTTTCCAGTTCCTTCAACTCAGGGAACTAGGTAAATCTTCAGGGAATACATCAGGAAAATCCTTAGCAATAGGGATATTCTGTAGTGGTGGAGGGGAAACCTCTGTATCAATTATTTGACATAGATAACCAGAACCACCTTTTCTAAGCAAACGTTGAGCCTGCACAAAAGGAATGATATATGGAGGTGGTACTACTCCCTTTCTCTCAATAACAAACTCTACTTGTTCAGGAGGCCGAAAGAAAACTCTTTTACTTGCGCAGTCAATGCTAGCATAATTGGAGGATAACCAGTCCATTCCTATGATGACATCAAAGCCATATATCTCAAGGTATTAGGCCAATGAATAAGCTTGTATTCCCCACTAATATGTCACAAGATTTGTATATCATACTACAGATTAGGGAGTCACCGGTAGGCAGGACATGTAGGACGTAATTCAACGGCTCAGGAAGTTTATGTAAATTGAAAGTAAAACCACATGCAACAAAGGAATGTGTAAAACCATAATCAATAAGAACATGAGCTGGACAACCACATATAGGAAGTATAGCTGACACAACAGAATTTGTGGCTGGAGTGTCCCCTGGGATGAGTACAAATGGCCTAGCTTGCAACCTTGGCTCATCTTTCTTACTTTCAGACTTGCACATTCTTGGCTTGTTGACAACTTCTGATGCAGAGGCGCTTGGTATCTGACGTCTGACAGCCTTTGGGCGGTCTCTAATCTGATGTCCCGATTGACCACAACCATAGCAAGCTCCACTAGTTCGATTGCAAGGGCCTTTATGCCATTTCTGACAAATAGAACATTGTTGAAAACTATTTTGTTGCTTTCCTTAAACAGTCATATTGTTTTGAGGAATAAACTCTTTACTTGTTGATCCTATATCTTGTTTCTTAGATGCACTGAAATTCTACTCTTGCCTTGAATTGTTTCCCCGTCTCTTTTTCTGCTTTTCCCAATTTTTTATCATCTCATCTTTGGCTTTCTCAGTAATCATCGCCTTGTCTACCACCTCTGAATAAGTAGGTACCTTTAGGATCTCTACTTCATCCTTAATATTCCATCGCAGCCCACTCTCAAATTTTCTAGCCTTCATAGTATCATTAGATACTACATAGGAAACAAATCGTGCTAGTTATGTAAACTTAGCTTCATATTCTGCAACTGTCATACTCCCTTGAGTCAAACTTAGGAACTTAAGAGATTTTTATATCCCTTATTGAATCAGGAAAATACTTTTCATGGAAGATTTCTAGAAATATGTTCCAGGTGATATCTTTCTCGTTCTCATCTATTAACAACCACCATTTATATGCCTCTCCCTTAACATAAAAGCAGAAAAAATACCTTTTGCTCTTTAGTACAATGCAAGACTGCGAAAATCTTTTCCATTTCTAGAATTCAAGATTCTGCTATCATAGGATCTTCACTACCCTCAAATGTTGACGGTTTCAACTCTTAGAATTGCTTGATAGTCACAACCGCATCTCTTTCAACTCCGTCTTCTTGAGTAGTATTATTATTCTGAAACATTCCTTAAACTACCTGTAGGAGCCCTTCAAGCAATCTTTCAATTCTTTGTATATGCTCAGTAGATGGACCAACCCTTCCCTTGCCGTCACCATCCTTAGTTTTTCACATTAAATAGAGGATTGAAACAGTATAAATCCAAACATATGCCATACTGTATAGCAACATGTACGAAGGATGCATGCAGTAGCAAACATTCACACACTTCCCATGGAAGATGCACCTATGGCATTACTCTTAGGTCCTAAAATACTCATCTCAAATCTGACTAACACACAAAATCCTAAAGAATATACAACCTATACCTCTGATACCACTCTGTCACGGCCCCAACGTCATCTTCTTCTTTGAGGTTGTGATCTAGACCTGTAGTAGTATTGCTGAAGGCTTAAAGGACTGAGGTGCTATGCAGTAATTTGATCGGGTTATGGCAGCGGAACCTTATAACATATCTGAAGTTCAAAACACATTAAGCTCACTCATTAGAACAACATAATTGCATATCAGACCTTCAATTCTTACATCAAAAGTTGATACATAAAGCACTTACTCTCCTCTACACATCTACACACCATACTATCTACAAGTCTTGGGACTTCTATATGCATATGTACTATATAACAAAACAACATCCATGCACAAAATTCATCCACGTGGTATGACATGCGTATTTTGTACTAAATTCATCCACGTGGTGAATCAAAACAACTTGAAGTTGTAAGGGACGTCTCCCAGCTCATTGTAGCTAAATCAGAGAGTTTTAAGTCCCCTGATCCAGGACTTCCCGAGGATAGCATAGATCACATACTTACCATTTCAAATAATCAAGATATTTATGAATATCAAAATCCACACGAAGTGAATAGCCTAGCAGAATTTCATAAATGCGTTCATATAAAATGATAAATCATCTATAATGAAACATCGTAGGAAATCATTTCAAGATTCCATCACTCACCTAAACCTCTCTTGCCTTTGAAATCTACTTGAAACAGTCTTCTCTTTTCCTTCGTTTCAATTTTCTCCTTTTCCGTTTTTTTCTTAGTGTGGTTCTTGTATACTTTAGCAAGACATCATCTTGCTAACAAGAGAATGAGGTGTCTTCATAAACATGAGGTGTCACTCTAATAACAGATATGGTGTTGACTCATCCCTCCTGAGTATATAAGCTTATCTAGGGAGTAAGGTGGCCCCCAAACATGTGGTGGCTTTCTCTTCTATTTCAGCAAGACATGTGTCTTGCAACTAAGGAATGAGTTGTCCCAAACAAATCATTAGGTATTTCTAAATTAAGAAATTAGATCTCAGCAATGCTACTAAAAAGCATGGTGCATGATTATAGAAATGCATCACAAGACATGGAAAGTAATACTAGAATATTACAAAAACCCTAGGGGTATATATAGGGATATATTGGATAGGAATTCAGGAGTTATACTAGAACTCCAACTTCTTGATTTTCAGAAGAATTCAAATTCCTAAAAGGATAACTTTGGAGCAAATCAAGTCAAATTTGGATTTATCCAAAAAAAGGGGTAAAAATAAATAAATAAATATAAATAAAAACTGCTCATGCTTATCCAGAGAGGAGAAGATAAATCTAATAAAAAACTGTATCTTATCTTCTAAAAGTGAAGGATTTAAAATTGAAAACCATATTTATATTTATTCAAATTAATAACTGTTTCAACTCCTTACTTTAAGTTGGAAGATTTAAATTTAAATTTTATCCAAAAGGTTTGGAGCATTAAAGAGGTTTGTCAATGACACATATGACAAACCTGCTAGGCGTCCATGTGGATTATATACATGGATGTGGTCCATGCATCTCGTATGCGAAAAGTCTTTATAAAAAGTTCAAACAATCTTTAAGTCTGACCCCACAAGACTCCTCTCCTTTACATGAATTAAAATAAATCTATCATATTCATCCTCGAATAGGCAATGAAGTTTCCTATTATGAGTAAATTTGATGTTTGAATTCGATTTTCAATTTTAATTATATACATGGATGTGGTCCATGCATCTCGTACGCGAAAAGTCTTTATAAAAAGTCCAAACAATTTTTAAGTATCACCCCACAAACAAGGCTCCTCTCCTTTACATGAATTAAAATAAATCTATCATATTCATCCTCGAATAGGCAATGAAGTTTCCTATTATGAGTAAATTTGATGTTTGAATTCGATTTTCAATTTTAATTAGCCTCTTGAATAGGCAATAAATAAGGTGTATGCCCATTAGAGCTAAGCTTATGATGAATGAAACATGAATAATTTTTTCTCCTTTGGGTGTTAATGCCCGAGATTCCCCTAGGTAGTAATTCCTAGCTTGACGACCCACCATGTGGTGATTCTTGAAGGATGTAAGACATCATTTTTGGTATTCAAAGCAAGGCTCCCCTAGGTGGTGATTCCTAGGGTTGGTGGATTATCCTCAAGATGATGATTCTTAGGGGTTATTCGGCATCGACTTTGCATACTCTAGGTGGTGACACCTAGGATTTGTCAATGATCATTTAGGTGATGATTCCTAGACATTTGTTCGACATGAACTATATATCTAAGACAGAGAACGAGGTCTTTATTAGAGCATTAACAACAACATCCCTATCCCTATCCCCTATCCTTACTTTAATGTGATTTGGTGCCATTCTCTAATATAGGGAATCACTTTTTGACTTATTCAACCAACATATTCCCTATGTTGATTCTCTATGAGTCCGTTTGGATACCGTGGATCCACGGGACGGAATCCGCTCCCGTGGATTCTACCCCCGGCGTCCGCTCGAATCGAGCGGACGCCGAAAATGGGATCCGCCGGATCCCATTTTCCGAGATCCGTGCGATATCCGCCCATCCGCCGGATCCCAAGAATCTGCCGGGATCCGGAGATGCCAAACGAACCCTATATCAATTAGGCATTAGGTCCAAATCCACCTACCTCCACTCATCTCCTTCCTCCACCCTCGCAGCCAACTGAAACCCCCATCTCTAGCCCATCACCACCTAACCCATCACCAGTGTGTCTCTACCTCCATTAATGCCGGGGAGAACCTCGGAACCCCACTAATCCTAGTGAACCCATCCCAGCGAGCACCAACCCATCTTCTCCGGAATCCATCGTCGTCGAGCTTCTCCAACCTCGACCAGCATCTTACCACCGCCGCCCAAGGTCGCCATCGCTTCCAGCAAGATCCCACGACCTCGACCACCCCGATCCCGGTGATCATCGAAGCCTCCGGCGACAACCGCGCCGCCTCGAGCTCCGAGCACGGCGATTAGCACCAACCCATCTTCTACAGAACCCATCGTCATCGAGCTCCTCCAACCTCGACCAGCATTTCACCGTCGCCGTCGCCATCGCCTCCAGCAGGATCCCACGATCTCAACCACTCCGATTCCAGTGATCATCAACGCCTCTGGCAACAACCGCGCCGCCTCGAGCTCCGAGCACCGCAGCTTGCACCAACCCATCTTCTCTGGAACCCATCATCGTCGAGCTCCTCCAACCTCGACCAGCATTTCACCGTCGCCACCCAAGGTCGCCATCGCCTCCTGCAAGATCCCACGACCTCAACCACTCCGATCCCGGTGATCATCAACGCCTCCAGCGACAACCGCGCTGCCTCGAGCTTCGAGCGCCATAGCTAGCCCCAACTGTCACGGGCCGGAGTCCATGACATGACCATGGCACGAGGGATCTTGAAGATGGCGCGGCGAAAGTTGAAATGGCACGGCGGACCGAGCCAAAGCAGAACTTAGCGAGCCATGAAGGGATCGTATCGAGCGATATGCGTGTCAGCCGGAGTTGACACGGGCCATGACTAAGGCCATGACGCGGTGCATCACACCAAGTCATAGGCAGCATGGAAACATCATGAGCGCACGAGCAAACATCCTTGAACGAGGCTAGACGACATTTCCCCAAAGATGGCGCGACGAATTCTGAGCATGGCACGACGGACGGGGCCAAGGAGGAAGACGGCGCGCCAGGACGCAGTGCGGCGCGAGCCCAGCAAAGCATGACGCACGCGGGAGCAAGTCAGGCGAGCAGGACACGCGCCAAGGCGACCAAGACGGGCGTGCGGGTCGAGCGCGCGTGCAGCACGCGAGAGAGCGCGTGCGCGACACGCTCAGGATGCCCAGTCCTAGTCGGACTAGGACTTGCCTTGCCTAGGCTGATACAATAAGTGCTAGAGAGTAAGCCACGCGGGCTAATCACCTAATTCCACTTGGGATGGAAGCTCCAAGATTGATGACGCGGTCAGAAACGGTTTTGACACGAAAGAATTTGAAGATGACGCGCGACTCCGAGTCGGACTAGGAGACGGCGCGCCAGGCGGAGCGAATAGGCCTTGGAGGATGATCCAGTCGGGCAAATTCACATGTCTCACGTGCATTCGACTTGGAATAAGTGATGACACAGGGAATATGAAGTTTGGCATAAGGAAAGTTGCTGTTGGCGCGGACGAATAGGAAGGAGTCCTATTTTGAGTCAAGTTGTGATCATGGCTATCTTAAAGCTAGTCTTAACTCATGTAAGAGTTCAGATAGGCTAGGATGCTTTGTAAAAGGCGGATTGCATGATTGGATATGCATGAAGCTCAGGACTTTCAGTAGGACTTATTAGGAGTGGCTTGTTGGAGCAACCCAAGGACTATTCCTCTATATAAGGAATAGGCCGGCCAAGGTGAAAGGGAGGGTTATCAGGAGGATGATCAAGGCTTTAGCTAGACGTTAGGAACATCTAGGCTATAAGCTAGCTCACGGGTTGAGCAACCCAAGTGTTGGGTTTTGGAGTCGTCGTCTACATCGGAGTGTGAGGCGGGAATCTAGGGTTTTGGGGTGAGAGTTTCTTGTATTGAGAGTGATTGTACTCCACCGGGTTGGGGGCGAGAGAAGAGTACTCTTGTAATCATTGGTCAATAAATGAATTGGGATCTCATCCCTTACCCATATTCGTGTGAGTCTTGTGTGTGTACAAGGTGAAAAAGAGGGTTGATCAAGAGGCGATCGGGTTGCCAGGCGGAGTGCGCAAGGTGTGTACAGACGGCGTGCAGGCGACGTGCGAGCGGAGCACAAGCGGCGAGCAGGGCGCACGGTGGCGGTGTGCAGGGCTCAACGATATCTCTTGGCGCCATCATCGGACAAGTAAGCGAGAAAATTTTATTCCCTTATTTTTCCCGGTGACACCAACCACCCCCCTCCTCTCGGCGTGCCCACCGTGCGGCGTCTTTCTTCCTCACTCGGCCCTATCCGCTACCTCCTCGGCCTCCCTCCTCATTGTCGAAACCCCAACCCGAGCTCGGCTTGGGAGGTTGGTGAGGCGGGAGGGAGGGAGGCGAAGGAGTTGATGGAGTTGGGGTCTTGAGTGCTCGAGAGAAACGGTGGGGGTGCGGTAGTCGGTGATGTCACCGAAAGTAATGGACTTACTGAAGTTGATGGACGCCGGTGAGATACGGTGGCTGGTCGACTAGATGGAACGGGGAAGGATACCTAGATAGAAAGTGGAGGAGAAAGAACAAAGGTGGTTTATGCTGACATGGTTGATAAGAGAGAACATAAAATAATATTATTTTAAGATATAGGGAATGTTTTTTTATTCCCTAAACATAGGGAACGTAGTTGGTTTTAGAGAATGGGATTGGGAATGAATATAGAGATAGAGAATCTGTTGGATAACACTTTCTAATCATATTCCCTAAATTTAGGAATAGAGAATCTATTAGGAATGCTCTTAGGCTAACGACTTCAACTCGAGGACGAGCTCTCCCCAACCTATGGAGAACAATGTGCTCGAATCTAAAATTCGGAATCATTTTAACATCTGAATTTGATTTGTTAGGGTTTGGTTACCTAGTTTGGGTAGATTTGTCTTTTGAATTAAGTTTCCTATTATAAATGGATTTGATATTTGAATTAGATTTTCTATTTTGATTAACATCTTAAATAGGCTATAAAGGAATTGTATGCCCATTCGGGGTAAGCTTCTAATAAATGAAAAGTGAAGTTCTCCTTTCGATGGTGATGCCCGAGTTTCCCCTAGGTGGCAATTCCTAGGGTCCAAGGGCGACCTTGCATGTGGTGATTCTTGGAGGTCGTCCGACATCACATCAACTATGGTGCGAAAGCTCTTGGATTGTAACTAATTAGTGTTGACAATGCTTGCTAACTAAACATCATCTAGGGGAATTTAACTTACGCTACTATTTTGCTTCAGGATACTATTTCCAAGGATGAATATGATAGATTTATTTTAGTTCATGTAAAGGAGAGGGGCATTGGGGGTCGGACTCAAAGATCGTTTGGACTTTTTATGAAAACTTTTCTATGAGTTGCATACGAGATGGATGGACCACATCCATGTATATAATCCACATGAACGCCTAGCAGGTTTGTCATGTGTCCTTGACAAACCTCTTTAATGCTCCAAGATCTTTGGATAAAATTGAGTTGTAAATCTTCCAGCTTAAGGAAAGAACTGAAACAGTTATTAATTTGAATAAACATGAACATGATTTTTAATTTTAAATCCTTCACTTTAAGCAGATAAGATGCAGTTTTTTATTAGATTTATCTTCTCCTCATCCGGACAAGCATGAGCAGTTTTTATTTTTTATTTATTTATTTATTTCCCCCTTTTTTGGATAAATCCAAATTTGACTTGAATTACCACAAAGTCATCCTTTCAAAAATTTGAATTATTCTGAAAATCAAGAAGATGGAAATCTAATATAACTCCTGAATCCCTATCCAATATATCCCTATATATACCCCCTAGGGTTTCAGGCCAACATACTTTTTCCAAGAGCTTTGCAGTGAAGGGGTTTTGGCGTTTTGTTTAAGGCTCCTATCTTTTCCTCTCTTCTCTATTATCTAATAATAGAGATATCCAGCATGGTTATTTTTTTTCCTTATCCTTTATTTTGCATGCATGTAACCATGTTGTCATCTTCTTTTTAGAAGTCCATATTTCCATGTCTTTTTTTTATTTGTACATGTTTTTATTTTTTGATATACATGTAGGCCCCACTTTAATATTCTGTTGGGAGTGAAAGCTTCGATTTGTGGATTTTGGTCAACGATCTTTCTTTTGTCTTTTTTTTTGTTCATATAAAATGGCCGATGATGTTCAATTCGGCACTAAAGGCGGCAAAACCCGGGTAAGTTGAACCCCACTCGCTGGGAGCAGCGTTTAGATTGACGAAATCCAGGTGGGTTGAACCCCACTTGCTGGGAGTAGTGTTCAGATCGACGAAACCCGGGTGGGTTGAACCCCACTCACTGGGAGTAGCGCTCAGAGCGACGAAATCCAAGTGGGTTGAACCCCACTCGCTGGGGGTAACATCAGAATATTGGTGGTGGTAAGCTTTATGTTGAAGGTGGAGGTAATGGCGATTATTGTTTATTTATTTATTTTTTATATTATGTGCTCTTCTTTTTTGCGCCGGACTACTATTTCATATTCTTTCATGTGCTCTATTTTTATTCGCCGATTATGCTCTTTTTTTGTTATTTGCCGGGCATGCTCCTTCTATGATTTGCTGAGTATATTCTATTTTTCTTTGTGCCTTCCCGAGTATACTCTTCTTTTTTCATGATTTGCCGAGCAACAGTGGGGCTGTTCGTGGGGTTGCTCGATGTGTTGGGTGTGAGTGGCATGGAAGGGGTGGAGAGTGCTTCAGCAGAGTGGTACTTGATAGAGATATGGTAGAGGCTGGGCTTCGCCATGACAGGAATGGAAGACAGTGGCGGTGGTGCTCGGCGGGTTTTGAACAAATCTACTCAAACTAGGAACCAAAGCCTAACAAATCAAATTCAGATTTGAATCTAATTTCCATTTTCAGATTCGAATTCGAATTCCAGATTCTAAATCGAATTCGAATTCTTTCCAATTATGAAACTTGCTTCCGCATCATGATGTCTTTTTGCTTCATGCATTGTTTAGGTTTTCAGTGATGCTTATGCTTTTCTCCTTTCTTTGCATTTTGGAATGCTTAGTTTCCTGTCAACCTCTTTGGTCATATCACTTCCTGTTGCCAATATTCTTTTTGGATATGTTTAGGGCACTTTTTCCCTCCACAAGATAATTGAATATCTGCTGTTTGAATATAAGATGTTCGAAGTTTTACCTGAACCAGGTTCATTGCTTCATCACTGACATTCCCACATAAGAAAGTTGCAGATGTATCACCGTGATAACCCTGAATATCATCGGATAAGGATACTGATCATATATGCAAGGCAAGGATCTTAAAAGTTCAGTAAAGTAGAAGCATAAGATACAACAAAACACGTGGGTGGAAGAAGAATATAATGAGGACGAAAAGATGAAAAGGCAGCATAGGAGAGAGGAAGAAAAAGAAGAAGAAGAAGAAGAAATGGAGGAAGAAGAAGATGATGATGAAGAACAAGAAGAAGAGGAGGAAGAAGAGGAAGGAGGAGGAGGAGAAGAAGAACAAAAAGAAGGAGATAAGGACCAGAGGGAGAAGAAGAAGAAGAAGAAGAAGAAGGAGAAAGAAGGAGGAAGAAGGAGGAAGAAGAAGAGGAAGGAGGAAGAAGGAGGAGGAGGAGGAGGAGGAGGAGGAGGAGCAAGGAGCAGGAGCAGGAGCAGGAGCAGGAGAAGGAGAAGGAGGAGGAGGAGGAGGAGAATATAATGAGGATTAAAAAAGAAAGGAAATACAAGGAGGAGGAGAATATAATGAGGATTAAAAAAGAAAGGAAATACAATAATGGTATGAACATATCTCCAGCAGTACATGTTACACACATTACCAAGGAAAAATAATACTTCAAGTGGACTTGCCTATGCTTCACTTCTGTTAGTAAAAAATCTCACTGCCTTATAAAGAGTCTCCAAAATGCTATTTGTTTAAACTTAAACCTTGAAACATCCATCTACTGTAAATACGTATATAAATTGCATTATCACGAACTTACATCCAAATAGACTGTAACATCGATATTGATGATATCGCCATCCTGCCAAACAGATCAAGGAAAAGTCAACACACTACATCAAAAATCAAGTCAGCGCCTATAAAGAAGCCAGCGCAGCATGCACCTCAAGTGGACGAGAATCTGGTATGCCATGACAGATACATTCATTTACCGATGTGCAAACACTCTTTGGAAATCCCCCATAGCCAAGAGGTGAAGGATATGCTCCATTATCAATAATCATTTGATGAACTGCTCTATCAATTTCATCAGTCGTTATGCCTGGCTGCCAACAGGTAAATAGCGTCAAGATTGATTCAGTTTATTCATTTGCATTCCCAGTTTTATGTTTGAGATTTTCAACTAACCAACTGATCTTAGAATGGAGAAGAGTAGGAACTTAAGAAGTCAAAATAGATTACCCACTGAGAGATAAAAAATAAAAGAAGCAGAAGGTCGTATGTTCTGTATGACCTAAATATACAAACAAAGAACTAAACATAATGTAAAGCTGAAAATAGGTACATACTTTGAAACAACTAGCAACTCGTGCACAAGTCAGCATGACCCGCCAGTCAACCAAACAAATCACATACTCGAAAAAATTAGTGTTGACCTCTGGCACTTGACCTAATTGACTATTCTTCACATTTTTAATGGATTTTGTCTCTTAGTATTTCAATATTTATTGTGCTAAGGAGAGAACGAAATGTGTGAGTTAAATAAAGGAATTTCCTATCTGATTAAGTATGTGCTGCATTTCATATCATACATCACTCAAAAAGCTGGCCTGTCCCCAATAACTTATAAAGGTCATCATGGTCAAAGTCCTTGCTAGGGCACACATTCAGAGAGCGCAAATCTAGTAAATTACCTAATATCTCAATTTACAGATGCAGAATTTGATTGATGGTGAAATGTATTTAGAATATTATGCTACAGAAGGATCAGCTGATAAGGAGATGTTTGCCTTTGGGACCTGTGCTAACTGGATTGAAGAGAGATAGCTTTTGATCTTATATATTCACAGAAGCACAATTTTAAATCTAACAATTGCTATACGATGCACAAAAATTGTAGTTGTAGTCTACATTACATTCATTTATCTATTGTTGAATACCAGCAGCTTGCGTTGAATATTGGTGAATGGTGATAATAAAAACATTAGAGCTATAGCTAGAATATTCGAGGCTGATTGACTTCCTTTTGCTTTAGAATACATGTTTCTTTGTATTCCTAATGTTTGAAATTACCAGCAGTGATAAGGCACTCTACTATGTACTTAGGGCCTCCTCTGCCTAAATTCAACTAGGCCACATCGACAGCCACGATTAACAAACCAAGCACTCATTACAGTATACAAACAGCACTTACAAGAGTTTCCAACTCAAAAAAATATTCCATCTGATCTCTTTAGAAAGGTATAATAGTCACACCAGGAATCTAGAACCTATAAAAAGTTAACGTACAGAATACAGAAAATAGATCCCCGATACTAGTAACTTAGCATATCTTTGCCCAAAATTTATTTCATTACAAATTTGGCAGAAAATGACAGTAGTATATATTAACCAAACTGAAATATCCTCCCACACTACTTACTTGGAAGTTAGGATATCTTTATTTTTTCCAGATTCGTAGCAAATAAAAAAGGCATGCAACAAACATTTGACATCATTAATGAATACAAACAAAGAGATCCATTAATTAGTGTTTCATAAGGGTTATATCATTCTAGGGCATTGCCAGAAACATGAAAAGAGAAATCATCACTCCACTAATGCCAAAGGAAGAAGAAAGAATGAACACTCCCAAAGCAGAAAGACGAGCAATTGTATTCCGGGTTAACAAAGTTAGATATAAGTTCTACATGATCCTTGCAATAGCAATACTATGGCCCTATAACTATAATGACTTGAAAAGAGTTTTCAACTGATTAGAGAGCATGATAAACTTCGTTTAGCCACATGAACTTTAGTCTCCAATGACAAGGAATAAGTAAATTAGTCTAAACAGAGTAGGAGGAAGATGTTTAGAGGAGGAGCCTCGTTCTTTAATGAATGAGTCTTCACAGAGTTAACCAACAAAAGAAAGGGGTGTAGAGTAACACCATAGACAAATCAGGAGGTCAATAATCACAAGGCACATCTTAGCCATGATCACCTCCTAACTGATATAATTCAGGTCAACATTATTAATATCCGTAGGCAGTCCTTATGTTCTGGATTTGAAGATCATTGTGCCTTGCATCTGAAAAATATGTTTAAGCCCAATGCCATATCAAGAATAAACAAACTCCATATATGTTGATATTGAATTCCTACTAGTGCATGACTCCATTGGCATAAACTAAACGGAACTAGAAGCACAGCTTTCTTCAATTAATTACATCAATTGAAAATGAAAGACACATTACCTTAACCAAAGTTCCAGCATACTCCAACACCATTGCTGCAAGCTTTCCAGATGCCCTCATGCTTTGAACTCCTGTTTCATCATGAATTTGAGGTCCACTTGATATTCCAGGTGATTGTCGTGAATTAACATAGGAAGGCCTTGGAATATGGTTAGGAACATGAAGCCGCGGAGAGACTTTTCCAGGCCGTAGTCGTTCGCGTTTACCTTCTGGTTGATCATCTTGACTTCTGGGGATATCATAGGATCAAGTCATGGAAATACACATATAGGTTGCTTTGATCGTGACTTTTGTAAAGAACCCTCGACCTACCTCTAAAGTTATGCATAGCAACATGCTTTATCCAATTTTGCAATTCCCCGGATTTGAACTTTCAGTGCAAACCCCTTCATCTCCTGTGCAAACACCCCCTCAAACCCCAATCATTAAATGTGATTATCCGTTCAAGATGGGTGGCACAGGAGTGCCCCTTTATCTCCTCTTATATAAAAAAAGTGTGGCTTTAGAGATTTTATGGGTTTAGCCCATCTCATATAAGACAAAAATGATGGGACGTCCCAAGCTGTCTACTCAAGAAGATTTGAACTCATGAAGAAACTAAGGCACACAACAATGCGCATAGCATGCATGAGAATGTTGAGGTGCTCGGTGCTAAAATTACAAAGCATAAGGAATGAAATAAATCAATGGAAGTGAAAAGACATCTATTGATGATGAACCAAAGGGAAATGAATAGACGTGAATTTGCCACGTGTACAATCTATATTGAAATAGTTTCCAACTAATCAAAGTAGCTTAGATTTGACTTGGAGGGTAGTGTAAGGAAAAGGAGGGCCCAAATTGCCATGGATAAAAGATGTGAAGTTGCTTTCAATAAAATCATGTCAAACTAATAAGACATGGTTGGTAGAGAGGATCATATAGTCAATCCCAATAAGTCTGCTCTGCAATTACAAATTAGCTAAAAAAAGGAAACGATCAAAACACAAAAATTATTTTTGCCAGTCTAGAAATTTTAAAAAAAAAAACTTTATGTTAGAACCTTTAGTTTAAGTATGTGAGCTTATGCACTAATTATTTTACGCCCCAATTTTTTAAATCTTAAAAATGGGAATGGGATTTAGATTAATATACTTTTCTCAAAATCTGTCTTCAAAGCACTATGCTGCAAGAACAAATTACTGAAAAGGAATTTCATATAACATCTCCAAGCTCAGATTCCATGATGAATGTCAAAATACATCAAATTCAAAGTCTAAGCATCTGAAATACATCATCATTCGATAATTCAACTTCAAGAAGCTTAGTACACAAGGAAATGAAAACCAAAGTAACTGCCAAGCAAGACCACCAAGGCTGTCTCCTCAGACCCTCATCGTGAAGCCTAAAAAAAAATAGCGCTCCCGGTTTTCAGCTTTAGAAAGTTCAGGGAGTGACAAGTTATATACTTTAAGCTTAAGAGAATGACTCACAATTTTAGATGGCAATTGCATGACATATGGCTGCAAACAACAAATGTGTGCTCAACTTTAGTTAAAGGAAAGATGCAAGTTCTTCTTTGGTAGCACTCACATTTTCCATTTTGTTACATTTAGAAGCCTTTATAGATTATCATGGAGCCAAAGAGTCGGTCACTCATTGAAGAACTGAAGTTGGGGCTACAAGATTAACCAATTAGTGAAAAAGAAGAGATCCTGGAAAAGAAATGCAGCAACATCCTTTAAAGATCGATGGTCCATAATGGAAAAACAACAAGAGCAAAGAGCTATTTGAAATGCTAGGAAAAGAATGTGTTAGACAAAAGCCAAGATCTAAGAGCATACCTTCTATGGAATAAGAGATCAGTTAAATTACACAACGTTCTGGAAAAGTGCACGGTAGCATATTTGGTTCCTGCAGACAATAGGTGAGGATAGATAGATTGTGAGACATACTTGACTGTAAACATGAATATAGATTAATAGACAGGCATGGCCATGAAAATAACTTGTATAAGAAGGATAACGAAGTTTCATTTTATAGATTATGGTGATATACACTTGACTTAGTTCATTTTGTGACACCATTTGAGCTAATTGAATGTCTGATGAACTGGTACAATGAGTTGATCATTAATCTTTTCTTGGCCTATTAAGCATGTGTGCAATCTATTCACCACAATCTTAACACAGCTGATTGGCATTAAAATGAACATTTCAATCCAATACCCTTTTGCCCTAATCAGCTACCAGCTCAAGTAGCATATGCTCCACCTTCATC
Source organism: Narthecium ossifragum (assembly GCA_963920575.1). Lineage (NCBI taxonomy): Eukaryota > Viridiplantae > Streptophyta > Magnoliopsida > Dioscoreales > Nartheciaceae > Narthecium > Narthecium ossifragum. The sequence continues at coordinate 9,758,660 of OY986971.1, read as the reverse complement.
CAATTCAAAGCAATGCTGAATCACAGCTCTCTGATTTTCCACTAAAACTTGCATATCTCTCAATTTATATCAACAAGCACATCAACCCACCAACTGCCTGCAATATTCCAAGATACAAACACAACAATCTACTGGCATCTATCAGCCAATATAAACTGCCCTTCTATAAAAAAAATCAGAGGCAATAAAACTGAAAGCAGATGCCTAGGCCACATGAATACCTAACAACCACAAATGCGCCGTTCCATAGTTGCAAGAAAGGATTCAAGAACCAATATAAGTACCATGCCCACTTCAACCTCACGAATTCCTAAAAACCACCAAGTTGGACCTTCTATAATCAGAACGAAGATGAGAATTCAATGGCAAACCTCACAGAGTCAATAGTTTTATAGGAAGATAGCATGAATGGATAGAGAGATAAGTGAGAGGAGAGGGGCTCACCTGGCGGGCAGCCGAGAAGGGGGCGGTGGCGGAGTGGCCTCGCAGAGCGGACGAGGCGGTCTCCAAGGAAAGAGGAGAAGAAGCGGGGTTGAATGGAGGATGTGGCGGCCATGGCAAGAATGCACGGAAACCCGTCTGGAGAGGGAGACGATGGATGGTGGTGAGTCGGGTGACCTTGCAATTTTTATTTACTTTTTTCTTTTTGGATTAATTGGTGATTACCCCCCTTTGGAGACTTTTCTTGCTCGGTAGCCTTTAAAAAAGATTTTAAAGGGGGTAATTTCATATGCACTACATATTTTGTTATGTGCACCGCGTCAAAAATAATTTCATATTATCCATTATACCCTTATAGTAAAATCTCCATACTACCCTTGTTTAATAAACCAATCACCTTAAAACGCTCATAATGTGTGCATGCACTGATATTTTTGTGCGCATGTACTGATTTTTTTGTACGCATGTTTCATTGCTTTTGTGTGATCCACATCCCACCAAGAAATAATCCGTCGAAACTGCTTTTTTACTCCTTTTCCTCACATGACAAGGGATACAAGCACGGGGCATCATCATATATTTTCCACGTACATCATGTTACTTATAATGTGCGAATGTATCTTTTTTTGTGTGCATGTTCATTTGTTTTTTTGCGATCCACGTATCCCCAAGAAAGAAGCTGTGGAGGCAGCAGTGCGAGCTCCAGCTCCGTTACCTGTGTGAATCACTCATGCTCTCAATTTAGTGAACAATGCTGAGGGTTTCAAAACTTGCTTCTAATCATCAATTGTCACGTAATTCTGAAGAATTTTTTCCAAGAATTGGAACAATAGTAGATTGTGCTATGTACCATTTCAAATTAATATACTTTTGGTGTCTATGTACCATTTTAGATTGATGTACCCTTGTTAGAGTCATATGCGATGAAGAATTATGTACCATTTCGAAATTGTGATATATTTTCCGTGTACATCATGTTGCTTATAACTTGTGCATGCACCGATATTTTTGTGCGCATGTACCGATATTTTTGTGCGCATGCCACCGAATCGGTAGTCCACTACCGATTTTTTCATCTAATTCATCGTTAGACCACTACCGATAGATTAGATCAATAAATCGACAGCTCACTATTGATTGAATTATACCGGTAGTGAGGTACCGATTGTGAGGTACCGATTGGTTGATAGAGTCCATCGGTATCTCACTACCAATGGACTATATGAAAATCTTTTGGGCATGTACTGATATTTTTGCGCGCATGTACTGATATTTTTGTGCGCATGTACCGATATTTCATCTAATACTAAGCCATGTTTTTTAATTAAAGGACAATAACGGGATATATAAAAAAATCGCACATGGTGCACTTAGCATTCGATGGTGCTTTAAAAGTCGTGTCATGTGCACTTAGTAAAACGGGTGCACATAACAAAACCAGTTGTGCATATATAATGACCCTTTAAACGGTTTAGTCCCTGATCCATAGTTTTTATGACGAAAATGCCCTTATCCTCGATGGGGAGATCGGTGATAGGGAGATTGGCATGGAAGGAGGGAGGAGGAAGGAGGAGGTCATCGGAGGTGGTGTCATGGATCATGTAGGTGATGAGGATGTGGGAAGAGGAGGAGATCGTCGTGAGGAGGAGGAGGTTGTCGATGGAAGGAGGAGGTCGTCGGTGGAAGGCCGATCGGGATCGGATGGGTCGGATGCGAGTGGCATCGGAGGTGGTGATGGAGGATCGTGACAGGGGCCTCGGGGAAGGAGGTGGCGGCAGGGATGAGGTCATGGATGGAGGTGGCGAGGCTCCCAGTCGCCAATCCCGGGCTCGCGTGATGTCGAAGGTGGCCTGTCACGGGATATCAGAGGTCGCATGAGGAGGTGGCGGTAGGGATGAGGCCAGGGAAGGAAGTGGCGAGGCTCCGATGGATGATCGGAGGAGGGCGATCGGGAAGGAGGAGGAGGTCAGCAGGGAAGGAGGATGAGGTCAGCAGGGAAGAGGATGAGGTCAGCAGGGAAGGAGGAGGAGGTCGTCAGTGGAAGGCATGTTGCCGTCGTGATCCCGTTGGAGGTCGCGATCTGCGAAATCTCGGAATCGGATGAGGACGTCGTGTGAAGAGGTGAGAGGAGAGACAAAAAGTAGGGGAAATGGGAAAAAGGTAGAAAAACAAGAGAAAATAATAGAAAACGAGGAAAAATGTAGAAAAATAGGAAAATATGCTGAGAAAATAAGTGAAAATATCATAATTATGGTGCAAAGTAACTACCAAACTTATGGAAAGTAACTGCTAAAATGGTGGTGGAAAGTAAGTACAAGAACTGTAGAAGTAATTACCAAAATTGTGAAAAGTAACTACCAAAATTGTGAAAAGTAACTACCAATATTGTGAAAAGTAACTAATAAAATTGTGGAAAGTAACTACCACCAGCATTGTGAAAAGTAACTACCACAAGCATTGTGGAAAGTAACCACCACTTATCAACCCTAATTTTTTGAAAAGTAACTACCGGGGAGAAGGACCCCAATATTTTTCTTCATTTATCCCATGTTTTCCTTATTTTAATTGTTTTTTTACATATTATTGATGAAAAGTAACTACCGTGGAAAGTAACTAGCGTGGAAAGTAACTATTGCAAAAGGTAAGTATGGTGAAAACTAAAGTTATTTTTCATTTTCAAAAATGCAAAGTGAAATTCCCCTACTTGATTTTCCCCATAGTTTCCTTATTTTAGTTAATTTTTTGCACTTATTATTCGTGAAAATTAAGTACCGTGAAAAATAACTAATAAAATTGTGGAAAGTAACTACCACCAGCATTGTGGAAAGTAACTACCACTTAAGTCGGTCCTACTTTTTTGAAAAGTAACTGCCGTGGAGAAATGACCTCACTATTTTTTCAGCTATTATTTGTGGAAACTAACTACCGTATTTTCCCAATATTAAAAGCAACTACAAATATTGAAAAGTAACTACCATCTTATAAGTTACTTTCCACCAAATTACTCTTCAACAAAAATTGAAAAAAATTGAAAAGTAACTACAAATATTGAAAAGTGAATTTTCACCATAAAAATTGAATTTTTTTTGAAAAGTAACTACAAATATTGAAAAGTAACTACAAAAATTGAAAAACAATCAGAATTTTTCTATTTTCAATCATTTTTCCTACTATTTCCTCGATTCGTCGCACCATTGGCCTCATACCCGCCGCCAGCTCCTTCGATCTCCTCCGATCTCATCCAATTTTCTGATCTAGCTCGGAGGCGGTGGCTTCGTTGGAGGTGGTGGTCGGAGGCGGCTGCATTGGAGAAGGGGAGGTCGGCGTCGGAGATGGGGATTAGGACCACATTGTGATGCTCGACATCAGAGAAGGAGAGGTCATTGGCGTCAGTGATCGGCGATCTCGGAATCGGGATGGGGAGTTCCGGGATCGTGATGGATGGGGATTGGGATGGACAGCTCTGAGATCATGACGAATGGGGATCGGGACGGGGAGCTCCGATGTGAGGACCTGTCCCTCTCCCCCCTGTGGCTCGTTGTAGACCGTAAGGGCAATTTGGTAAAATACGCTTTGTTGGTTTGTTTCACACCCGCGTGTGCACACACTGACCTTATATGTGTTAGTGTTTGTTTAGAATTGTTAGGTGGACCTGGGATCGGAAGATCCCAGCTCGAGCGAGTGGAAGCTTGCTTTTGGGCAGCTTATGACCCTTGAGCGATCGATCGCCACTAGGAACGATCGATCGGAGTCTCGGATCGATCCGACTTGGTGTTGGATCGATCCGGACTGGCTTTTCCTTCGTGAGCGATCGATCGGACTCGAGTCGGTGGCTTTTTCTGCTTCGCGAGGACGGCCGCCGTTGGCCGTCGCTCTCTCCTGTCAGAAGGGGAGGACTTTCCCTCCCCTCCTTCACCTTTCTCCCCTCTTTTCCGGCTGTCCCCTCCCCCTTTCCTCCTTTTCTCCTTCCCCTCCTTCCTTCTTATTCCTTCCTCTTTTCTTCTCTCCCGACAGTTCTCTTCCCCTGTTTTTCCGGCAGCCACCTTCCCCTCTTCCGTTCTCCCTCCTCCGACCATCATTTTGGGTGTTCTAAGGTTCGTTGGATCCGTGGCAACGAGAGGAAGGCTTCTGGTGTGGTTTGGAGGCTTGTTGGTGACTGGTTGCAAGGGATCAGCCGAGGAAAGCGTTCTTCGGTAGGTTTTTCTACCTACAAGTGTTCTTTAATGGGTTTCTTTAGATCTAGCCGTTGGATCTTGTTGATCTTTGTCTTGTTGGATTCCTCATGCCTAGTAGAATTTCTGATATGGGTTTTATGATCTTTGGTTGAGATCTTAGTAGGTTTATGCATGATTAAGCTCGGATTTTTTGGTTTCTCCTGTTCTTGAAGAACAGCCGGCTTGCGGCGAGTTTTTCGGCCGGTACGTACATGATCTTGGGTTGTGATGAACATAAGAGTTGTAGATCTTTGAATCAACTCTCAAACGCAACTAATTTCATAATTTTTCGATTTTTCTATGATTTGTTATGAATTGTTTACTAGAGGGCTACGTTGCAGCAATTAATTGGTAAGTTAGTTTGATTAACGGTTTTGATTGGTGTTTTCCCGTTAATCCAACCGTTGGATGATTATGCATTTTGGATATGTTGATCATGGTGTGTACATCTACTGATAGCTAAGTTGGATCTTGAATCCAACGTTGTTTGAATGTCGGATCGACGGGATCAATTAGCCCCTAAGTAGAGGCTTTGAGTGTTTTGATTATAATATTATATTTTGGAATATAATATTGTATTGTTTACTGTTCATCATCGTTTTCGGGGTTGCTTGCCGTTGCAGGAGTTCGCGGTTGACGGTCGCGGTATCGTCGTAATGCCGGGACCCGCTGCGGATCGGCTGGTAGCGGTCGGTAGTACTGCTGCAGCGATCCAGTTGACTTTTATGATGCCTTATCATACTGTTGCATGCCTATCTCCTGTTTGCGTATGTCATAGCATACATTGTTGATTTGTGCATTAGTTGCATAGTTAGGGCGTGGGTGATCTGTGGGTCGCCGTCCCGAGGCTGGAAGCTCGGACTTAGCCCTAGAACGGGGGTTGGGTAGTTTGGACCCGGTTTGAATGGTGGTGTCCAGTAGATTCAATGATACGCTTAGATGACTGGTGCACTTGTGGCTTGATGATTGTAGATGTCGTGTCGCCCTCGAGTCGGATCTGAGGTGTAGCCGGTGTCCGGTGTTCTTAAAACTCTTGAGTAGAGGAGTTGCCTACTCAGTGGTGTCTCTTCCCACCAAACAGTGTTCAGTGTCCTGTTGAGAGTCAGCAGTGCTGTTTTCTGCTACTGAGTGTGACCTGACATGTGACCAACCCGGCTGGAAGACCATGATCGTGGGCCTCAGGAACACGCGGTGGGGTTATGGGACCCCTGTATACACCTAGGTTCTACTTGAGGGCGGCACTGTTGCGTTTCCCTCTTCCTTCTGTGTGTCGTAGTGTAAATACATACTGAGCTTAGTGCTCACACCTACCCGGACTGCGTTTTGCAGGTGCAGGCGTCAGTTCTTCCTCTGTGGCCCCTATCGGGTAGTTACTCGGCGGTGCGGCGGTGCGGCGGCGTTTGGTGGACTTTGAGAGGTGGTGATTTTTACTGCTTTTACCTTTGATTAGTTAGTCTCCTACAGGAGTAATGTTGTATTTTGAATCTTTCCCTCTCCGAGGATATGTATATTAAACACTTTGGGTTTTGAATCTGTGGTTCGAGGTTCTGCTAATTAATGTCTTTTAATTGGGGGTTTTTTGATGATTTGCTAGGGAGACCAATAGGTTAGAGGGAACCCTCGCCGTCTTTTTCCGCGTTTTGTAGGTTCCGGTTCGCGTCGGCCGGCCCGGTTGGGCTTTCGCGGGTCGGGGCGCGACAGCTTGGTATCAGAGCATAGGTTGTAGATCCCAGGGTTTAGGATCAGGATTCGGTTGAGATTGAGCGTGGAATGGGTTAGTTCTATGTCTAGAACATCCGTGCATGCTCCTTTTGATGTGTTATGCTTTTCCGCTTTATGTTGTGCTGCTTTGTCTTGGGTTTCGAACGAGTGGACGCTCGTTTGTTGTTGGTGATTGCGCAGATATCGGGAGCTCGAGGCCAACCTTCGGTTGTTGGTCGGGGTGGGGCACGACTTGGTCGACCCGCCCGACCAGACAGGGTAGCACCTGTCAGGGAGGTCAGAGCTAGACGGACTGGACCATCACCAGCGACGGTTGCGGTCGCACGGGAGGAGGCCCCTCTCGCCGAGGAGGGGGTCCTCGCTCCGGTCGACGGGCGGGTCGCGGCAGCGGTCATAATGGACTTCCAACGGCTGAACCCGCCTAGGTTCAGCGGTGAGACTGGAGATCCGACCACGGCAGACGGCTGGCTCCGAGGAGTCACGCGCGTTCTCGACGCTCTCTTCCTCGGGGATGACCGGATTCGGGTCACCCTCGCGGCGTTCCAGCTCGATGGAGACACCCTTGACTGGTGGTGCACTGCCCAGCACACCAGTGGCGGAGAGGAGCCGATGTGGGAGGAGTTCAGGGCGTTGTTCTTGGACGCGTACTTCCCGGAGAGTACGCATGACGCCTTGTCTCGCGAGTACCAGTCCCTCTTGCAGGGTACTCGCTCTGTGCAGCAGTATGCCACCCGGTTCACTCACTTAGTCCGTTTCGCGGGGGCAGTGGCAGTAGATTCAGTGGCCAGGGCACGGCAGTTCGAGTGAGGTCTTCGTCCAGAGATCAGGCGCCAGACGAGTTCCCACCGCTTTCAGACGCACTCAGCACTCCTGAACTGCGCCTTGGTAGTGGAGGCGCAGTTGCGAGACGAGAGGCGCCGGGCAGTTCCACCGGCATCCTCTACCAGTGCGTAGCAGCGACCCCATGGTAGAGGGGGGGTTCGGTAGGGGGCAGCCGTGGCGTCAGCGGCCCTTTCAGCAGCGCCCGCAGCGTGCACCGCAGTACGAGCAGCCACTACCGAGCCCACCAGCCCCGTTTCTACTGACGGCCGGGCCATCTGGGCAGGCTTCGTCAGGGGGAGACCAGGGACGGCAGCCTGGCACGTCAGTCACTTGCTACCTGTGCGGGCAACCGGGGCACTACCGTAGAGACTGCACTTCGCGAGGAGCGTAGAGCGCTATGCCGCAAGGCAGTAGAGGCGGAGGGTCCGGTGCCTAGCAGGGGAGCGGGGGTGGACGCGGGTCGGGGCGTCCCAGATGCAGAGGCGGCCAGCGGGGGCAAGTGTTTGCCCTCCCAGTTCGCGAGCGGCAGGACACCGTCTAGCTGTATCAGCCGCCACCACAGTACCAGCAGCCATTGCAGTACCAGCAGCCGCAGCAGTATCAGCATGCAGCGGCAGAGCCAACCGTCCTCAGAGGTATCTTTTAGCTCTCTAGTTCTTTAGTAGATGTGCTGATAGACTCTGGGGCGTCTCCTTCCTATATTGCTAGCATGTGTGTGGCATTGCTAGGATTAGAGACGAGTTGGCTAGAGGTGGCACAATCTGTAGACTCACCGATCGGCGGCACAGTCAGGGTAGACCGGGTCTGCCGATCTTGTTCTTTGGAGGTTGGAGGCCTCCGTGTCTGTCTAGACCTGCGGGTGCTAGACATGACAGGCTTCGATGTGATACTCGGTATGAACTGGTTAGCAGCATACCGAGCTATCATCGACAGTGGTCGCCGGAGGGTGGTCGCTTGGACACCTGATGGGACACAGTTTGTGTTGTTGGGGGATCGGTTTTCAGCCAATTCCTTTGCTTGTGGTGTGGGGAGGCGTGGCAGCGAGCTTTCAGCCTTGTTGGCCAGCCTGTCCCTGTTTGGGTCAGAGGGAGTGCATCAGAGCAGTTTCCCCAGGATCGTGTGCGACTACACCGACGTGTTTCCCGAGGTGTTGCCAGGGCTTCCATCGCCCAGAGAGGTCAATTTTGAGATCGACCTAGTACCGGGTACCGCACCAATCTCTCTCCCAGCTTTTAGGATGGCACCAGCAGAGCAGAGTGAGTTGAGGACCCAGCTAGACGAGCTTACCAGCAGAGGTTTCATCCGTCCCAGCATGTCTCCCTGGGGGGCGCCAGTGTTGTTCGTGAAGAAGAAGGATGGTACCCTTCGACTTTGCATAGACTACAGGCGGCTCAACAGGGTGACGGTGAAGAACCGGTATCCGATGCCGAAAATCGACGACTTGTTTGACCAGTTGCAAGGATCTTCAGTGTTCTCGAAGATCGACCTCCGCACCGGCTACCACCAGTTGAGGGTTCGGGATTGCGACATCCCGAAGACGGCTTTTCGGACTCGGTATGGCCTGTACGAGTTCGTGGTGACGCCGTTTGGGCTGACGAACGCACCAGCAGCATTCATGGATCTCATGCAGAGGATCTTCCGGCCTTTCCTAGACTAGTTCGTTGTGGTGTTCGTCTACGACATCCTTATCTACTCCCGGTCAGAGGCGGAGCACGAGCGACACTTGGCGACGGTGTTGCAGCTACTTCGAGAGCATCGGCTTTATTTCAAGGCTTCCATTGCGAGTTCTGGCTTGCACAGGTGGGATTCCTTGGACACGTGGTGTCGGCAGCAGGGATCTTAGTTGACCCGACCAAGGTCGAGGCAGTGGTACAGTGGCAGAGACCGAGGACAGTGTTTGAGGTCGGTAGTTTCTTAGGCCTGGCGGGTTACTACAGGCGGTTCGTGCGGGACTTCTCCAAAGTTGCCGGGCCGTTGACCAAACTGACATAGAAGGCCGTCCCATTCGTATGGGATGATGCTTGTGAGCGAGCCTTCGTGGAGCTGAGGACCAGGTTGACCAGTGCGCCGGTGCTGATCGTCCCCGAGCGAGGTGTTGGTTACAGTGTCTACTGCGACGCCAGCGGTGAGGGTTTGGGGTGTGTACTCATGCAGGAGGGGCACGTAGTTTCCTATGGTTTTCGTCAGCTGAAGAACCATGAGAGGAACTACCCGACTCACGACTTGGAGCTAGTAGCGGTAGTCTTCGCCCTGAAGACCTGGCGGCATTATGTCTATGGCAAGAAGTTCTCAGTCTTCTCGGACCATAAGAGCTTGAGGCACGTTTTCACCCAACGTGACCTCAACCTGAGGCAGCGACGCTGGATGGAGCCACTAGAGGACTACGACTTTGAGTTGCATTACCATCCTGGTAAGACAAACGTCGTAGCAGATGCGCTGAGCAGACAGGTGAGAGACACCAGAGCCGCAGTTGCAGGGTAGTCAGCGCGGCAGTGGCAGGCTCTAGAGACGGCGGGCCAGTTGGGGCTCGAGTTTGAGGATCGGGGATCCAGCAGCTTTCTCTATGTAGTGCAGAGTATGCGAGCAGTTCTTGCCAGAGTGTTAGAGGCACAGCACAGTGGAGTTACGCACATCGGCGGGTACGGAGGGCGCAGACGGGGACTGGACAGTATCGTCAGACGGAGGGCTACGGTTCCGAGGCAAAGTAGCGGTTCCAGCAGATCCAGTTCTACGAGGCGACGTCCTACGAGAGTTCCACCACTCTCGTTTTGCAGTTCATCCCGGCGGCACCAAGATGTACCAGGATCTTCAGCGACAGTTCTGGTGGCGCGGGATGAAGAGGGCAGTGACGGAGTTCGTATTGCGCTGCCTTACCTGTCAGAAGGTCAAGGCAGAGCACCAGCGGACTCCGGGGTTACTTCAGCCGCTTCCACTAGCTGAGGGGAAGTGGGAGCACATCACAATGGACTTCGTGACCGGGCTACCGAGATTTCCTAGGGGATTGACGCGATTTGGGTCATCGTTGATCGATTGACCAAATCGACGCACTTCCTGCCTATGCGGGTGACAGACTCGACGGACAGGTTGGGCAGCTTGTACGTCAGAGAGGTGGTCAGACTACACGGAGTTCCAGTTTCCATTGTGTCACACCGTGACCCCAGGTTCACCAGCAGGTTCTGGGGAGACTTTCAGGAGGTAGTTGACACACTCCTGACTTTCAGTATGGCTTTCCATCCGCAGACAGACGGGCAGTCAGAGCGGACGATTCAGATCTTGGAGGACATGCTGAGAGCATGTGTCCTCGACGCAGGAGGCAGCTGGGAGGAGCACGTTCCCTTGGTGGAGTTCGCCTACAACAACAGCTACCAGTCTAGTCTTGGAGTAGCACCTTTCGAGGCATTGTACGGTAGGCCGTGTCATTCCCCAGTGTGCTGGACAGAGGTTGGAGAGGCTTCACTCACCGGTCCAGACATCGTCAGGTGGTCGTCAGAGAGGTTAGTGCAGATCAGGCAGAGGCTTCCGATGACTCAGAGCCGGCAGAAGAGTTATGCAGATCAGAGGCGACGACCGTTGGAGTTTGCAGTCGGCGACCGAGTGTTCTTGCGAGCATCGCCGTACAGAGGTTCTTTCAGGTTTGGCAGAGGTGGTAAGTTGGCGCCGAGGTTTGTCGGGCCATTCGAGATATTAGAGAGGGTCGGCGAGGTAGCTTACCGCCTGGATCTTCCTCAGCACATGTCTGGTGTGCATCCGACTTTCCATGTGTCGATGCTGAGGAAGTATCACCCATACCCGTCTCATGTCATCAGGGTGGATGACATTGAGCTTGAGGCAGACGCGAGCTTTGTTGAGCAGCCGGTTTGGGTACTTGACCGGAGGGATCAGGTCTTGCGGGGCAAGACGATTCCCTTGGTCAAGGTACTGTGGAGGCATAGAGGCACCGAGGAGATGACTTGGGAGCGCGAGGCGCGCATGCGGCAGGAGTTTTCGCAGTTGTTTTCTTCTTGAGGTACTTCTTATCCTGTCTTCTAGTGTAGCTGTTTTGTTGTTCCGAGCCCTACCCTTATCGAATCTCGGGACGATATTTCCTTTAAGGGTATTAGGATGTGAGGACCTGTCCCTCTACCCCTGTGGCTTGTTGTAGACCGCAAGGGAAATTTGGTAAAATGCGCCTTGTTGGTTTGTTTCACACCCGCTTGTGCACACACTGACCTTGTATGTGTTAGTGTTTGTTTAGAATGGTTAGGTGGACCCGGGATCGAAAGATCCCAGCTCGGGCGCGCGGAAGCTTGCTTTTGGGCAGCTTACGACCCTTGAGCGATCCATCGCCCCTAGGAACGATCGATCGGAGTCTCGGATCGATCCGACTTGGTGTTGGATCGATTCGGACTGGCTTTTCCTCCGTGAGCGATCGATCGGACTCGCGTCAGTGGCTTTTTCTGCTTCGCGAGGACGGCCGCCGTTGGCCGTCGCTCTCTCCTGTCAGAAGGGGAGGACTTTCCCTCCCCTCCTTCACCTTTCTCCCCTCTTTTCCGGCTGTCCCCTCCCCCTTTCCTCCTTTTCTCCTTCCCCTCCTTCCTTCTTCTTCCTTCCTCTTTTCTTCTCTCCCGACGGTTCTCTTCCCCTGTTTTTCCGGCAACCACCTTCCGCTCTTCCGTTCTCCCTCCTCCGACCATCATTCTGGGTGTTCTAAGGCTTGTTGGATCCGTGGCAACGAGAGGAAGGCTCCTAGTGTGGTTTGGAGGCTTGTTGGTGATTGGTTGCGAGGGATCAGCCGAGGAAAGCATTCTTCGGTAGGTTCTTCTACCTACAAGTGTTCTTTAATGGGTTTCTTTAGATCTAGCCGTTGGATCTTGTTGATCTTTGTCTTGTTGGATTCATCATGTCTAGTAGAATTTCTGATATGGGTTTTATGATCTTTGGTTGAGATCTTAGTAGGTTTATGCATGATTAAGCTCGAATTTTTTTATTTCTCCTGTTCTTGAAGAACAGCCGGCTTGCGGCGAGTTTTTCGGCCGGTACGTACATTATCTTGGGTTGTGATGAACAAAAGAGTTGTAGATCTTTGAATCTACTCTCAAACGCAACTAATTTCATAATTTTGTGATTTTTCTATGATTTGTTATGAATTGTTTACTAGAGGGCTGCGTTGCAGCAATTAATTGGTAAGTTAGTTTGATTAATGGTTTTGATTGGTGTTTTCCCGTTAATCCAACCGTTGGATGATTATGGATTTTGGATATGTTGATCATGGTGTGTACACCTACTGATGGCTAAGTTGGATCTTGAATCCAACGTTGTTTGGACGTCGGATCGACGGGATCAATTAGCCCCTAAGTAGAGGCTTTGAGTGTTTTGATTATAATATTATATTTTGGGAATATAATATTATATTGTTTACTGTTTATCATCGTTTTCGGGGTTGCTTGCCGTTGCAGGAGTCCGCGGTTGACGGTCGCGGTATCGTCGTAATGCCGGGACCCGCTGCGGATCGGCTGGTAGCGGTCGGTAGTACCGCTGCAGCGATCCAGTTGGCTTTTATGATGCCTTATCATACTGTTGCATGCCTATCTCCTGTTTGCGTATGTCATAGCATACATTGTTGATTTGTGCATTAGTTGCATGATTAGGGCGTGGGTGATCTGTGGGTCGCCGTCCCGAGGTTGGAAGCTCGGACTTAGCCCTAGGACCGGGGTTGGGTAGTTTGGACCCGGTTTGAATGGTGGTGTCCAGTCGATTCGATGATAGGCTTAGATGACTGGTACACTTGTGGCTTGATGATTGTAGAGGTCGTGTCGGCCTCGAGTCGGATCTGAGGTGTAGCCGGTGTCCGGTGTTCTTAAAACTCTGTTCGCGAATAAAACGTCGATCTCGTGGGGACGAGATTTCTATTTTATTTTCGAGCAAATAATTTTTTATTTCAATTTCGTTCAAGGAAATTGCAGGCACCACACCCCTGGATGGCCAAATAGGCAGATCCATCATTTACATCCCCGTAGGGAACACCTCCGATTTTAGATCCAAATAAATATTTTTTTACAATAAGAAATGAAATAAATGTGAAGTCCTTGGACAGCCACCTTCATCGCCGGATTTTGAGATGACTGAAGTTTGAGTCTTTGTCACCGGGGCTTCGAGGCTGCCGACGTTATTCGATTGTCGGAGATGATGTTGTCAAAGCTGGTGGCGTCGGATAAAGTTGGAGAGGCGTCGGAGATAAAGCTGAGGAAGCACCGGAGATAAAGCTGAGGAAGACGCTGGAGATAAAGCTGAGGAAGACGCCAAAGCTGAGGAAGACGCCGGAGATAAAGCTGAAGAAGACGCCGGAGATAAAGCTGAGGAAGACGCCGGAGATAAAGCTGAGGAAGACGCCAGAGATATAGTTGAGGAAGCACCGCCCGAGCTTTGAAGCCGCCGACACGTCGCTGGAAGCAGGGGAGCTGCAGCTCGTTGGGTGTAGGCTTGATGCCGTGTGCTTGAGGCTGCAGACGGGCTCCTCTGGCTGAGCGACGGGCTTTGTTGGGTTCTATCAGTTGAGGAAAGTTGCGGGGCTTCGTTGGGTTCCGTCGGCTGGAACAGAGGAAGACGACTAGATCAAGGAAGACGGCGGGGACTTCCTTGGGTTGGGTGGCGAATCTCCTCGGGCTGGCTTGAGGAAGATGATGGGTTCCTCCTTGGGCTGAGCTGGGCGACGACTCCTCCGGCTGGATCAGAGACGACGGCGACGAAGCTTTTGGGATTTTTCTTGGGTCGGAACAGGGGCGACGACGAACTCCTTGAAGGGTGGCGATGGATGGGTTCCGCCGGTTGGAAACAGAGGAGATGACAGCGATGGGTTCCTCGGCGAATCTCCTCGGGCTGGCTTGAGGAAGACGATGGCGATGGGTTCCTCCCTCCTGGGCGTCAAGCCTTCTCTTTTTCTTCTCTCTTTCTTTGCTCTGCTTCTTCTTTCTTTCTTTGCTATTTCGCCCGCCACTCTCTCTGCTTTCTCTATTTTTTGCCAGCCCCGGGCTTCGTTCCTTTCTCCTCTTCTTATTGGAATCTGGGTGTTAGCTGGGCATCTGGTGAGATGCGAGCGTATCAAGGGATCCGCTGTTGAGATCTGATTAAGAGCTCTGTGAGAAACGCAGGAGCGTATCATGGGATATCCCCGGGACGTTGAGATTTGATCTCCGGGTGTATCATTGGGAAGCTGAGGTGTTAGATTGCTTCTAACCATCAGGCGAGGGGGTTGAGATCTGGCGTTTGTTGAGATGTGGAGAGGTTAGGATTCCCTAACCATCCAGCTTAGGGAGTTGGGATTTAAATTTCAAATGTATGTTTGAATGTCCCATTTAAATTTCAAGTTCATGTGTGAACTTGTTTGAATTTCGAATATTTATTCAATGTTCAAGTATTTATCTTGAATTTGAATAATTATCCGGCTGTCGGACATTTGTCCAAATTTTGAATGTATTGTTTGAATTTTGAATTTCATGTGATATTTGGAGATTTTACTGAAATATCCCGGGCAAACCGGTTGGAAATTACCAAAATACCCTTTTTATCGGTCATATGTATTTTGGACCGAAATGCCCCCAGGGTAGAGAAAATACCTCTATTTTAGATTTTCACACCCCTGAAGATGTGAAATGACTAAAATGCCCCTTGGGGTTAAATGACCAAAATACCCTTTCGGTCTGGTTGTTTTAGGCGCGACGCATGGCAACGCGACTTTTGTGTATGTCATGGACACGTGCGCGCATTATGTACCGCACGTATGTTTTTGCCGAGATTTGGGCATATTTTAATTTGGACGCGATGCATGATGACGCGTCTATGTTGCACGTGTCATGGACACATGCGCGCGTATTATGTAACGCGCATAGTTTAGACTCGATGTATGTGAGTCATGTGCGCGCGCATGGCGCGCGCATCGCCCTGGTCGGGACTTAGGCGAATTTGAGTTTGGGTCTTTGTTTGGGTTTATTTTGAATTTTTCGGATTTTTTCCTTATTTATTTCAGGGAATTTTCTATAATGCCCCTGATGTTGTAGAAAATTACCAAAATGCTCCTATATTTACACAGCTTATTTAGGATGCCGTCAAAGCTATGTAATGGCTATTTTGGAGTGTAGTGGGAAATTTAGACATGTATTTTGGTCTAAATTCCCAAAATACCCTTGGGTGAGTAAAATTACCAAAATACCCTTGTTCCCTCGGTTTGTATAGGATGCCGTCAAAATCGAGAATATATAGGGGATTTGGGTGGACTCAACTGTGTATGAGCCAGTTTGGATTTGGTGCATGTGGATTCAATCGGGAGAATTCCGCAAGTGTTATTGACATAGCCTTAGCTAAAATTGATGTCAACAGATGCCCCCTCGAGGCCTGCGTGTGAAATTTATGTGATTTGAACACGCAGGGCTCGAAAATTTTTTGTTGGCGTAGTGATTTCATTTCCTGTAAGATTTCTTGTGAAATTTGGAAAGTTTGAATAATGTGAGTGATGCTTTACTGTGATGTATATATTGGCTGGGCATCACAAAGGTTGGTTTACTCGCGTGTGTTATTTATGTGCACAAGCATGTTGTCTTTATCCTGTGGATCATTATGTGACTGAAGCTGTAGCCACATATCTTTTTTGTTTCAAGATCTTTGGACAAAGTGTTTGATTTAAGTTTGGAATTGGCTAAGGGAATCCGGGTAGGATTAGGACTGTTTGGTGTTCGTAAGACCAGAACCCCAGCTTCGGTTGGATTATTTTGGTGCAATCCGGCTAAGATTCAGTTTGGGAAGAGTTCTAATTTATTTTGAACTCTTCCAAAACCAGTTTCACTTTTCCCCCTTTTCTTAACCGCTCGATAACTCTCAATATTGGTAGTTTGGCCAGATCACGTAGGAATCCGATCTTATATATATCTGGATTACTCCGCTCGCGTGTCTCTTTTTTCATAGCTTCTCAAAACCGAGAGCTTTCTTTTCTCAAGAACTTGGTGACGGAGAGTTTTCAGCTCTTGACAGAGGGGAGAAGGAGCTCGACGAGGGTTTAGATTCTTTTACCCAGGTCTTCCTCATCCTCTGTTTAATCACATATCTTGATTGTTAAAGGTGTTTTTTGATTGCCAATAGTTGATGCATTTTATTTTGATTGGATCACATGCCCATGCCCCTTTTTTTTTGCATGCTCTATTTTCTCTCTTGGTCGGATCCTCTTTATTTCCGCATACCTTTCTTTTCTCCCGTTATATATTTTTTGGAGAGTGTCATTGGAGGTATCTAGTAAGCTCGATATTTTTGGAGAAGGACAACAAGCAATCTAGTAACATATGGATGCCTTGCAATCACTTTTGGTGAACGACAATGGCAGGGAGTGCCAGCGAACCCATGGGAACTCGCCAAGGTTGTTGTATAATGCTTAGACTCGGACACTGGAAGATTTTAACACAGCCCATTGTTGGAGTCAAGCAACGAGCTTGATGCAGCATGAAGCCGGAACAGAGCATGTTGACAAACCCATGAGGAAGTTACAGCTGCCAGCCAATGTTTTAGAACCCATTCCCCTGTTTCTTTTATGTTCATCCTTGCCTCAAGGCTTAGGTGACAGCTTTGTTTTTCCCAGGAAGTTTCTCAGGTGGTGAAGAGGGGTTCTAGCCATGGTGGACAAGACTGGCAGGAGATCATCCTCTTCTCCTTCTTTCTTTCCTTCATTTCCTCTGTTTTGTTTTGTTGCTTTTTTTTCTTGCTCTGGCGTTTTTTTTTTTGGTTCCTTCTTTGTTTAGCTGACTGTTTTGCTTCTCCAGGAGCTTCTCAAGCAGCAAGGAGGGGAACGACAATCATAAAGAAGGCCAAGGCGTTGTGCGGCATTGTTTGGAATTAGGCCGATTACAGACTTGTGGTGGCGGTGAGAAGTCTCTGAAGACCCGCTCGCTTTGGCCGGCGTTCCTTCGCGTTTTTTTTTACGAGAACCTTGTTGGTGAAGAAGAAGGAAGTTGCTGGGAGAGATCGGCGGGGACTTTAGTTTCCCCTCTGAGGTTTATCTTTTCCTTTTACTCTTCTTCTTCTTCTCCATTGTATGGTTCCAGCTTCCTCTATTTTTTTTTTATTGCTCTGTGTTTTTTCTTCCGCTCTCGTCCCTTTGCTCTTTGCTCTGCCTTGTTTGCTTCAAAGCTCTGGTGTTCATTCTTCTCCAGGGGCTTCTCAGGCGACGGCTGAGGCAGCTTGGGTGACGTTGCGGGCATTAGGGGCGACGACTCGGACTGCGTCGGAAGAGAAGAGCCTGGCGTGTCTTGGGTGAGCATCAGCGGTCATCTCTTTTTCCCTTCTTTTTTTTCCTGGTGTTTTTTTTTTTTTTTTTTGATTCGAATGAGTTCAAGGACATGTGTGTATATATACACCTTTCCTACTGAGCTGAAGATAGGTAGGAGCAGAGCTTTTAGAGACTGTTCCTATACGCCAATATTCGATTTTGCTCTTTGAGGGTTCGTATGCTCATATGAATTCAAAGACACAATTTTGTTTGTATCCCTGTGAGATTTAATGGCGCGTTGAGAACGGGTATTGTCTGTGTGCAATGCATACTCATAATCCAATGTGTACTTGCAAAATGCAAATCAATTTTATTTCTGCTATCAGTTTAGGCTCTTGAAGCTTGGAGCGTACATATATTTTTTGTGTGCTGTCAGTTTAGGCTCGTGAAGCTTGGAGCATTGTGGATGAGAAAATATTGTACCTATAGTTTATACTCGCAAGGCTTAGAGTAATATTGCTTCAGTTTAGGCTCATGAAGCTTGGAGCATTGTGTGTTAAAATTTGTGTTTTGCCAACAGTTTATACTCGTATGGTTTGGAGTATTGTTGCTTTCAGTTTAGGCTCGTGAAGCTTGGAGCATACATGTATTTTTTGTGTGCCGTCAGTTTAGGCTCGTGAAGCTCGGAGCATCGTGGATGAGAAAATATTGTGCCTATAGTTTATACTCGCAAGGCTTAGAGTAATATTGCTTCAGTTAAGGCTCGTGAAGCTTGAAGCATCGTGGATGAGAAAATATTGTGCCTATAGTTTATACTCGCAAGGCTTAGAG
The DNA here is from genome assembly GCA_963920575.1 of Narthecium ossifragum. NCBI lineage: Eukaryota > Viridiplantae > Streptophyta > Magnoliopsida > Dioscoreales > Nartheciaceae > Narthecium > Narthecium ossifragum. The sequence goes on along the minus strand of OY986971.1, from coordinate 9,740,405 downwards.
TAATATTGCTTCAGTTTAGGCTCGTGAAGCTTGGAGCATCGTGGATGAGAAAATATTGTGCCTATAGTTTATACTCGCAAGGCTTAGAGTAATATTGCTTCAGTTTAGGCTCGTGAAGCTTGGAGCATACATATGTTTTAGGAATAATATCTTTTGAGAAATTTGCCGTTCACTGGTGGCGGAGCATATTCGCCATCCGGTGATATAATCTTGTAAGCTCCGTTGGTGTAGACCTCTTGAACTATGAAAGGCCCTTCCCACTTAGGATCAAATTTTCCTTGGGTTCTTCTGGTGACGATCATGGGTCGAACTACAGCAAGGACGAGATCCCCAACTTTGAACGAACGGCGCTTCACCTTTTTGTCAAAGGCTCTAGAGACTCTTGCTTGGTACATCTCTAGATTTTGCTGAGCTTCGATGCGCTTTTCTTCTAAGCTGTCGAGCTCTTCAAGCCTCAATTTTGCTGCTTGGTCTTCCGTCAGATTCTCATGTATAGCAACTTTGAGTGAAGGGATTTGGATTTCGAGAGGAAGTACAGCTTCTCCACCGAAAACAAGCGAATAGGGGGTTGCCCCCGTTGGAGTCTTCATCATGGTACGATACGCCCAGAGATTCTCCAGAAGCTTCTCGTGCCATTCTCTTCTGTTGTTGTGGACGACTTTCTTTAGGAGCTTGCAGAGGATTTTGTTAAAGGCCTCCGCTTGTCCGTTAGCCGCGGCGTTATATGCCGACGAGAAGTGGTGTTTAATTTTGTGCTTGGCACAAAACCTCTCCATGTCTCTGTTTTTGAAAGGTGTGCCGTTGTCCGATGATACGAGTCGATCCGACTCGACCAACTGGATCCAAACCCAGAAGAGGAACCAAACTGGTTCAGCCTCTTTCCTAATTTGACTTGGACTTCCCTAGTTCAAACTAGAGTATTTAATTAGTATTTATCATTAGTCTTTATTGAGTCCTAGTTGATTGTTAGGAATTAATTAAGAGTCTCTTTGAGTTAGGAAGTTGAGTTGAGTCAGAAACCTTATTACTTGCTTATTAAGCAAGGGGGTTTTCTAATGGATTAGGACTCTGTCAGGTCTCTATAAAAGGACCTTAGTAGTTTGTATTATAATGATGATGATGAATGAAGAGTTATGAATTATTAAGAGTAGTTGATAAGTTATCATAGGAGTAGAAATAATATAGCTTCCACCCGATATCTACCATAAATCCATCTTCTTCCCCGTCGGTCATCTTCTCCGCAGCCGGCATCGCCTTCACCTTCATCTTCTTTCTCCCCGTCACTTTCTCTCTCCGCCATGTCAGCGACCCCACCGCCACGTCACCCTACTGTTCATCTCCTTCCTCTATCCCGTAACCCTAGCCTCACCGCCGTTCTCTCCTTTCCGGCCACCCCCGCTGCCATCCAAGACCTCCATTCTCTTCCCCGAGCCACCACGACCCCGGCCATCACTTTTCCGTCGCCCCACTCCATCTTCTCCGGTGATCCCCACGGCAACCCAACAACCCGGCTCCGTCCCCATCGTCGTCAACCCCACTTCCGACCCCTATCTTACCTCCAACCCACTCTAAACCCATAGCCGACCTCCTTAGACCCGATCCCAACCTTCCTAAGCCACTCCCGAAGCCCGCCGTCGTCCCCGACGTCGATCCCCTCTAAACCCACCGCCGGCCACCTCCAAGATCCCGTTGATCTAACCATTCTCCGGCCAATCCACTCCGTTAGATCTCTTCCCCACCTCCAGGCGACGCTTCCTGCCACTATCCCGACCGCCGACGCCGCCACTACGCCGGCGATCTACTCCGGCAAACCTAAGCTCTTGGATCAACTCCGGTTCAGCCCAACCAAGTTGGCTCAACCAACTCTAATTGATTCAGCCGAGCCAGTCAGTCCAATCCAGCCCAATCCAGCCACTTAGCCCAATTGAACCTGGTCAACCTGATCTAGATCAATTCAGACTTGAACCAGTCAAGTCCCATCCAATCAGGCTCAGCCAGATCCGATCCAGCTCAAGCCAGATTCGATCTAGCTAGCCAAATCAGCCAATTGGACTCAAATCAAGTCCGATAAGGCCGATTCTGGTCGATTGGAGCAGTAGAGACCCATTACGAGAGGATCACGAGTAGACCGCTCGTAACATCCGATATGAGTTTTGCAGGGATCCCAAATCGGTAAACAATATGTGTTTTGATGAATTGTACTACTGTCTCCCCCCTTGTATTTTTTAAGGGAATGGCTTCTGCCCATTTGGAGAAGTAGTCTGTTGCCGCCAGGATGTAGGAGTGACCTTTTGAGGAAGATGGCTGAATAGGACCTACGATATCCATACCCCATGCTTCGAAGGGCCATGAGATGCTCGTAGGATGGAGCGGTTCTGGGGACTGATGTATGAAGTCTGCGTGAATTTGACAGACATTACATTTTTTAACATACTCAATGGCGTCGCGCACCATTGAAGGCCAATAGTACCCCAAATGTTTCAGCTGGTGATATAATTTGGGACCTGATTGATGTGCTCCGCATACACCTGAGTGTACTTCTTGGAGGGCTGAAGCTGCTTCTTCACTGAAGAGGCATCGTAGCAGGAGTCCATCATAAGACCTTATGTATAACATGTTGTCCATGAAGGTGTATTTTGTGACCCTTCTTCTTATCCTCAATCTTTCTTGGGGGTTCATAGGAAGTATCCCAGACTTGAGGTAGTCGAGGAAGGGGGTTCTCCAGTCTTGCGTTTGTATTTCTGACGCAGCGGCGACGTTGATGAACACCGGCATGTATCTACTTGGAATTTCTTCAAGCAGGGGAGTGAGGACTCGTCTCTCCTCAACTCTTACTTCCAATGTTTCGGTGGGCGAGAGAACCATGGCAGCAGCTAAACTGGCTAGCGCATCCGCTCTTTGGTTCTGGGATCGCGAGACGTGTTGGATCTTCAATTCTTTGAAGTGATTGATGAGCTCTTTTGCCCTAATGAAATAAGGAATCAATTCTTCTTTCTTGATTGCATATGTGCCAAGAAGCTGATTTACTACGAGTTTGGAATCCCCGTAGGCGGTCAGCGGATCCATCCCTATTTCCAGTGCTATCTCCAATCCAATGACGAGGGCTTCATATTCCGCCATGTTGTTGGACGACGCCGAAGTGAGCACGAAAGAATATGGGAGTAAGGCTTGTGTTGGAGTGATGAAGATTATCCCTGCCCCCGCTCCCGAGCGCCTGCAAGCTCCATCGAAATACATCTCCCACAGAGGTTGAATGTTGGCAACAAAAACTTCTTCGTCTGGAAGGTCGTCCTCTATAGCTGAGCCATCCGGTACTGGGAACGCGGCGAGGAAATCGGCTAGCGCTTGTCCTTTAATAGCTTTCTGTGAAACATAGGTTATGTCGAACTGTGATAATAACATGGCCCACTTTGCAAGTCGTCCGGAGAGGACCAACTTCTTTAAAATATACCGCAGGGGGTCGGCTTTGGAGACGAGTTGCACTGGATGCTCTAAAAGGTAGTGTCGAAGCTTTTGGGTGGCAAACACCAGGGATAGACACACCTTTTCCATCTCCGAATAACCGTGCTCGGCTCCGACCAAAGTTCTACTAAGGTAGTAGAGAGCTCTCTCCTTGCCTTCGTCGTCATGCTGTGCAAGTAAAGCTCCTAATGACCCGGGCAAAGTTACCGTATAGAGGATCAAGGGCTTTCCTTTGACGGGAGAGGCGAGAACCGGTGGGTTGATGAGATATTCTTTTATACTTTGGAAAGCATTTTGGCAAGCTTTATCCCATTCGAAGGGTGTCCCTTTCTTCATAAGGTGGGAGAACGGATGGCAACGGCCTGACAGATTGGAGATGAATCTGCGTATATAGGCGAGCCGACCTTGAAGACCCTTAAGTTCGCAAAGATTCCGAGGCGGAGGCATCTCTAGAATCGCTTTAACTTTGGCAGGATCAACTTCAATTCCTTGCTTGCGAACCACAAACCCAAGGAGTTTGCCGGATGTAACTCCGAACGCACATTTCATGGGGTTCATCTTTAAATTGTGGCGTCTGACTCTCTCGAAGACTTTAGTCAGATGCTTGAAATGATCTTGTTTGTGTTTTGTTTTCACCACCAAGTCATCGACGTAGCACTCTACAATATCATGAAGTAGATCGTCGAAGATGACCGTCATGGCTCTTTGATAAGTGGCCCCGGCATTTTTCAACCCGAAAGGCATTACTGTATAGCAGAAAATGCCTTTCGGTGTGCGAAAAGCAGTGTGCTCTTCATCTTCGGGAGCCATCTTTATCTGATTATATCCCGAATACCCATCCATAAAGGACAGAATCTCATGGCCAGTAGTGGCATCGACTATGAGTTCAGTTAAGGGTAACGAAAAATCATCTTTTGGACAAGCTTTGTTTAGATCTCGGAAGTCTATACAAAGCCTAAGTTGCCCATTCTTCTTTTTCACAGGAACAATATTTGCGAGCCATTTTGGATATTGGACCTCTCGAATAAAGCCTGCTTTCATGAGCTTGTCGACCTCGGCGATGATTTTTGGAATCTGCTCGGGTCAAAAGCACCTTTGAGATTGCTTGATAGGGCGGACATCTTTTGCTATGGACAGATGGTGTACAGCCACATCGACATCCAAGCCGGGCATCTCTTTATAGCTCCAAGCGAAAACGTCCTGGTTTTCACGAAGGAAGAGAACAAACTGGTTCTTCTCATCCGACGTCATATGTGAGCTGATGAAGGTGGGACGATGATCATCCTCTACCCCCAGATTAATTTCTTTTAGTTCGTCAATGGTTGCTTGACCACCATCTTCGAGTTGTGGCGGTGCTTCCTGGAGATCAACGAACTCTGCAGAAGTGGCGCATACTTGGAACTCGTATCCGAGCCCTACTCTGTCAAATATTAAGCTTTCACCATAGCGAATGGCTTTTCTTTGTGCTTTTGTAAGAAGGTCCTCGAAGGGTTGTCTTTTGCCTCGACCTCCGCATAAGCCTTCTCCCAAGTTTATATCATATCCCATTTGAGAGATCATGTGTAATGTCCTTGGGTCATAGAAGGGTATGGGAAGGATTGTGTTTGCGGCATTTGGATCCGACACAATCGGAGAGGCTTGTACGAACTTGATGGGTTGCTTGTATTCTGCTTCCCCTTCAACTTCATTGCCCAATTCTTGACCCGCATAACCTTTCCCTTTTGTTGGTAAAGGTTTGATTTGTGAAGGACGGATCTTTGGGAGTGGTATCGGAAATTCGTGGAGAAGTGATTTAGAGGGCCTCTCCTCGACAATGGTGAATATAGGGTCTCCCGGTTTTCTTTGACTGCTTGGCACATAGCGGTACATCTTTTTCTTCTGAGGTGGCTTTTTTCCTTGCTGGACTTATGCGGTGAATCTTTCCGTGAAGCCCATGTCTTCTGGAGGTGTGGGGTCTGGCTTCTTCGGCTTCAGCGGTGGTTCTAGGTAGAACTTGGCATCTGTGAAGAATGCTTCTCCCGGGGTGAACGGCTTTGTGTCAGCGAACACCCTTTTAACATCGCCTTCTAGAGTTTGATATTTGAAACATTGGTGTAGCGTTGAAGGAACGACCTTATACTCATGGAGCCAAGGTCTTCCTAACAACGCATTATAAGAGGTTCGAGCGTCGATAACATAGAAGACGACACTCGAGGCCAAGTCCTAAAATTTTAGTGTTAGGCGTATGGATCCTAACACGTGTTGTCCTGCTTGATTAAAGCCTTGGACTATTATGTTACTTGATGTTAGATCATTGATATCGTACCCTAAGTCATGGAGTGTTTTAAGTGGCAGCAAGTTGATAGCTGATCCACAATCTAACATAACCCGTGACGTGGGTATATCGTCGATATCGCCAGTCATTAACAATGGCCTATTGTATGGTTTTGTATCGAGCAATAGGTCATTATCAGAAAATTCTATGTTTAAATTTTCAACTACCGAGACGCCAGTTTGGAGGACATTTGCTCGGTAGTCGTCAGGGAAAGTTAGTGCAGTTATGAGAGATTTACGAAGATCATGAGACAGACACAGAGCATCGTACACGCTAAGCAATGCAGGCACTTTCTTTAAGTGAGAAATTATATTGTACTTGACAGACTCACTCGGGTTTACATTATTTTGCATTGCTTGGTGTGGTTCTGGGTCCCTTCCTCTTGGCTGTGAGGGTTGGGAGTCTGGAAGTCGGAGCCCAGAGTGGGTGATGATTTCATGGACTTCGGCCTTCTCTTCTTCTGAGAAGCACAAGGACTCGTCATCATCTCCAAAGACCCCGATGGTGCAGCAGGAGTAGTGATCCCAAGAGGTACCGTTTTCTGGCACATTTGGTTTTCTGGTTTGAAGGTCTCTTGAGACTCGGTGAATGAACCCTTCAATTTCTTCACGGGCCATCACCTTCCTCAAGATCTTGTACTTTGGGGTTCTATGCCTCTTTGACCTCGGCTGCCAATTTTCTGGGAGCGGAGGTTTTGGGGGAGCGTATCTAGCCGCTTTGATCCTTTGCTTGAACGCTTGTCTCTTCCTTTGCCTTCTGCTGATATAGGGCCTCCCATAGCAATCATAACTGGGCTCGAAGTCAGATAGTGTATCATCATCATCCAAGCTGGAGTAATACATCTCCTCCAAAGTAGGCCACGGACATCCCTTGGCAGGTGTCAGAATGGGAGCTACATGTTCCTCGTCTTGCTCATATGGAGAGATAGATGTATATCTATTCTCAATGGGCAAATAGGGGGGTGTCTGAGGGACATACTCCATTTCTTCATAAGGAGGTGTTGATGGGGTGTACTCCTCGTATGGGAATTCGGGGTGTGCTTCGGTAGTAATCATATGTGTTGATTCTACCTTTTTGCCCTTCTGAGCTTCTTCAGCAGCCCGGCATCCATGACTTCGTCGTCAATTAATTTTTGGATTTGATCCTTGAGGACGAAGCAGTCTTCGAGTGCGTGCCCAAGTATTCTGTGGTAATGGCAATACTTTGGCTCGTTAACTTTGTTTGCTTCATGAGGGCGCCGCGACTCCGGGAGCTCTATGAGTCCGAGATCCAGCAGACCTTTGAAGATATCAGGGACCTCCTCTCGAGGGAAGGAATACTCCTTTTTGATCCTCTCCTTGAGGGTCTTCACTCGCCGTTGTGTGGGGTCGGCCGAGGGATCTCTGGACCGAGGCTGTTCTTTGGGAATATAAGTCTCCTTCGGTCTAGATATTTGCATTGCCGAAGTCTGGAGCACAGCTTTCCCTTTAGGAGGAGCCTTGTCCTTTCTTGTGCGGCCGAAAGTTTTGTTCGCAGTATGATTTTTGCGAGCCATGTGATATAAATAATTCTCGATATCGGTGGCCTTGGAAGTCAGTTCCTCGAAAGAAAGCGGACGGACACCTTGTAGGTAGAGGGCCATTTCCGGCCGTAGATTGTTCATGCACATCCGCACAGCTTCAGGTTCTGTGATGGGTTGCGGGCAGTGGATACTCAAGTTTCTTCACCTGTTGATAAAATCAGCAGCTTTCTCATGCTGGCTCTGCTCGGTTTGAGTGAGCTCTGTAATCCCGACAGTCCTTTGGGTGCTATAAAATCTTTGGAGGAACGCCTCTTGCATCTGCTCCCATGAATTGATGGACCCAGGAAGCAGCTTGCTGTACCAAGTGAAAGCCGGTCCGGAGAGTGTTTGAACAAATTGGCGGAGAAGCAGTGCGCCATTATGAACTGTGTCTTGACATGCTGGTAGAAAGTGAGCGATATGCTCGTGTGGGGATCCGGTCCTATTAAACTTGGTGAACTGAGGTTGCCGATAATTCACTGGGTATGGGACCAAGTCAATTTCAGCTGGGTACGGTTTCATGTACCCAGACCTCATGGCATACTGGTGCTGCATGTGGAACGCTCTCACGCTCTCGGCGACCATTTTCTGTACGGTGTCGAGAGGTACCATATTTGGCGGTACATTCTCGTGAGGGTGGTTCTCGGCATGCGAGTTGTTTTCAGGTATCTGAGTTTTTACACATGCTATTTCCGCATCCCTCAACTGGAGTGCGCTTCGCAGCTGCTCCAGCTCCAGCTCTTCCTCGAGCGTAGTTGCGAGGACTTGATATCGCTCCGGGGATTTGATTGCTGGTGAAGGTGATCGAGTCTCCGGAGATCCAGGCATAGCAGGGGATTCTTCTTCATATGATGCTTCGGATGCTGCATCTTTGCTGCCAAGGGAACGAGTGACGCTCCGAGTGTGGGGACGATTGGGAGGTATATTAATTTGAGGTAGACCGATGATGGCAGCGTCTCGGGGTTCCTTGACGGCAACTTTCTTTTTCCGTCTCTTGGCAGGGACATTTGAGGAAATGGATGTCTCATCATCTTGGACCCCGACAGGCATCGCTGTGACGATGTTGAATTTGTTTTCCTGGAGGATCCCTTTTGCACCGCCGTATGTTGGTGACAAAGCTTCAGGATGGTTGGTGTTGAGCAACGACCCATAATATGGACGGCTTGAGCCTGTGGCATGGACAGGAGGGCGGTCTGTAACCGCTTTTGAACTCGCCTTCTTCTTCTCGGCGGGTTTCTCCGTCTTGGCAGAAATATAATTGATTTGTGAAGTGTTGCGGCTTGACTCTGGTTGAAGAGTGTTGTCGCCAATATAATTGCTCATGTCGGAGGCTGCTTCAATTTGAAGACTCTGCAGCTCCTGAGTTATATAATAAGCATAGGCCGCTCGCATATCAGCGAGATAAACTTGATGGTTTGGACGCTTCAGGTCCGGATTCTTCCGTTGGCGCTCGTACTCCGCCCGAAGTAGTTGGACATAACAGTGGCGAACATGCAGCGACTCTTCATCATCGCCGGTTGCATGGAGACCAATCCAAGGTCTGTCAGGATAAACTTCATACCAAGCCTCGTACGCAAGTTCGGGAATCTCCTGTGCTTTTACAGCAGAGGGAAATGTTGATTTAATAAGGGATTTCTCGGCTGTTTTAGGCCCTTTTCTGGAGGTGACAAGGGTGAAGCCGTCGTCATCTGTCGGGATATGTCCGACGCGACTTGCTGCCCCCAGCTGTGCTTGAAAAATATCTGGTTTCATGGAGTGCTCAACAGTCTTCAGGCGCGCATGAGCATTTCCGGCATTCTGACGAACAGAGGGTTCGAGTATAGGGACCTTGACGTCGTGCCCCCCTTGGTGTGTAGGATAAGCCTTCAGCTCCTCGTACGGTCGCCGTGTTGACGCCTTCACTTGTGCATTGGAAGTAGCCGTCATTTTGGTGCCGGAGGTAGCCGCAATCGTAGTAACACCCGAGATTTTGGAGTCAGGTGTAGTCGCCGCTTCTGTGCCGGTGACCGCCGCAACTGGAGCTGTGAGCGAAACTTTGGATGGTGCAATGCGCATCGGGAGTCCGTCAGTACCCATGGGGATGTCGAACCAAAGATCACCGAAGCGGATAGTCACGAACGCCTCCAAAGTTACTTGTGCCATATCATTCATTTAAGAAGAAAGACTTGTCAGGATATATGGTTTTAATTTTTGGTTTTCAATTTCGATGATGATTTTTTTCTCGTCATTGAAATCTATTTTTTGATTTTTATTTCTTAATTTTGATGGTGAATTATTTTTCATCATTTTTGAATCGGATCTAGAGATGGGAGGTAAGGTGTGGTCCCACCAGGCGTGCCAGATTTTGTTCGCGAATAAAACGTCGATCTCGTGGGGACGAGATTTCTATTTTATTTTCGAGCAAATAATTTTTTATTTTAATTTCGTTTAAGGAAATTGCAGGCACCACACCCCTGGATGGCCAAATAGGCAGATCCATCATTTACATCCCCGTAGGGAACACCTCCGATTTTAGATCCAAATAAATATTTTTTTACATATAAGAAAAGAAATAAATGTGAAGTCCTTGGACAGCCACCTTCATCGCCGGATTTTGAGATGACTAAAGTTTGAGTCTTTGTCACCGGGGCTTCGAGGATGCCGACGTTATCCGATTGTCGGAGCTGATGTTGTCAAAGCTGGTGGCGTCGGATAAAGTTGGAGAGGCGCCGGAGATAAAGCTGAGGAAGCACCAGAGATAAAGCTGAGGAAGACGCCGGAGATAAAGCTGAGGAAGACGCCGGAGATAAAGCTGAGGAAGACGCCGGAGATAAAGCTGAGGAAGATGCCGGAGATAAAGCTGAGGAAGCACCGCCCGAGCTTTGAAGCCGCCGGCACGTCGCTGGAAGCAGGGGAGCTGCAGCTCGTTGGGTGTAGGCTTGATGCCGTGTGCTTGAGGCTGCAGACGGGCTCCTCTGGCTGAGCGGCGGGCTTTGTTGGGTTCCGTCAGTTGAGGAAAGTGGCGGGGCTTCGTTGGGTTCCGTCGGCTGGAACAGAGGAAGACGACTGGATCAAGGAAAACGGCGGGGACTTCCTTGGGTTGGGTGGCGAATCTCCTCGGGCTGGCTTGAGGAAGACGATGGGTTCCTCCTTGGGCTGAGCTGGGCGACGACTCCTCCGGCTAGATCAGAGACGACGACGACGAAGCTTTTGGGATTTTTCTTGGGTCGGAACAGGGGCGACGGCGAACTCCTTGAAGGGTGGCGATGGATGGGTTCCGCCGGTTGGAAACAGAGGAGATGACAGCGATGGGTTCCTCGGCGAATCTCCTCGGGCTGGCTTGAGGAAGACGATGGCGATGGGTTCCTCCCTCCTGGGCGTCAAGCCTTCTCTTTTTCTTCTCTCTTTCTTTGCTCTGCTTCTTCTTTCTTTCTTTGCTATTTCGCCCGCCACTCTCTCTGCTTTCTCTATTTTTTGCCAGCCCCGGGCTTCGTTCCTTTCTCCTCTTCTTATTGGAATCTGGGTGTTAGCTGGGCATTTGGTGAGATGCGAGCGTATCAAGGGATCCGCTGTTGAGATCTGATTAAGAGCTCCGTGAGATACGCAGGAGTGTATCATGGGATATCCCCGGGACGTTGAGATTTGATCTCCGGGTGTATCATTGGGAAGCTGAGGTGTTAGATTGCTTCTAACCATCAGGCGAGGGGGTTGAGATCTGGCGTTTGTTGAGATGTGGAGAGGTTAGGATTCCCTAACCATCCAGCTTAGGGAGTTGGGATTTAAATTTCAAATGTATGTTTGAATGTCCCATTTAAATTTCAAGTTCATGTGTGAACTTGTTTGAATTTCGAATATTTATTCAATATTCAAGTATTTATCTTGAATTTGAATAATTATCCGGCTGTCGGACATTTGTCCAAATTTTGAATGTATTGTTTGAATTTTGAATTTCATGTGATATTTAGAGATTTTACTGAAATATCCCGAGCAAACCGGTTGTAAATTACCAAAATACCCTTTTTATCGGTCATATGTATTTTGGACCGAAATGCCCCCAGGGTAGAGAAAATACCTCTATTTTAGATTTTCACACCCCTGAAGATGTGAAATGACTAAAATGCCCCATTGGGGTTAAATGACCAAAATACCCTTTTGGTCTGGTTGTTTTAGGCGCGACGCATGGCAACGCGACTTTTGTGTATGTCATGGACACGTGCGCGCATTATGTACCGCACGTATGTTTTTGCCGAGATTTGGGCATATTTTAATTTGGACGCGATGCATGATGACGCGTCTATGTTGCACGTGTCATGGACACATGCGCGCGTATTATGTAACGCGCATATTTTAGACTCGATGTATGTGAGTCATGTGCGCGCGCATGTGCGTATTATGTAACGCGCATATTTTAGACTCGATGTATGTGAGTCATGTGCGCACGCATGGCGCGCGCATCGCCCTGGTCGGGACTTAGGCGAATTTGAGTTTGGGTCTTTGTTTGGGTTTATTTTGAATTTTTCGGATTTTTTCCTTATTTATTTCAGGGAATTTTCTATAATGCCCCCGATGTTGTAGAAAATTACCAAAATGCTCCTATATTTACACAGCTTATTTAGGATGCCGTCAAAGCTATGTAAGGGCTATTTTGGAGTGTAGTGGGAAATTTAGACATGTATTTTGGTCTAAATTTCCAAAATACCCTTGGGTGAGTAAAATTACCAAAATACCCTTGTTTCCTCGGTTTGTATAGGATGCCGTCAAAACCGAGAATATGTAGGGGATTTGGGTGGACTCAACTGTGTATGAGCTAGTTTGGATTTGGTGCATGTGGATTCAATCGGGAGAATTCCGCAAGTGTTATTGACTTAGCCTTAGCAAAAATTGATGTCAACAAACTCTTGAGTAGAGGAGTTGTCTACTCAGTGGTGTCTCTTCCCACCAAACAGTGTTCAGTGTCCTGTTGAGAGTCAGTAGTGCTGTTTTCTGCTACTGAGTGTGACCTGACATGTGACCAACCCAGCTGGAAGACCATGATCGTGGGCCTCAGGAACACGCGGTGGGGTTATGGGACCCCTGTATACACCCAGGTTCTACTTGAGGGCGACACTGTTGCGTTTCCCTCTTCCTTCTGTGTGTCGTAGTGTAGATCCCTACTGAGCTTAGTGCTCTCACCTACCCGGGCTGCGTTTTGCAGGTGCAGGCGTCAGTTCTTCCTCTGTGGCCCCTACCGGGCAGTTGGTCGGCGGTGCGGCGGCGCCTGGTGGACTTTGAGAGGTGGTGATTTTTACTGCTTTTACCTTTGATTAGTTAGTCTCCTACGGGAGTAATGTTGTATTTTGGATCTTCCCCTCTCCGAGGATATGTATATTAAACACTTTGGGTTTTGAATCTGTGGTTCGAGGTTCTGCTAATTAATGTCTTTTAATTGGGGGTTTTTTGATGATTTGCTAGGGATACCAATAGGTTAGAGGGAACCCTCGCCGTCTTTTTTCGCATTTTGTAGGTTTCGGTTCGCGTCGCCCGGCCCGGTTGGGCTTTCGCGGGTCGGGGCGCTGATCGCTAACAAACGTCGTCGTTAAAACGTATGCAAAACGCAATTTAGAAATTTATAAACCTTTCTTTCAACACTAAATTAATAAGATAGAATAATGGTGAAATACGGGGTCGGTCCTCAGGGAAAACTTGTTTAACAAACGAAGAAATCAAATTAAATCTCTAAACTCAAGTCCTAAGGCGAAGAAAAGGAGTTTCAATGGTTTTGTTATCTAAAGAATTAAACTACTGAAAATGCAATGAAAGGATGAGGATAAATCAATGAGAGAAAACCTAGGGATTACTCAATCCACTTTAGTTTCACTTCCCGTATTTTCTAGTTATCCTCTTGTTTCTTATCTCGACATTATGGATTCATAGCTTCTTAAGCTTACATGAACCCCTAAAATAATGCTATTGCTTCCCTAAGGCATAACCTATCCAAATTTAGCATAGATTGTCTTCGAACTTAATTTGAGTACAACCTATCTTCATCTAGCATAGATTATCTCAAAGGCATCCACAAAAACAACATGAAAACCATCCTACGATTCTCTACCATTAAGCACAACAATCAAGTAGGACTCAAAATACATCAAGGAACTCTGTTCCCTCAACTCTTTATAAAATAAAACCATATTCATAGGATCATGTCTTTGAAAAGATAATAAGAATCAAACTAGAAAATACAAGGAAGCTACACTAAAGCTTCACGAGATCCCTAAGTAAAGAGTTTAGCCACTCATCTTTTGGATGAGATCCATGTATTCGATGAAGAAGGCTAGGGATCCACACCGCATCTCCGTCTTCTTCTCCAATCTGAATTCCTCTCTTTCTCTCTATGGAGGCCTCTCCGTTTTCCAGCCACAAAACCCTTTTTATATCTTAATTCCTGGATTAGGGTTTTAGGGTTAAGTTAGACCTCAAGTACAACTCGGAATTCCTGGTTCAACCCTGACAGCTTCTTCCATTCGCGACTGGGCTCAACCGGTTCGGAATTTGAGAATGAGTCCAACACAAAAGATGTAGTTTGCAATATTTGGACTTATCTAGAATATTTGGCGAATATTCTCCCGGGAGTCGACGAACCAGTCTTCCAGCAGCTAAATAACTTCATCTTCTTCAAAACTGCTATCAATCCATCAGGAATCTCTGAAAGTTTCCAACATGAAAGTTGTACGTCTTGATGTCTTCTAGATGTCACCAAAAATTTCAGAATATTTGGACATAAGATTAATTTCTGATAAATATTGTGCTAACAGTCGACAGAGCAGTGTATTTCAGCATATTAACCAAATTTCTTGCATTTCTCCTCAAAGCATGATCAAACCTGAAATCAACTAACAAGCTATCAAATACAAACAGTCTAGGCCTAACAAAGCTAAGTTAAGGGTTTTAATCATGAACATTTAGTGACTCATCAGGCGCGACAGCTTGGTATCAGAGCATAGGTTGTAGATCCCAGGGTTTAGGATCAGGATTCGGTTAAGATTGTGCGTGGAATGGGTTAGTTCTATGTCTAGAACATCCGTGCATGCTCCTTTTGATGTGTTATGCTTTTCTGCTTTATGTTGTGCTGCTTTGTCTTGGGTTTCGAACGAGAGATCAATCAAATAGATTTCAAAATAATAGTATGGAAACAATTTAATTAAAGCTCAAGAAAGAAACAAAACAATCCTCTAGAAACATCCACCACCAAATAATGTTCCAATATTACAATAGTCCCCACAATAAAACAACTTCAAAGAAAATAAAAAATACAGAGATTTTGATTTCACTTAATACATAAACTTCACCGTAGCTCTTGTTTGCATGTCCAACTCAGAAAGTTAGGGGAGTGCACAATAAACCATCAAAACAAAATTAAAAAATTTGCATTCTATTTGACATCATGATATATTTTTTTCTAAACAATGTCTACATTCATACCGCATTGTATATCCCCGCCATGCCATTTAACTAATAAGCTCCTTTAATGTTAATCATCTTCAATTGAATGCTTGCTCTCCAACCCTAATCAATTAGTATTTCTTCTTCACTAATGGTGGCCAGCTCAATCTTCTAATTCAACTTCTAAACAATACCGGTCAACCAAAACAATAAACTATGAATAGTTTTTTATGCATGGAACATTAACCATTAGCCACCCCAATCTAATAATTACATCCATATAAAAACCGGAAAACAATAGATATATAAGCTGTTATAACCTGAATATTTGCACATTTGTGAGTTCTAGGGGTACTAAAATGCCGAACCCCTTAAGTTCATGGAACATCGAACATATGTTCCAGATAATAGGGTATAGGAAATGCTCAAAACAGGCTGCTATAGCCTTACTGCAATCTACAAATGCACAAAAGAAGAGAGGTGGAGGAAATTATAAATATAAACACCAATATTTAACCCTCAAACTACAACATATTCCCACGAAGTGCCTAAAAAGGAAGAGAGGTGGAGGAAATTATTTCCCCCATGACAATTATGTTCTCAATTATAGGTATTAGCAGAAATTATATGCTACTAAGTGGGACAACAACCATAATTAAGCAACTCATATGAACTCAAATTGGTTCTCATCCATAATTAAGCATTTCCTTTCTACAATTCCATCCTGGATTTCAAACCCTAGAAGTCATATGAACTAAAACATATGCTATAAAAGATGAAAACCCAAAGAAAATTGGTACCTTCAAGCTTGCTTGGTGGGACGAACTCCTTGGGATTCCTATGGTGAGGAAGCCTCTGGTCCTCATCACTGTCGTCAATCAGCCAAGCCTAATCAAATAAAAAACCATACTTTGTAGCATGATTCATGTGCATATCCAAAGAATTGCAAAGGTAAGAAGAGAATGAAAGTATGATTGCAAAAAAACAGAGATCGAGTGTATTTCCTCTATGAGGGTATGGTGCAAAGTAGAGGGAAATGAGAGAAGAGAGGGAGGTGGGAGATGAGAGAAGAGAGGGAGAGAGAGAGTACCAGCTGAGAGAGGAGCACCAGATGGGAGATGGCCGACGGCGTGGGGAGGGGACGTGGCTGACGAAGCCGGTAGAGGGGGGCAACGATGGAGCTGGTAGAGCCAGTAGAGGGGGCGTGGCCGACGGAGCCGGTAGATGGGGCGTGGGGGTGTGGCCGATGGACGACGGAGCCGGTAGAGGGGGCGCGACCAACGAACGATGGAGCCGGTAGAGGGGGCGCGACCAACGAACGATGGAGCCGGTAGAGGGGGAGCGACCAACGAACAATGGAGCCGGTAGAGGGGGCGCGACCAACGAATGATGGAGCCGGTAGAGGGGGCGTGG
>OY986971.1:9285107-9724075 GCA_963920575.1 Narthecium ossifragum | reverse complement strand
AAGTAGCTAAATCGACCAAAACACAAATTTCAGCCAAAATTCCAAGCTTTTATAAAAAACAAGTCCAGTTTCATCGCAGATTAGGGAATAATTCACTGTAAATTATAGGAACTCTGAAAATTATGAAATCAGTGGCAATTGAAAGTAGATTCGAAGATCTACGACCTTCATAATGAAGGCTTTCATGAGGTTCTCACGGAATAGCACCAGCATCGAGAAGAAGCAGGCTGGGTGCTCAGGACAGGGGCCGAAAACCAAAATCCGGGAAGATCTTTGATCAAAGCTTGATCAAAAGCATCTCAAGGTGTGATTGAACATTGCTCAGATGGAATCTAAGCTCAAGGAAACATCGCAGAGGAGAGGAATCCACAAAAAATATGGTTGAAAACCTCTCAAATCAAATCCAAAAGCCACGATACTCTAATCAGTTAAAGATCTAACACAAACACACACAAATCCGAGACTAAGCACATCAAACCCTAGATGGCCTAATCACGGATTAGGGTAGAGATCCCTATATGGAAAGTTCGGGGAAGAGGAGATCCGGGCTTAGTCTTCGTCCCCGACGCTGTCCTGGGTGTTGAAGCTCGGCGGCGGCGAAGAAACTTCAAGGGAATGTCGACGGATCTCACCGATCGGCGACGGTGGCTTCCAGCAAACTCGGGAGAGAGGTAAGGGAGAGGAGAAGGGTCGGATATGAGGATAGAGGAAGCTGGGGAACCCGAGAGAGGTGAGGGGGAGCTCGGGGAGGAGCGGCGCCCGGCGACGGTGGTGAAGAAACTCCGGAGAGAGGAGAGGCCGGCTGGATCACGAGGAGGGAGGAGAAGGGGAAAGCTGCAGCACGGGGAAGAAACAAAAGGGAGAGAGAGAAAAGGAAAGGGTTTTATAATAAGGCTGAGATTTAATTTCGGCCGTCCGTCTCGATGTTTTCCGATCGAGTCCGATCTTTCGATCGGGAATGCCCATAAGGATCTAATCAACAACATGCATCAATCCAAGGCCGTGTGTGCACTACGAGGGTGTGAAACCGATCGCAAGGGTGCAATTTACCAAATTGTCCTTGGGGTCCAAAAGCAGCGATGCGATCAATCGATCATAGACCAAGGCCAACCGAGCCAAATCAACAAAACCAGACCCTCAACCTAACTCGATTGGACCAGGTTGGAGGAACAAGTTCTCACATAATTTACCTCACTTATGGCTTTACTTCTTGTATGCATAGGGTCTGTAATCTCACCAATAACTTGAGAAGCTGGATGATGAAGCCTGACTCTACTGGAAGGCTGGAGAGGTCCATATGAGTCAACTAGGGGCTCCTTCTCATTGTGTTCTGCAGCAATAGTATCCTTGAAAGTAAGCTCCTGCTCGGAGTCTATAACCTCTGTATATGCAGGAGATCCTATTGCCATATGATCAATATCATCTGACAAAGTATCATGAGAAGATAGATCATCTATGACTACATTAATAGACTTCATATAAGTAGAGGTGCGTGAATTGAAGACTCTATAGGCTCTACTATTCAAGGAGTACCCCACAAATACTCCTTCATCGCTTCGGGAGTCAAACTAACTGAGTTGCTCTCTATCCCTTAGCATGTAGCATTTACTCTCAAAAACTCTGAAATATTTAACAGTGGGTTTCTTACCATACCACAACTCATATGGAGTCTTATTTGTGCCATGTCTAATGTAAGCCCTGTTGGGGATGTAGCAAGCTGTGTTGACAGCTTCAACCCAAAATCTCAAAGGAAGAGGTTTTCCATGAATCATCACCCGCGCCATATCCTGTAGTACTCTATTTTTTCGCTCCACGACCCCATTCTGTTGTGGTGTATGTGGTGATGAAAACTCTTGTTTGATGCCCTGAGTAGCACAAACGTCAGCAAAGTCTGAATTTTCAAACTCTTTACCATGGTCTGATCGAATCCTTCTGATTTCCAAAGCAGTAGGTCTTTTCTCCATTTTCAGCCTCAAACATTAGTTTTTTAAAACAGAAAAAGTGTTAGATTTTTCTCTAATGAAATCTACCCAAGTAAATCTAGAGAAATCATCTACGACAACAAAAATATATTTCTTAGCTCCTAAGCTTTCAGTACATGTTGGACCCATCAAATCCATGTGTATGAGATCTAAAAGCTATGAGGTAGTAGAAGAATTTACCTTTTTATGTGCAGTTCTGATTTGCTTACCTTTTTCACATGGTCCAAATTTAGTTTTTGGGGGAGAACCTACTTTAGGCATTCCTCTAACAATTTCAGCATTAGACAATTTTGACAAATCTTGAAAGTTAATGTGTCCTAGACATTGATGCCAAAGAGCAAAGTTATCTAATGTAGCAGAATTGCAAACTGGACCAGAAGATGTATAAATGCCATAGCAGTTATCTAAGGTTCTCATTCCACTCATCAAAGTAGTTCCAAAGTTCTTATAGATACAATAATCATCTTTAGTAAATAGAACTTTCAAACCAAAATCACATATCTTGCTAATGCTTATAAGATTGGCTTTTAAACCATCAACATAAAGCACATCTAAAAGGCCAGGCATGCCAGGTACATGAACAGTTCCTTTACCAAGAATTTTGGAACACTTGCCATCTCCAAAGGTAACAATGCCACTAGCATGTTTTACAATGGATAAGAAAAGAGCCTTATTACCACTCATATGCCTTGAACAACCACTGTCTAGGTACCAAACATTAGTATCATGGGTCTTTAAGGCAGTATAAACAACTAATGCTTTAAGATAAGATTTTCTAACCCATCTGGCCTTAGTATTAGGTTTAGCAAGGGCATATTGTCTCTGTAGTGCAACAACTGTGTAATACCTAGTAAATTGAGGCCTATAATTTGCAGTATAAGAATATCCATACAATCTGTAGTAAAAGGGCATAATGTGTCCAAATTTACGACCATAATGGCATGCAGAAGAACGAGAGTTTGAAATTTTACCTGCAGTAACTTCAGGAATAGTAGTAGGAACAAACTTGGTAATACCTTGAGTGTCGGAAGATGAAGCTCCAGTAGTGTAACCTGCATTCATCCTTTGGGCCTTCAAGATTTCCTCCAGCTTTTGAGAACCTGCATTCATCTTCTCAACCGATCGGTTAGTAGCATCAAGTTTTTCTTCAAGATATTTAACATGAGCACTAAGTTCAGTTTTTGCCACTTCCGATTCATGTAGATCTTTTCACCATTTTTCAACTTCAACACGAAGAGAGTTATTTTCTGATTTTGCTTTAGTCATCTCTAGTTCAATAACTACTCATTCTTTATCAGAAACTTTGGGCTTGCTCTTTAATTCAGATGTAGATTTCTTTATTTTTTGATTAGTTAAGCCCGAGTGTCGCGCCCCGACCCGCGTAGGCCCAACCGGGCCGGGCAACGCGAAACGGAACCTAATCTACTGCGGAAATTTTGGCGAGGTTTCCCTCTAATCTTAGTGGTTACCCTAGCAAATCATAAACATCCTGTATTATACAAATATTCACAACTCAAAGACTGAAACTGATATATTAGAAAACCTCAAAACAGGGAAATTATACATTTATCACTCCCATAAGAGACTATCTATAACAAAAGGGTGTAAAGCTGTAAAGATCGCCACCTCTCAAGCACCGCCAGACGCCGCCACGTCACCAAACACCGGCCCGGTAGGGGCGACCAAAGAAGAGCTAGCGCCAGCACCTGCAAAATGCAGCCCGGGTAAGAGTGAGCACTAAGCTCAGCAGGGACACTACACTACGACACTCACAAGGGAGGGAACACAACAGTGTCGCCCTCAGGCAAAGGTTGGGTGTACACAGGGGTCCCATAACCCCATCGCGTGTCCCTGAAAGGAGACCTCAGTCATGATCTTCCAGCCGAACTGATCAGATGCTGGGTCGCCCTCAGCGAGGCAGGAAAACAGGCACTGCCCATTCACTAACAGGAAAACAACACTGCTAGCATAATAAAGACATCCAATTCATTCAAGCAAGAAGGTACATCTTTCAAATAACAATAATTGATTGAATCACATAAGAGCCCAAGGAGGCACACCGTCCAAACCACATGAGCATAAACTGCATATATATACCAAATCAGTCCACCAAGTACAAAGATAAGGGAGTGAAGCACAAAAAAATTAAACACCCCCATACATCAAAATTGACTCCCAACCACTCCACAATAATACATGATCAAAATACCTCGAGACCTAAAATATAGACAATGACACTAAACGAGTATAATGATCAAGTACATCAACAAAAACTCAAGCACAACCATCATCCATGGGGTCATGTGAAGGTGGGGCTGGGGTCCCAGCTGGAGCATCAAGGAACTCAAAGCGTGCACGGATTAAATCCATGCTAGTGTGAAAAAGCTCCAGGAATTTCTTATGATCCTCACGATACTCAGCTCGAAATTTCCGGATGTCGGCTTGCAAGGTGTCCATTCGGTTGCCAAGATTGGTTAGTCGCCGGGAGAAGGCAGCAGGGGCTAGAGGAAGGTTTGGGTTGTCCTGTTGGGGTCGGTGGTGGGTCGACGGGGGCTGATCCTCAATGGGGTTAAAGAGCTTCCCATTTGACTTGTGCCAATTTGAAGATTTGAAACATTTGGAGGAGGGGACAGACAGAAACTCCTCACCGGTAGGAAACCAACTCTGTCTTGCTAGAAAACTAGAAATGAGACATGGATGAGGAATAGGCCATGTAACATATTGACCAACCTTGGCTCTATCAGTGAAATAAGCTATGTCTTGCATGATGAAAAAGGGTATGTCAACATCGTAGTCGTGAAAGAGAAGCCAAATAACCAACAACCAATTCTCTTTCCTCTTCTGAACATGAGCACACTGAAAAACATTCCGCCTAAGGACGTCATCTATGAGTAGCAAATGGGGAGGTAACTCCCAACGCGTGAAGACCCCATCTCCCTGTCTGCCAGGGACTGTCTCACTGGGCATCTTCTTAAAGGATGGGACTTCATCAAAAGGACAGCGAAGAAAGCTAGGATCAAGACAAGGGATACCTAGGATTTCACTGATCTCCTTAGCCCGAAAGACCACATGATTGCCAAGAACAAAGGAGGTAAGGCCGACACAGGTGCGATCTCTCTTACTAGGGTAGGGTCCTACACTATCAGAGACGTAATCACATTTCAAATTCTTAAAAAACAAACGGACAAGATGTGGATAGATGACAAATCCTGGATGGCAAAGAGGTTCTAAGCTCCTAGCCTCTAGAATGGCAACGGATTCCTTAGCATGACAGTCGGAGCGGAAGCAATCAAAATTGAAATCATACTCATATTGGAAGTCCCTGTTGATCCAGAGGTCGTTGAGGGTGTAGCTGGACTCTGGGATTTGTTGCTTCTTCTTCACAGCCTTCCGAGGAGGTTTGGAGGAGGTGGCTACTGCGCCGGGATCCAAGGCTTTCTCTGTCAAGGTGGCTTGCGGTGGAGAGGTTGCTTTTGAAGCAGCGGTCGTCTTCTTCAAGGTGGCCTGCGGTGGAGGGGTGGCTTTGGATGCAGCGACCCCTGCTCTAGTAACCCGTGGCGCCATGGTTGTTGGGGAACCGGTGCTTTGGTGGTAGTCAAGTGGCTGTGAGGGGGAACGAAGGGGAATGAGGTGGAGGGGTGGATGAATAAGGCACCGGTGGAACAAGGGATGGTGAAGTAGCCGACGAAGATGGACCTTCACATCGTCGACGCGACTGGAGCTTGGCCGTGATGACGGATTCGCGACGGAGATGGTGACGAGGGAGAAGGGGTGAGGCGGCGACGCTGGGGATCGGGTTTCTTAGGGATTTGGAGTTGGGGATCGGGTCTTAGGGATTTAGAGGGTGGACGTGAGTGAGTTTTAGATTTAGGTTTAAGTAGGTTGGTTGGATCAAGTCAGTTGTCATGAGTCAATTTGGTTTGCTCAACTTGGTCAGATCATGGCTTAGATCCAAATCAAGTTTGGAGTCAATCAAATGTGTGTCCCAATCTAACTTAATGTGGCTGCTGACGTGGATATGTTGGGATTGATCCCCTTTGAATTGAGGGATTGATCCCAACCTGGATGGCAGAGACACACTCTCTGGAAAACTAAAAACGGATCAATCCCCACAGACGAAGGGATCAATCCGTCCCTCAAACACAGATTTGAGGCACATCGAAAATGAATCATGAGAAGACTTTTAAATGTAAACCTGATCTTTTCTCACTCAACAATGAAGATTGAATTCCCACAACCACCACAATTCACCATTGTAATGAATCAATGATCAAACACACTACATTTATTCACAAACACACAAACAAAAATCAAAATAACACATCTACACCCAAAACAAAAATCATACAACCATGAACACAAGCCAATACAAAATAAACAAGATGTCAAACCAACAAATATGGAGCAAGCAAGCATGCAATCAACAACTCACAAAGAAGAAAAACATTCAAAATCAAGCATACAAAAGAAACAAAAGATCAAGCAAGCATGCAAGCAAAAAGCAAAATAAAAAATTTACCAAGTAAAAGCTAGGAATTGGGTTGCTTCCCAACAAGCGCTAAATCTACCGTCTATAGCGAGCGGCGATAAAGGCTCAAGGATAGTGGGGCTCCGCCAACATCATGATTGGCTCAAGAGTGATGTCAAGAGGGAAACTATGAATATAAGGTTTCAAACGTTGGCCATTGACAGTGAATGTAGCTCCCGAGAAAGGATTTTGTACCTCAACGACTCCATGGGTGAAAACCTTAGTGACATCAAATGGACCACTCCACTAAGTCTTAAGTTTGCCCGGGAAAAGGTGGAGGCGTGAATTGTAGAGCCAAACCTTATCTCCAACATCAAAGGTTTTCCGAACTATGAGTTTATCATGAAAAATTTTAGCCCAGGCTTTGTAGATTTTAGTATTCTCGTAAGCCTGGTTTTGAATTTTTTCAAGCTCATGAAGTTGGAGTTTCCTATTGCTTGAAATATCATTAGAGTCCCAATTGAGAGCTCGAATCGCCCAAAATGCTTTATGTTGAATCTCTACTGGAAGGTGGCATGGTTTTCCAAAGACCAATCGGAATGGTGACATCCCGATTGGCGTCTTGTAGGCCGTTCGATAGGCCCACAAGGCATCATTGAGCTTAAATGCCCAATCCCTCCAGTCAATTCTCACAACTTTTTCTAAAATCCGCTTGATCTCGCGATTGGACACCTCAACTTGGCCACTAGTTTGAGGATGGTAAGGCGTGGCCACCTTATGTGTAATTCCATATTTTTCAAATAGGGATTTGAGATGCCGGTTTGTGAAGTGAGGGCCACCATCGCTTATGATAGTCATCGGGAAACCAAAACGAGTGAAAATATTGGCATGCAAAAATTTCAACATGACTTTATGATCATTGGTTTTTGTGGCAATTGCCTCCACCCATTTTGAAACATAATCCACCCCTACCAAAATGTATAAGTAGCCATTTGATTGAGGGAATGGCCCCATAAAATCAATACCCCACACATTGAAAACTTCACAAACAAGAATGGGAGTTTGGGGCATTTCATCGCGTTTAGAAATTGTACCAACTTGTTGACACCGGAGGCAAGCTTTGGCGAAATTATGGGAATCATGGAATATGGTAGGCCAATAAAAGCCACATTCAAAAATCTTTGTGGCGGTCTTCCTACCGGAGAAATGGCCACCACAAGGATGAGAATGACAATGAGTGAGGATGGACGTAACTTCCGATTCGGGAACACACCTTCTCAATAATTGGTCCGGGCACCGTTTGAGCAAATATGGATCATGCCAAAAATAGTTCTTAATATGTGAGAAGAATTTATTTCGATCATTTTTGGACCAAAAGAGTGGAATTTTCCCGGTGGTGAGATAATTGACAATATGAGCACACCACGGCTTGGGAAATTGATCAATGGCCAAAAGATGCTCATCCGGGAACAACTCATTGATTAGAATGGAGTCTAAGATATGCTCGGACGATAGCCTAGAAAGATGATCCGCTACAACATTAGAGGAGCTTTTTTATCCTTAAATTCAAAATTGAACTCTTGGAGAAGCAAGATCCATCGGAGTAAGCGTGGTTTGGCATCCTTCTTGGCAAACAAGTACCGCAAAGCGGCATGATCGGTAAAGATAATGATTTTGGAACCAAGGAGGTAGGATCGAAATTTCTCCAAAGAAAAGACTACCGCTAGCAACTCTTTCTCGGTAGTCGTGTAATTGACTTGAGCATCATCCAAGGTTTTGCTAGCGTAGCATATGACGTGAGGGAGTTTGTTGATTCGTTGACCCAAAACAGCGCCCACGGCATAATCCGAGGCATCACACATGATTTCGAAAGGAAGAGAATAATCGGGTGCGTGCACAATGGGTGCGGAAGACAAGGCCTCGCGAAGAGTAGTATAGGCATGCATGCAAGGATCATCAAAGTTGGAAGGAACATCTTTAGCAAGTAAGGCACAAAGGGGACGAAAAATCTTGCTAAAATCCTTGATGAAGCGAAGATAGAAACCCGCATGCCCAAGAAAATATCGGATTTGTCAAACCGATGATGGAGGAGGAAGTTTAGAGGTGAGCTCAAGTTTATCCTTATCAACTTTGATCCCCCTACTTGAAACAACGTGTCCCAACACAATCCCCTCACTTACCATAATATGACTCTTCTCCCAACTCAAGACTAGGTTTGTTTCCTCACACCTAGCTAAGACTTTGGTAAGATTCTCAAGGCAAGAGTCAAAAGATTGGTCAAAG
Organism: Narthecium ossifragum; assembly: GCA_963920575.1. NCBI lineage: Eukaryota > Viridiplantae > Streptophyta > Magnoliopsida > Dioscoreales > Nartheciaceae > Narthecium > Narthecium ossifragum. The sequence continues at coordinate 9,715,342 of OY986971.1, read as the reverse complement.
ACTGAAAAATCATCCATAAAGATCTCTAGAAAGTGTTCGATCATGTCTCCAAAGATGGCTAACATGCAACGTTGAAACGTTGCCGGTGCGTTACAAAGACCAAAAGGCATGCGTCGGTAGGCGAAGGTACCAAAAGGACAAGTAAATGTCGTTTTCTCTTGATCCTTAGGGTCAATTGCCACTTGGTTATATCCGGAGTAGCCATCAAGGAAACAATAGAAGCTTTGCCCAGCAAGTCTTTCCAAAATTTGGTCAATGAATGGAAGTGGAAAATGATCCTTTCTAGTGAATGAGTTCAACTTCAGGTAATCTATACATACTCGCCATCCCGTAGTTTGGCGAGTAGTGATGCTTTCTCCCCTCTCATTCTTAATCACGATAATGCCCGATTTCTTGGGCACTACTTGGGTTGGGCTCACCCATTTGGAGTCCGAGATAGGGAAAATGACTCCCGCCTCAAGGAGTTTAAAAACCTCTTTCAACACAACTTCCCTCATGTTTGGATTTAATTGACGTTGAAACTCTATGACACTCTTAGACTCATCTTCTAAATATATGCGGTGCATGCATATAGATGGGTCTATTCCCTTGAGATCGGTAGTGGACCACCCAATGACCCTCTTCTGTTTGGTGAGCACCTTAATGAGTTTTCCCTCTTGTGCAAGAGTTAAAGATGAAGAGATGATTACCGGGAGGGAGCAATTCGGCCCAAGATACTCATATTTCAAATTGGATGGCAAGGGTTTCAACTCTAAGGTTAGAGGTTTAATCAAGATGGGGGTGCTGGTGTGGAGGATATAGGTGGTAATGGTTCAAAAGAAGTTTTTCGAAAGGCCATGGCACATGCATGTTCAAATTCATCGAGTAAATCCGAAGTGGGTAAATCCGCATCTTGTAACGCATTAAAAACCATCGAAAAATCATCAAAAGTCAACACTTCATCACGTAAACCCGGAAAATCCTCTTTACACTCGGTAAATCATCAAAATTCAAAACATCATCACCACTCGATAAAGAGTCCTCACAAGCATCAACAAATGATTCACAAGCATCATCCATATCAAAATTTGCAACAATCACATCATTTGCACATTCATCAACAATATCTTCATCCACTAACGCATCGACCATGAAACATTCATTCCCATGCATAGATTGTCTAGTAGCATAAAAAATATTTAATTTCAACTCCATATTCCCGAATGTAACGGTCATGATGCCACTCCTACAATTGATGCATGCATTGGTCGTAGCCAAGAAAGGTCGTCCAAGTATGATGGGAATGAATCTTTTATGTCTAATACCCGGTTCCATATCAAGCACAATGAAGTCGACCGGAAAAACACATCCATCGACCTTGACTAAAATGTCTTCAAGAACACCCCGTGGTGTCTTGATAGATCTGTCGGCTAATTGTAAAGTCATCGAGGTCGGCTTGAGCTCTCCTAAGCCAAACTTACAAAACAAGGAGTAGGGCATGAGATTCACACTAGCTCCTAAATCAAGAAGAGCCCCCTCAATCAATTGATCTCCTATGATGCAAAAAATGGTAGGAGTGCCGGGGTCTCTTAATTTCGGAGGTAGATCGAGTTGAAGAATAGAGCTAACTTGCTCAGTTAGGAAGAGCTTTTTAGAGACATGAGATTTAGATTGCCTCTTGTGGGTACACAAGTCTTTCAAGAATTTGACGTAAGAAGGCACTTGCTTGATGGCATCTAGGGGTGGCAATTCGGGTTCGCGGGTCAGGTTCGGGTCGGGTCATACACTGACCCGTTTAACAAAACACCAAATCCAAACCCGACCCGTTTATTAAACGGGTCAGGTTTATAAACCCAAACCCGACCCAATTATAAACGGGTCAACCCGACCCGACCCGCCTAACCCGTTTATTAAACGGGTCGGGTCGGGTTCGGGTTGACCCGCCACGGCCCAGAGGGAGAGGCGACGCTCGGCGTCGGCAGCCGGATCTGGCCGGCAAACAGCCAGATCTGGGCGGATCTGGTCGCTTCGTGGTCGGTGGCGCTGTGGCGACCTCGGGCTCGGGGAGGTCGAGGACGGCGACGGGAAGGAGCGGGGGGCGGAGCCGCGGAGGCCGTGGAGGACCAGGGGGCCGCGGGGTGGGGAAGAGGGCGCCGGGAGGGGGGGGGAGAGGAAGAGGGCGCGGGGGGGCAGACTTGTAGTGGAGATCGGGCGCCGGGAGGGTGGGGGAGAGGAAGAGGGCGCCGGGGGGAGAGGTCCGAGAGGAGAGGGGAAGAGGGCGCCGGGGGGTGGGGAAGAGGGCGCCGGGAGGGGGAGGAGAGGAAGAGGGCGCGGGGGGTGGGGAAGAGGAGTGGAGGAGAGGGTATGTGGGCTTGGGTAGTGGGCCTAGTGGCCCATGGGATGGCTGGATGGTTGGATGGCTGAATGGGTAACTAGGTAAGGGATAAACGGGTTAAATGCGTTGACCCGCGTAACCCGCGGGTAAACCCGACCCGACCCGTTTATTCGCGGGTCATAAACGGGTCGACCCGTTTATGACCCGAACCCGGTTATACCAAACCCAAACCCGTTTATTTCGGGTCCGGTCGGGTCGGGTTCGTGGGTCACGACCCGAATTGCCACCCCTAATGGCATCTAATAAGGGAAGGTTGGTGTGGACTTTCTTGAAGAGTTCTAGCATCTCCTCATACTTGCCACTCTTCCAAGGTTGGGATGTGGCTTGAGGATCAACTAGTGCTTGAGGGTATGGAGCCTTAGGAATGTATGCTTTGGTTGGTAAAGGATCGAGTAAGATAGGTTGAGTTTCCTTGAAAGATGGTAATGGACTCGAAGAATCGTGAGGGGCATGATGAGGTGATGCTTGAGAGTCTTTCATAGAAGTAGACAAATGAGGTTCATGCTCTTGCTCTAATGTGGTGTCTTTGGGCATCTCAACATTAAGAAAAATCTTTCCACTCCGGAGGGTAGTGACCGCTTGCACTTCCTCGTGAGTGGAATCGACATAATGTTGGCATTTAGGGTTTGCTATGGGTTGACTAGGAAGTCTACCCTCCTCCTTTCTTGCCATAGTATTGGCCAATTGATCTATTTGCACTTCCAACTTTGTAATGGATTGGGAATGAGAATGTAAAAGTTGGGTGCTCGACTCAAAAGAATCCAAAGCCTTGAGAAGTCTTTCCTCAATAGAAGGATCACGTCTCGGAGCTTGAGGAGTTTGATGTGCTTGATAGGGAGCTTGGTATGGGGAAGGCCTAGGTGGCCTTTGACTCCAATTTGGAGGATGAGATGATTGAGGATAACTTGACACTTGAGGTGGATATGCATGAGGAGCTTGAGGTGGCCGATAAGTGATTTGATTTTGTAGAGGTTGGTTAGAAGGATATGGCGTTTGATACCTAGGAGGATAGCTTGGGGCTTGATTGCCCGCAATCGAAGGCCTAGAATTGTATGTATTTGGAGGTTGTTGACCGGGATTTCTCCATTAAAAATTTGGATGATCCCTAAGATCGGGATTGTATGTATTTGAGTAAGGGTCATAAGTAGGCTTCGATTGATTGAAGACCGCGTTGATATGCTCTTGTACGAGCTTCGGATAATCACATGCCAAATGGCAATTGGTAACTAAGAGGCCGGGAGTCGAACATAGGAAGCAAAGTTCTCCCAATGATGGAGAATTGAGTGGGTAACTCGATGAAAAAGGAGGAGTAGAAATTTGATTCAAAGAATGAGCAAGAACTTGATCAAATTTTCTACTTAGAGTATCAATTTGTTGTGCTACACGGGTGGCTTCGGATAACTCCAAAACTCCTCTAGGGTTGGATTGTCCCTTAGGACTTGAAGTATTCCTAACATTTCTTGAAGTGAAGGCAAGGTTTTGGGAATTAATAGCAAGTTTTCTGAATAGAGCCCATGAGTCATCGTATGGATTTGTCATGAACACCCCACCACAAGTGGTGTCTACGTCTTGTTGATGACGTATTCTAAGGCCATTGTAAAAATAATCAACAAGAGACCACTTTGGAATATGATGGTGTGGGCATTTCCTAATAAGCTCGTTAAACCTATCCCAAGCATCATGAAAAGGTTCATCATCTTCTTGACGAAAGGTTGCTATTTGGGTCCTCATTTCATGAGTCTTTGCTATAGGGTAGAATTTTTCCAGGAAAGCACTTTGTAATTAGTCCCATGTGGTGATCGTTTGGGGCTCAAGGGATCCTAACCAATGCTTGGCTTTGCCCTTCAAGGTAAATGGAAATAATTTCAGTCTCATTGCATCCTCGCTAAAGTTTGGAATCTTGACCGTGGAACTCTTTTCAATAAAATTTTCTAGGTGATAGTAAGGGTCCTCATTACTCAAGCTGTGAAAGTTTGGAAGGAATTGAAGGAATTGAGGCTTAAACTCGTAGTGTGCGGCTTGAACAATGGGTTGTTGTGTGAGGACCTGTACCTCCAACCCGGTCTGACCGCTTGGGTCGAGGGTCTGGTTCTGTTGGTTTTGGGCTTGGTTGGCCTTGCTTCGCGATCTTCGTTGATCGTTGCGGCTCCGGGGGTAATCTGGTAAATTACCCTTGGCGGAGCTGGTTTCACACACGCGTAGCGCACACACGGCCATGTGATGATGTATGTGTTTGAATAGATCTTTAGGTGTGCCTCAGATCAAAGGATCTGAGTTCGATCGCAAAGATCGAGGCTTGATCGGTCAGGATCTAGTTTGACTAATCGGACGGCCAAGATCTGTTATTAACCCTTCATATAAATAGGTTAATAAAACCCGTTTAAAACCCTTAAGGGAACTGTAGCCTCTAAACAATCGCATGGAGAGAGAAAGAATAAGAGAGAGCGGCGGCCCGATCTCGCGGAGAGAGAGAGGAGGAGAGGAGTCCGACATCGGTGTCCAGTGGCCAGAGGAGAGGAAGCAGGCACGCATCCCGTCCGATGACGGCGACCGCGGCAGGAAGAACGACAACAACGGCAAAGTGCTCGACGGCTGAGGAGAGGAACCAGCGGAGGTGATCAACTGCGACCAGAGGAGTCTGAGGCGTGTGCCGGCGGTGCTTGCGGTCGAAGAAGAAGAAAAAGAAGAGGGAGAAGCAATCCAGAGGTAGGGCTTCTTTCCTAAACTTGGTTTAGACTCTACTAGCTTAGAGTAGGATCGGTTTGATGTTTGTAAAGTTATGATCTTGGCTTCCTCTGTTGATTTCATGGTCTTCGATGTGTGCTTCTCCTCTCTTCTTTACTGTTCTTGCATAAAGCTGTGGGCGTGATGGATTTTTTTGGAGCTTTGGTTTTGTTTTCCCCCTTTTCCTTTGTTTTTCCGGCGTCCCCTTTCATCCTTGTTCCCGGCGAGACTGGCCCTAATAATTCCGGCCATGCCTTGTTTCTCCTCTCTTCGGTAGTGCTCTATTCCACGTCTACTATTCCTCTTCTCCCTTGCCACCTGCTTTCTCTTCCCCTTCTGGATGCTCGTGGATTTCAAAGATTAGTTTGATTCCTAGAAATTGTGAGATCTTGTTTGGTTGATCTATTGCCATCGTCGGATTTATGAAGTTGGATTTCTATTGGTTTAAATTTCTTTAGCTCCTACCTTGATTGGTTTGCCAAGAGGTGATAGATTCTTAGTGGCCAAAACAAGGGCTGTTGTTAGCTAGTTCTTTGTTTATCTTTAGGAAATCCTTCCTTTTTAGCTTGATCGATGAGTTCCTTGCTGCGATTCTTTGCTGTGCTCCGGTTGTTTTCTCTGGTTGGTTTTGATTCACAACAATGGAAATGAGCTCATGCAAGGTGCCTAATGCTATGCATCGTGTGAATTCTAATGGGATTGATCTACTTTGCTCTGCTTGCATCTAGTCCTTGATTAATCCGTTGAGTATTCTCTGTCGTTTATCTGGATCTTCTATTTTTAGACTCCTTCTCATGCGACTCCAATGCTCTTACCATGATTCGTCTCTCTATTCATGCCATGTGTTGCTTCCGGTAGCAATGTTGTATTCATGTCTATGCCATACCTACGTTCTTTTCTGCCATACTTGCCTGCTATAAGTGAGCTAAGACTGCTATGCTTCATCCTGTTTATGCCATGACGGGTGGATTAGCTTTGCATTTAAATTTGAAGTGAATGGTGTTTGAGGCTCATGAATAAATCCTTTATAGTGCTCTATGTCTTTTCCCTCAATTAATTCCTATAATCTCATATCTATTATCTCAATTATACTTGCTTATATCATGTATAAGCCTAGGGTCGGCGGTGTGCCCGTTTATATTTCTTTGTGGGAATGTTTATATTTTGCGGGCTAGTGGTGCCCTGTGAATTGGTTTTCTGGGGGTGTGCTCCATTTTACAATTTCGAGCTGACGGTGGTGCATGCCGTCGTAATGCCGAAATTTGGATTGAAACGTGATAATACTGAAATAGCTTAGCTCTCTTTTATGTCTTATATGCTAAATTGGACATGCTTGATGAGATGTCATGTAGAGACACCTAGGCCTAGTTGATTGTGTAGGCTCATGCATGTTGTAATGCATTAGAAGCATTAAGGCTAGGTGGTAGGCGATGGTTTCGATCGCCGATCCGGTGTTCTCGGGTAGCCCGGATCTAGCCCTAGGACCGGGGTTTGGGTAGTCGAGGATTAGGACGTGTTTATCATCAATGATTATGTTTGATATCATTCGAGGATTATTAGGTAGTCGGACTGGAATATTATATTGTTATTGAGGAATAGAGGTCATATTGTCTGTTTGTCCCAAGGGCCTAAGGGTGGATGTCGATGTCCATGACGTATGTCCCCGTACAAGGGGTGGTGTACGGTGAGAGCTCCGGCGGTGAGTGCAGCGGCAATGCACTGACCCTGGGTCCGGGCTCGTGTTGGCCGTCCTCCTTGTTTCGCTGCTTGGGTGAGGGTGACCCTATTTAGGGGCCTATTCTGGATCGACGAGGTGTGATGCTTCCAGTGGTACCTTAGACTTGGGATGAAGGACAATACTGTTGTGGTTTCCCCTTCTTTGAGTGTGACGTAGAGTAGAACCTTACTGGGCATTGTTGCTCACCCTACCTGGGCTACATCGGCGATGCAGGTCGATGCAGGTTGATGCGGTTCCTTCTTTCAGGTGTTCTTCTAGAAGATGGCGTGACATTTCGAGGTGATCGAGGACTTGGAGTTTCGATAAGTTCTTCTACAGTTCATTTACAGTTTTAATAAATTGATGTATAATCTCATGTATCCAAAAACAGAATTGTATGATTATAAATTCAGTTGTAAATCAAAGGTGTTGTAATGTTCTTTAACGTAATGATGTTGTAGTTGTAAAGTTATAAAATGTACAGGTTTCTTGTGCTATATTTATAAGGGAATTTTTTCTGAAATTATTTATGATCTTGAGAATTAAATTGTTTGAATTCATAGCAGTTATATACTTGTGCGCCAATTGATGATGTAAACAAGTTTAGGTGACTCACGCCTCGATCTGGATGAGTTTTCTGGGGTCAGGACGTGACATGTTGTATGCATGATGTGGGTGCAAATGTAGAAGGGACATAATAATCTTTCATACTCCTACGGTCGGGGATGGGATTGGCATTGGGATTGGGGTCCGGGTTAGGATTATCCATAGCTTGCGAAGGTGGTGAGTCCTTATGCAAGAATACGCTTGAAGATGTCCTAGAATCTAAGAATGCTTGCAATGTGATATCTAGGTCATGATCATCACTCATTCATTCATTTGGGGACTTGGACCATACAAGGTAAGAGATACATTACAGTGGGTTGGCCCAAGAACTTTGTATCTTCGCCCGTAGATGAGTTGCTTCGCCGCTCGGAAGCTTCACCTACAAGCACAAAAAGATATAATAATATAAGCAACGTTCTATTTTTGGTATTTTGTAATAAAAGAAAGTAAAGCAATCTTGTTGAAGAAAGAGATTTATTAAGTAAGAAATTCAAATCATCAAATCCCCGGTAACGGCGCCAAAATCTTGACGTGCCCAAACTACTCGTCGTAAAAGTGACTAAAGCGTCAGGACTACAAAATTTATCGAATCCTAACTAACTACTACGTAGTTAGCGAGAGTCCGGGTCGATCCACAAGGAAATGAGAATTGATTAACGTACTCGATAAATAACTCCCAACAATAGCTAAAATAATTTGGGTTTTGGATTAACGACGATTAAAGTAATTAATTATGTAAAGGGAAATAAAACTAATATGGAGAAACCTTGGGATTTCCATTTCATTGTAGGTTCTATCGTAGCCTCCTAAGAAATTAATGTGTATAATCCAATTCGGACGATCGAAATCTAGAAGTCGACAAGCAGGTGGTTAGCCTCAGTTATCGCTCAACGGATGTTGGCTTAAAATCTTCTGCCGGCAAAAATCACATTCACAAAGTCGACGAATGAGTGATTAACTTCTATCGTCGCTAATAAACCTTCGATTAAGATCAATTCGTCGCAAGAAAAAGGTATTATATGGAATCCGGCATTGGATTGAGATGGTTCTAGCATCTCGAATCCAATGCAAAAAAGGGATAGAATGGACTCTCTAATTAGAGGGATAGGGATGGTTCTAGCATCCCTAAACTCCAATCTAGGGCTATATATCCTCCCAATATAATTGGATGTGTTCCTAACACATCCAACTCATTGAGGCATAACAACAAACACCCATCATGCACAAGCTTCTAACTCATACCAATAAAGGGCATTCATCCATTGAACAATAAGATCTCATTACAAAAGATAGAGAAATCTTGCTCAAAACCATACAATAGATCATCCCCATAGATTACACATAAAAAATCCTTAAGAAAACTATAAAAGATTCCTACAACTACATGGAAATCCCAAGAGAAAGGAAGCTAGCTACTCATCTTGGATGGATCCATGGAGGTTGGAGATGATCCTTCCTTCATGCCTCACCTTAAGATGGGTTTCTATGCTTTCCTTCCTAGGGTTGGAAACCCTCTTCTCCCCCCCAAAACCAGCCCAAGAGAGGCAGCCCCCCTCAAGAGCCCAGCTGACCCCCTCTCCAAGAGAGGGTCCTTGCTGTCCACTCCTCTCCCCTTGTCCAGCTGGCTGTCCCCCTTGTCCAGCTGGCCTCTTTGGGTTAAAAACCCTTATTAAATCTCTCTCCATCTTAGCTTACCTCCATTGGATTAAATCTGGGCCATTAATTACGCCACATCAGCGACGTTGGGGTGTTGGATTAGGGTGGCTCGTCGATGATCGGCGATGCCAAGATTGGGACGTGGAGCTCCAGGATTGTGACGGATGGGGAATGGGACGAATGGGGCGCTCCGAGATCATGACGGATGGGGATTGGGATGGAGAGCTCCGGTGATGGGGATTGGCGATGACCTCGCGTCGAATCCGACAGGATCCGACTGGATCGACGAAGGGGAGCGGGGGAAGAAGGTGGTGGTGACCTTGATCCGACAGGATTCGAGGCGACGGAGAGCCGGGGAAGACGGGATCCGCGGCGATGGGGAGCCGGGAAAGAAGGGATCGGCGACGGGGAGATGGGGAAGAAGGTGGTTGCGACCTCAATCTGATGAGATTTGGAGAAGACCGGATCGGCGACATGGAGCCAGGGAAGAAGGTGACGGCGACCTCGATCCGATGGGATCCTAGGTGACAGGGACTCGAGAAAAACTGGATCGGCGACGGGGAGTTGGGGAAGAAGGTGGCGGCAACCTCAATCCGACGGGATCCGGGGAAGACCGGATCGGGGACATGGAGCCAAGGAAGAAGGTGGCGGTGACCTCGATCCGACGGGATCCTCGGTGACGAGGAGCCGGGGAAGATTGGATCGGCGACGGGGAGTCGGGGAAGAAGGTGGCGGCGCCCTTAATCCGACAGGATTCGACAGGATCGGCGACGGGGAGCCGGAGAAGGTGGCGGCAGGGATAGCGCCGGGGAAGGAGGTGGTGACGGGGACACTGGGGATCGACGACGGACGGCGATGGAGAAGTCGGGATCGGTGACGCACGGGGGGCGGGGTGTCACCGGCTTACGCATCGAAATTTTTTCAAAATCAGAAAACACAATGTTGGCGCCAAAGACCCTCAGCCTTTTACTCCACAGTGCCATGTGCACACCTTGCACGCGTCAAGACCCACATCTTGCACGCGTCAAGGCCCACACCTTCATGAAGTCGGTGTCACAAGATTCGTCCTTGGAATGCCTCTCATTCGTCTCCTTCCTCTTGTGTGATCTCACACACCAAGAAGTAGGATGCAAGAGTACAACAAAGGGTATGGCCCCGTTCCTTTATTGATGAATCTTTACAAGAGAATTCCTCACAACTCTCTCTCCCTCCCAAGGTACAAAGATCACTCAAAACACAAGGAACCCAAACCCAAGTCAATGCCTAGATGATCCTCATCTTGGTCAGCCTACTCTTTATATAGAGAGTAGAGTCCATAACTTGCCCCAACAAGTCATCTCCCAAGTCCTACTCAAAGTCCTAGCTTACATACGTATCTAGGCAATAGATAAGCTTGACACTAGGTATCCTAACTTAGCTGGACTTCCACTTGAGTTTGACTTGCCTAAGATCGCCTCGATCCGCACCATGACTGGGAATTGGACTCCTTCTAATTCGTTCGTGCCAAAAACAACTTTCCCTGAGCCAAACGTGGTATTTGCCACATCATCACCTATTCAGAGTCCAACGCATGTGAGACTTCTTGATTTGCACGACTGCTTTTTCCTCCAAGGCCAAACCGCACTGTTTGGCATGCTGACTCCAAGTGAAACTTGGAGTCCCGTGCCAAGTGGGTTTTCTTCCGTGCCGAAATGGTCTTCCCCGTGTCATCTGCTCTGGAGCTTCCAGTCCAACTGGAACTAGGAGATTTGCTCGAGTGGTTTGTTACCAACCATCTTTCTCGCCAGCCTAGGCAAGCCGAGTCCTTCTTTGACTCGGACTCGACCGCCCAGCGCGCCGCACATTCGTTCTCTGTGTCGTGTACACGCGCCGCTCGCGTGCTTGCCCTGCACGCTCGCTTAGCACGCAATGCCCCGTCATTTGCTTGCTTGACCTGTGCTGCACCGCATCATGACACGCCAGCCTTCCAGCCTTCTTTCTTGGCCCAGTCCTCTGTGCCATGTTCAGAATCCATCGCGCCATCTTAGGGGGTTATGGATAGATATAAATATACAGTAGGGGCATTTTGGTTGTTTGAACAAAAAAGGTAGTAAAGGACTGAATGAAAGTTATCAAGTACTCTAAGCCATACCATATTTTTTTCTTGGTACCTATTGACAAATCTCCCTAATTTTTATCGAGTTTTGTGATGGTGCTTCATGATTACAGTGTTGCATATAAGATGAGAACAAGCTTCCCAGTCCCGGGGGTCCATTGCTACCCTAATTTATAGTGAACACCGATAAGTGGACAGTAGTTAGGAGATTACATTTGTAGAATCTATTTAGAAGACCCGGTTCTAGATGGATGCTTCTATCAACACAACAAGAAATGCTACGCACACCATATTTTACTCGTTACACTACATCCAGCTTACAATCCCCACTGCTTGACTAGCCACACCACATGAGAGAACCATTCCTACCCAAACTACCCTTTAACACCACATGTTAAACAGCCCCAGGCCACAGTTTCTCTCCACCGGACGGCTACCCTGGCTTCTCTCCACGTGCTTCTCTCCACGGTTCTAGGCTGGCAAGCGGCAACCGCAGCCCAGCTTCTCTCCACCTGCTTCTCTCCATGGCTCTAGGTTAGCAAGCGGCAACCGCAGCCCGGCGACCTTCGCATTTGACCGCCCATCAGTGGGCGTCCTTGCCGATGCGCCTCCAACAGGTGGCCTTCGCCCATCAGAGCAATTTCCGGTCCGAGAAAATAGGTTCTTCTTATAAATCCGCTCAAACCCACGTTTTGTTGTGTGTTTTATGACCTACATTGTGCATTTTATGACATACATTGCATGGATTTAGACATTATTTTTATCGATTTAAACCGATGAACCGATCTTCATCCCCCGTTATGGATCGTTAGTGAAAAACCATTTTTCCCTTTTTTGTTTCCTCTGAAGCGGTAGTCTAATCCCGGTTGGTTTGGTTTAAATCTAGGTGTTTACTTCCGTTCCAATGTTTTCCCTCCAAATTGGTAGTCTAATCCCGGTTGGTTTGCTTTACGTTCGGGTGTTTACTTCTGATCCAAGTTTATATGCATCAGAAGTGTTATACCGGCGGTATTCTAATGCCGGTTGCTTTTGTTGCTAATCGGTATTTGTATACCGATGTGTATGATTATGTTTCGGTGCTGATATACCCTTTCTTTGTAGCTTTCATCAATGCCATGTGAATGTTGTAGTTTTACATGGATCGGTTTGCATTCGGTAGTTTGATACCGTTTCTGTTGTTTTCTCATCGGTAGTTTGATACCGTTTCTTTTGTTTATGTTTCTGCTATGTTTCGGTACTTATATACCATTTTCTTTGTACTTTCGTCGATATCATACCACCAATTATGAAAATTAAGCTTTGATAACGCCTTAACTGATAACTGATGTTGGTTGGTTGTAGCCAAATGCCTCCTATTACACGCAGCGCATCAAAGGCCTCATCAAAGGCATCCTCTTCTTCGTCTTCCCCGCGGTAGCGATGTGGAAAGAGAAGAGATGAGGCAGAGGAGGAAAGGACCGAAAGGGTTCTTTTCAAACACCATGAGGAAACAGAGGATGAGGGTCCTTCTTGCAGTGATATCCCTCCTATCCCCAGTGATGCAGCAGAGGATGAAGGACCATTCCCCAGCGGGCCTGTGGATAAGTCCGTGTTAACAGAGTTTTGGAGTCACGTTGCCTACTATATATGGCATGGAGAGGTATACATTGTTTGGTCAACTGCCTATAGCTATCTGACTAAACCCATGGAGATGTTAATTTTACCCTTTTTTTATTCTTGCAGGAAAGGAAGCCTCTCAAGATCTATGCCCACGAATCCAACACACTAAACTGGGATAGGACATTGAATACTAAATTTAATCAACTTGTGGATATTACCGGTCTAGGAGGCCTCACGGAATGCTCGTATACTTGCGTTAGCAGTGCCATGGTGTCAGCTTTTATTGAGAGGTGGCACCCAGAAACAAACACTCTCCTCCATCGCCCTTTCTCCTCCATGCAATCCATTGTGTTGTTCATCGCCACAAGCTCCGGACATTGAAGGCCAGATGGTGCCGGCGAGTTGGGTGAGGCGGTTGGCGAAGGGGAGGTCATGAACAGTGAAGAGCTCCTCAACGGTGATATTCGAGAAGATGGGGTAAGAGCTGAAGACGAGGAGGATGGGGGCCCTCTAGCTCCCTTCGTCTGGAAGAAGCCTTCATCGCCCCCCATCGCCGCCAGTGCCGTCATCGCGTGGCCATTTGAGGAAGCGCTCGTCTCCCACCTCCGCTCCCTTCTCCCCATCCCTGGCGTAGCCGCGCTCTCGCTGGCTTGCCTCTACAATGTTGTTGTCGTCCTCTCCGTCACACATTGTCTGACGCATTCGGGATCCTCTCCGATCTATCGCTCTCCACCACCAAACGTCCCACCCTCGCCACCCACCTCGACGCCGGCCTTGGTCTCCTCAACGCTTGCAACGCCGCCTCCGTGGCCATCGACTGCTCCCTCCGGGGTGGCTCCTTCACCTCGCAATCCACCTACTCTCGGATGGGTCCCATCAAATAGGATCCTGACCGTCCATTTAAAATGGACTGTCAAATTTCAGTTACCCAAGGGCCTCAAGTGACTCAGCTACTTGAGGCCCCTCGAATCCAAACCCTCGGCCCATGAACCCCTCCATCTCGGGAGAGCTCGACCGAGTGTTGTCACACCCTACATCGGCAAACGGCTCTCGGAGTCCGGCGAGCGACGCTTGCGATTAGAAAGTAGCCAGGCGGCCTTCGCGTCGCGTCGATGACCACCGGGGTGAGTGCCTCCGCCTAAGCCCCCACCTAAAAACGCAACCGTACCTCCAAGTCTAAGGTGAGGGATGAAAATACCCTGAAATGCACCATTTTTTCTTCCAAACTTGCCTACATTGCAGTGATTTAAATGGTTTTTCTTATCATCACTATTCAAATACCTTATCTTCATCGGTATACTTTTCTTCATGGATCGGTATTCAAATACCATATTGTTCGTACTAACCAGTAGTCTATCCTTGTTGGTTTTGTTTATACATCAGTTGTCTGTATGGATCAATGATAGTTTATGGTTCGGCACGTATTTACCGATTGGCTTGTATAGTTTATGGTTCGGCACGCATTCGTGGAGAGATGGCATCCCGAGACCAACACATTCCACTTTCTCTGTGGTGAGATGACCATCACCTTGGCCGATGTTTGTGCCATACTGGACATCCCCGTTGCCGGCCAACCCTTGGTGCATTTGAATAAAACTTGGGAGGAAAAGTCGAGGATGATGGTTGACCATTTTCGAGTGACCCGAGATGAGGCTATTACGCAACTGAAGTTGCTTGGGGGAAATTTCATTCAGATGCAATGGCTAAGATATAAATGCAAGATCGGAAGGGTGGGAGTAGAGAGATCGGACAAGGCATATATGCTCCACATGCTAGGGTGTACCCTTTTTTGTGACAAGTCAGGCGACAAGGTGCACATGTCCTACCTTCCATACTTGTTGGATCTTGGTGCCATTGACCAATATGCATGGGGCGTTGCAACCCTTGCGCACATGTACTGAATGCTAGGACATGCTAGTAGATGGGGCACCTCATCGATCAATGGATATCTTACTTTACTGCAGGATTAACCATACCCTACATATGTTGCCCTGTTATTTAACATCGACTTATGAATAATGTATCTTAAATATGTGCAGGCTTGGATATATGACCACCTTCCTTCTATGGTGGCTCCTCAACGTAACATGGAATACAAGGAAGGGCAACCCCGTGTTTTCCATTGGCTGCCTGACAGAGGACAAGGGAAAAAGGAGGATAATGTTAACATGTATCGTGAGAAACTTGATCGATTGAGTGCTCTTAGGGTAAGATGTCATATCAAGGCCAAGCACCTTTCCATTACATGTATCATTGTGTTTTCTAAATTCATATTACCCTTGCAGGTGACTTGGGACCCATATCAAAAGCATCGGGGAGGGTCCTTTTCTCGTGATGATATTACTTTCGTTTTTGGCACACTGACCTCCCTGGAATTCGTTGAGCCATATCACCCGAACAGGGTGCTTCGTCAAATAGGCATCTGTCAGATCATCCATGGAGATCCATTACAACCATCACAGTTCCACATGGGAACCAAAGAAACATCACGGGGATACCATAGAGTATTCGAATTCACCAAGCAGTTTTGGAACGACTGGCCTTCCCACGTAACCAGCATGTGTAGAGATGGGGTCTCTGTAGTTAGGGGGGATGAATGCGTGGGGGGTTATGAGGAATGGTTTAAGTCTATCTAGCATGTCATCGTCCAAAACCCCGAGCTCCAATCCGCAACTGCCGACGAAGCAATGACTTCTCTGCAGGCCACGGTAAGTATATTAAAATATAAGCAATTTTAATATCATTGTAAGATTTAATAATTATCGACACTTTTAATGTACTTGTAGTTTGAGAAACTTGTGATGATAATTGACGATACACACAGTCAGCAGGCTATTATGCCAGTAGAAGAACATAGGGATAGGTAATAAGACGTGAAAAGTGCACAAATCACCCTTTTAACTAGGTCTCGTTAGTCCCCGAGCAATGCTATTTTGATTGTCTTCTCCCCATTTCAGGTATTAGGACCCTCAGCGAAGATTAGATCAGGTTTAGTGCTAAAACGAACAAATAAAGAACCTGTGAAGTCTAATGACAAAGGAGCAAAGATGGGTCATCTTTTACATCAAAACTGTATCTGCTCATAAAGAACCAGATAATATGCCATATATGGTTGGAAAGCTCTGGAAGTCTAGTTTCTGGAGAATTTTACCGTTCATGATTCCAAGTTTCATAGAATAAGTTACGACACTTTTAGTACCAATGACGTAGTGTGAATGGCAAAAGAGAAATTACGAAGAACAAATGATGGATCATCTTCCCCTATAATGATCGATCATTGTACTGTAGCAGAGACGACAGAGCCATGTTCTAAATGATCGATCATTTTCTTTCAAATGATAGATCATTTCCTTTCAAATGATCGATCATCCTCGGGCGTAGCCAATTTTTTGGGATCAAATGATCGATCTTCACCCCTAAATGATCGATCATTTGATAGCAGTTAAGCAAAATCAAAGGCCTAAATCTAATCCGAGTTTAGCACCTAGGCTATAAATAGGCATTTTTTAGGGTAATAAGTCACTAATTATTCCTAATTAAACACCTTAAATTACCTTTGTTAGGCCTAAAGTAGGTGTATTTGATATCATATTACTTGATTTCATGTTTAAGTAGGATTTGAGAAGAAATACAAGAAATTCGGTCAAAAATCACTAAATTCTGCAAAAGACTGCTTCGTCGACTGTTTGGAAATAAATCACCTGATATTCTACACAATGCCAAATATTCGAAAAATCTGGGAGATGAAAGAAGACTTCAAGCTCTATAACTTTCATGTTGAAGACTTTATCAGATTCCGTATAGATTGGTGCCAGTATTGAAGCAAAGTTGGATCTATGAAAGCTGAAATTTGAGAAAGGCTGAAATTAATTGATGACGTGGCAGTTATTGACCCAGTCAGACCAACTAGAGCGATGGATCGGATTTGAGTCCGATGGATCGCTCCGATGACGTCAGCTACCCGGAATTTAGGGAAATTAGAGTTTAAGTTCAATTATAACTCCTAATTCCGGGATTAAGGGTTCCTATTATATTGAGGGGTGATTCCAGCCGAATTTCTCATCTTTTTGACAATATTTGGAGGAGAAAGAAGAAGAAGGAGAGGATGTGGATGGTGACAGTTTCCTACTCTAGCCCGATGGCTTTCATCCAAAAGATGAGTTGCTAGTTATTGTACTTAGGATTATTCATGAAACCCTAGCATAGTTTTCTATCTTCTTTGATTTTAATCTTGTATTCTTCTCAAGACATGATCCTATGAATTTACTTTTTATTGTTAATAGAGTTGAGGGAACAGAGTTCCTTGACGTATTTTCAGTCCTACATGATTTCTGTGATTAAATTCATAGGAAGGTTTTCATGTGATTTATGGTTTGCTAGTGAGATAGGCTATGCTAAGCTAGGATAAGTTGTGCCAAGGTAATTAGGAGTAGTATAACTTAAAGTAATCGTAGGACCGAAGACAATCTATGCCAAGAAAGATAGGCTATACCGTTAGGAACATAAATCTTATTTTAGGGATTCATGTGAGCTTGTAGCCATATGATCCATAATGTTGAGAGAAGAGAACAAGAGGATAACTAGAGGAGATTGAAGGTGAAACTAGGGCGGATTGAGTAATTCCTAAGTCACTTATCCATTGATTCAAATTGATCAACCTTTTATTTCTTTTCTTTATTAGTTTAATCTATTCTATCTTTGATTCTTTTCCTTAGTTTTAGGGTTTTGAGAATTGATTTCCGTTTCCAACGTTTTTCCTATGGATCGACTCCCGACTTCACCGCTATTCTACCTAGTAGTGTAGTGATTGAATAAGGATTATAAATTTAATATTTGATTGAGTTTGCAACGTTTTAACGACGACGTTTGTGAGCGATCAATTTTTGGCGCCGTTGCCGGGGATTTCGACGGTTAACTAATTGATTTTCTCTTAACTCATTTTCTTTGCTTAGTTAGTTTTTATCTTTCTTATTTCCCATTTTCTTTATTTTACACTTTTTAGGAATTTCTGACAATTTTTCTGATTTTTACAGCTACTAAATTTGATTTTCTCGGACTTGGACCTGCAGCCCATCGCCAAGAGCGATCGGTCGGACACGGGAGCGACCGATTGGGACTGTGTAGTCAGGTAAGTTTATTCTAAACACCGAGTTATTTTATCTAGCTGTTTGAGACGCTTCTGCAAGTCGCACAAAAGCACGTATCAGCGACAGTCATCTCTTGGACCAGCCTACTGTTTGTATTTCTTATCTTTGGTGTGGTCCTTATTTATCTGATCTTGCATGCATGGCTAATTTTTATATTCCACCGGGTGCCATGTTCAATGATGATTTGCCTTTTGGTTATGGACCCGCTTACAATAATGACATATATGGTTTCTCAAATCCGACATATAATTCACATTCATATCCTTATAATTCGAATTTTAGATATCATACAAACCCTAAATGGGAATTTGAAGATTATCAACCTCCTAATGTTCAACCATGGAACATAGAAACACCATCCCAAAATTTTGAACCTAGTTTTGGACAGCAATATCTTTCACAAGCATCCTCCAATCCGACTATTGACACAATCATGAGTGCACTAGCAAACATGAATGCAAACATTACTGCTAGCATGGCTGAGCTTAAGACTGAGCTTAAGACCGAAATGACTCTGATAAGAAACGATGTTAACTCTAATGATCAAGCAATTAAAAAAATAGAGACACAAATAGAACAACTAGCCCACATGATTTATTTATATTATGAGAATGAGGACTATGCAAATAATTATTTTCCGGCTGTTTGTGATGACAATGTTGGTAAAGCTTATGTTTCTAATGAGAATGATGCTTGCCATTTTGATATGTGTTCTAATACTTTGCCGAATTATACAACTAGTGACAATATTTTGTCGGCCCCTAAAAATAATATTCCTGAATGCATACCTAATGAAACTGGACCTTATATGTATGTTGATCATGCTTTGGAAGCTAATTTTTTTAGTGATGATGAGAATTGTTGTGATGAATTGCCGGTTTTACATGATGTGTTGAATGACGATGTAGTGTCTATTTGCATTGATGGTAATGAGGATAAGCTCTTTAGTGAGATTCCCTAATAGAAACCTCAAATTGAGCCTCTATATTCTGCGCTATCCACATTCGTTGAACGTTGTGAGGAGAAGAAACCTAACATGAGTGAAGACAATGTCAATTTCTATCGTCCTTTCATCAAAAATCGTTTTAAATGTTCTCGTCCTGTGTACACTTTGTTTGCTAGGGACTTCTTTTTATTTTTTGATGAATCATGTCTGCATAACTTCACCATGATCCGGGCCATGTATTTCTTCACAGGGAACCATCGACCTCTTAAATCTTGTTTCGGGATCGTCTAGCGAAAGACGTAAAATTTCGCGCTTCCTGGGAGGCAACCCAGTTTTATGAATTTTTCCTCCCTTTGCTTTTTAGAATTTTATTTAATTTTTATGATTTTCCCCTGATTTTTAGGATTTTCTTCATATTTTCCTGGAATTTTTCTCCACCTTCTTTCTATTTTTCCTTATTTTCCGCGCGGATTTTCTCTCTCCTCCCACAATGTTCCTCGATTGCGGCTCATCGTCCCGGCTCATCGGCTCGTCCTCGAGCCGCCGCCCTCTCTTCGTCGTCCGACCAACTCCGCCCATCCCCATCCCTCCAAACCAGCACCAACACCATCGCCATCCTTCCACCTTTTCGATATCGCCCTCCTCTTCCCTCGGAACCCTCTCCTCCGACGCCGGTGAGCCCCTCCGCTTTCGCCGGCCAACTCCGATCTCCTCATCCCGTGCCTCCCATCACCCATTAATACCTCCATAACCTTCCTCTGGTAACCAAGAAGCCTCCTACACCATCAAAACACTTCTTTGCTGCCTGGATCACCGGACTTCAACTCCGGCTATCTTCCACTCCACCGGGCAACACCATTCCTCCATTCCACGACCTCACGCAGCCCTGAACCACCACTTAAACCTTCTTTAGGCTATCACGATCCTCCCTCCACCATCCTCTACCTCAATTACAGCCCGGATCATCGGAATCCAACTCCGACGAACCCACCGCGCTGGTCATCTTGAATCCGCCGCCTAGAAGCCCCAATTCTTCGATCAGACTACATCGGAGGACTCCATAGGCCACCACGATTCTTCCTATACCTTCCCGTCCTCCGCGCGACGAGGTTTCACCGTTGATCCATCGCCGATGAACTTCCAGCCGTCCGTTTGCTTCCAGATCGCAATCCCGGTGTTACAAAGTTCATATTCTCAATCCGAGGATACAGATCTTCGATCAAGACCATGTTGAGCATTCTTTCATCTTCTAGACGTCCTAAGCAACCTCCGGTGTTAAATTCTCCTTATTTTCGTCGATTTTATTTCTGATCTCGCCGCGGACGGCCGCCGTGTGTGTGATGATGTTTTATGCGGATGCTAACTGATGGTTGCCCTGCTTGGAAATTTTGGTCCTTTATTTTCTTATTTGTGATGTCTAGAAGATTATTTTTTATGTATTATCTCATTTACTATTTATCTGTACATGTTATATTTTTGTATGGTGAATGTTTGTACAGATTAATATATCATAAAAATACAAAGGAGACTCTGCTGAAATTTTCTATGATTCTAATACCTTTTTGGACTTTTATTTGTTATATTTGATCTTTTTGGAAAGGTATATATTTCTGTGACAGGTTATGGTGGAGAAGGAAGTATTCATTCAAGGATGGCGGTGCCTAAACTTAAATTGGAAGAGAGAAATCTATTTCTGAAGCATTCATTATGGTTATCTCTACCCTTTATACTTGATTTATTTTTATGACTTGGTGTAATTGGGGACAATTACATTTAAGTTGGGGGGTAACATTCATAAATTTCATGCTCATATTTTTTTATGGTAATCAAATATTATACATCCCTTGAATTATGTCAAAAGAATGAAATTATGATATGATTTGATAAATGTGCATGTTTTAGAAATTTATTTTATGAATTATTCTGAGACTTGTATGTCATGTAAGAAATAGTAAATTATTGCTATGCATGATCTTATTTCTATACTTTAACACTTTTACCATGATCTAAGGATAGCTTGACATATCCTAATGCACATGTTCACTTCCACGTGTTAAGGGGTTGATATTAGATTCTAAGCATGATAGTAGGATAGATTTACAATTTTATATCATACCACGGAAAATACACGAACACATGCAATTATCTGAGTATGCGAAAAAAAAGAAAAAAGAAAATGGATTTTCAACTTAGTAACCGGGCAGTGTGCCTAACCAGCGTGGTGTTCGCGTAAAACGGTTGAATTTCCTGAAAAAAAAGAAGAAGAAAAAAATGGATTATCAACTTAGTAACCGGGCAGTGTGCCTAAACCAGCGTGGTGTTCGCGTAAAACAGTTGAAATTCCTACGAAAAGAAAAAGAAAAAGAAAAAAACAGATATTGCTATGTGATAAGTGGAAGATATGTGCTTGGATAGGATTGTGATCTTGAATAGTTGAAGTGTTTAGATATAATTGAGGCTCTGAAGCATGTGGAACACCATTCACACACAGGAGTGTTGAAGTTATTTTTAATCATGATTAAATATGTTGAAGTGCTGGAAATATGTTATGACATGTTTTGATTTACTAGGTTTTTATATGAATATGAGTTGAAGGGTATATTTATGGATATTATTTCTATTTCATGGATTAGAGTTGATGAATATTATGATAGATTTCTAATGATATATTCAAGGGAATGTATAGATGTTTGTGGGTGTCATCCCTGAAAACCCTCAGGAGACTATAACTCCTCCACTGGGGTAACTCAGGGGTTTAAAGACTTATTGCACATGCTAAGTGCAATCGTGAGACCTACGAAAGTGGCAAGTTAAATTTATTGCTTTCTTTTTATCTTTTCTTTGCTCGAGGACTAGCAAAGTGTAAGTTTAGGGGTGTGATAAGTCATTAATTATTCCTAATTAAACCCCTTAAATTACCTTTATTAGGCCTAGAGTAGGTGTATTTGATATCATATTACTTGATTTCTGGTTTAAGTAGGATTTGAGAAGAAATACAAGAAATTCGGTCAAAAATCACTAAATTCTGCAAAAGACTGCTTCGTCGACTGTTTGGAAATAAATCACCTGATATTCTACACAATGCCAAATATTCGAAAAATCTGGGAGATGAAAGAAGACTTCAAGCTCTACAACTTTCATGTTGAAGACTTTATGAGATTCCGTATATATTGGCACCAGTATTGAAGCAAAGTTGGATCTATGAAAGCTGAAATTTGAGAAAGGCTGAAATTAATTGATGACGTGGCAGTTATTGACCTAGTCAGACCAACTAGAGCGATGGATTGGATTTGAGTCCGATGGATTGCTCCGATGACATCAGCAACCCGGAATTTAGGGAAATTAGAGTTTAAGTTCAACTATAACTCCTAATTCCGGGATTAAGGGTTCTTATTATATTAAGGGGTGATTCCAGCAGAATTTCTCATCTTTTTGACAATCTTTGGAGGAGAAAGAAGAAGAAGGAGAGGATGTGGATGGTGACAGTTTCCTACTCCAACCCGATGGCTTTCATCCAAAAGATGAGTTGCTAGTTATTGTACTTAGGATTATTCATGAAACCCTAGCATAGTTTTCTATCTTCTTTGATTTGAATCTTGTATTCTTCTCAAGACATGATCCTATGAATTTGCTTTTTATTGTTAATAGAGTTGAGCGAACAGAGTTCCTTGACGTATTTTCAGTCCTACATGATTTCTGTGATTGATTGTAGAGATTCATAGGATGATTTTCATGTGATTTATGGTTTGCTAGTGAGATAGGCTATGCTAAGCTAGGATAGGTTGTGCCAAGGTCATTAGGAGTAGTATAACTTAAAGTAATCGTAGGACCGAAGACAATCTATGCCAAGAAAGATAGGCTATGCCGTTAGGAACATAAATCTTATTTTAGGGATTCATGTGAGCTTGTAGCCATATGATCCATAATGTTGAGAGAAAAGAACAAGAGGATAACTAGAGAAGATTGAAGGCGAAACTAGGGCGGATTGAGTAATTCCTAAGTCACTTATCCATTGATTCAAATTGATCAATCTTTTTTTTCTTTTCTTCATTAGTTTAATCTATTCTATCTTTGATTCTTTTCCTTAGTTTTAGGGTTTTGAGAATTGATTTTGATTTCCAACGTTTTCCTGGTGGATCGACTCTCGACTTCACCGCTATTTCTAACTAGTAGTGTAGTGATTGAATAATGATTATAAATTTAATATTTGATTGAGTTTGCAACGTTTTAACGGCGCGTTCGCGAGCGATCAGAGGACTAGGGCAAGATTGTGTGGTTATGATCTTGTGTTGATCGAGGTTACAACCTAGATACACTCATTTGAATTATGATGTTGAGGAATAGAGGTCGTGTTGTCTCTTTGCGCTAAGGGCCTAAGTGTGGATGTTGATGTCCATGACGTATGCCCCCGTACAAGGGGTAGTGTACGGCGAGAGCTCCGGCGGTGAGTGCAGCAGCGATCCACCGACCCTGGGTCCGGGCTCGTGTTGGCTGTCCTCCTTGTTTTGCCGCTTAGGTGAGGGTGACCCTATGTAGGGGCCCATTCTGGATCGACGAGGTGTGAAGCCTCCAGTGACACCTTTGGCTTGGGATGAATGATAATACAGTTGTAGTATACTTTTTTTTGAGAATGTCGTAGAGTAGAACCCTACTGGGCATTATGCTCACCCTACCCGGGCTGCGTTTTGCAGGTGCAGGCGGCGCTCCTTCCACTTTAGTAGTCCCAGGCAGATCAGTTCTTGGAGGCGCTTCTACTTCGGGTGGACTTTGAGGTTGTTGGCAGATTGAGGGCTTCCATTCAGTATTTTATATTTATTTGATGTAGTTGAATCTTTGAGAGTATTGTTTCGTATTTGAGGACGTTTGTATAACTTTAAATTTGATATTAATGAGGAATGATGTTTATTTAAATGTTTAAATTGGGTTGTAATAACAATAGTAGTTGTGAATCTACATTTATGCCCTCATGATGAAGTATTTAAATTTATTGTGGAATATAGAAGTTGTACAGGTTTCTTGTGTATGAATTATAAAGGTGACTCTGTCGAAATTTTTGCACCATTGATGATTTAATAGGTTTAGGTTGCTCACTCCCCGATCTGGATGGGTTTTCTGGGTCGGGGCGTGACACACGATGTGTCAAAACCATAATTAGACGAGCCAAGATGCTTCTTCAATTTAGAATGTGCACTCTCAACCCTATTTGTGGTATAATTCCCAAAATGCATGTAGTCATCGACCCAAGCGTTTACAAAATCTTCTTTGTAGTGATCGAGCCATGTCTTTTGGACATATTCAGTGGCATCTTTATCTCTAAAAATTGAGCTAAGCAGAGTATATAAGTTTGTATTGTACTCATGCATGCACACTGCTTGCATATACAACCGCTTGCCATAATGTCATGAAAGAGCTAGAGATCTCTACTGTTGAAAAATTCTTTCTGCAGCTAAGCTCGACACACTTTTGGATATGCTATCTACATAGCATCATTTTTTATTCTGGAAATACCAACTTGATAGCATTCATTGAAGCCAAATCTCTATCTGTCAGTATAACATGTGGCATTGGGCATCCTTCCAACAATGACCTAAGCACATGCAACACCCATATGAAATTACCCTCCCTCTCAAACTCCATATATACAAAGGCAGCGGAGAATGGCATTTCTGTCGATGTCACGCCAACAATTTCTAGTAGAGGAAGTCAGTACCTGTTGGTCTTGTAGGTGCAATCCATAATCAAAACCTTTGAAATGTACGGAGTAGCTCAATAGAAGTGCGGTGTGTCCATAATATGTCCCTAACATTATCTGTGTCTTCCCGAACCGTATGATACTCAATATAGCCGTACTCATTTAGATGCTTCAGTAGCTGCTGCATCTCTGATCTCCCAGCTTTCTCAACCACCCTATTCCTTTGGCGTGCGTTATAGATGGTCTTCATAGTAGAGCAGTTCCCTGGATCTCGGTGCTTTATAGTGTTCCGTATTTGACGTGGCTTCACTAGATTTATCCCGACATATGAGTGTCCCTCAAGGTAAACCGCTCTAGGGTGATTGTGCACTCCACATATAACCTTCAACACCCAATCATCATCAGAGGCAAGCTTCATACCCTGAAGCTTGAAGGGACAACCACACTTCCTTGTCCCGGAGTTGATGATCTTCCTCTTTCGAGTGGTTAACAACATTTTTGAGCTTGCATAATGCTTTATGACTGTTTTCCGATAAGCTCCACTTCGCTCACATGCCAAGGTGATCCTTGGCTTTCTACCGGCACCCCCGACCTCTGAATTCTTTATTACAACCACCAAGCCATTCCGTTTTCCAACTTGTTGTGTCCAGTGGACAAGTGTTTGGCGGCTGTGAAAGTTCTAGAGATAAAAAATAATGATTAGAATGATGAATTATGAAGTCATTAGTTGTCCAACTAAATATAACGATTGGACAACATACCTTGTCGGTTGTGAAGGCTTTGGTGTAGTCATAGTTGACACCCCTCAAATCTTTACCATTAAAAGTATAACCCTGAAAATAATTAAGCAATTAGCATTCGTAAACTCTAAAAATTGATTTGGGTTTTGAAGATTGTCGCAAACAACCATCGGTAGAATACCACCGATATATTATATTTACATCGGTAAAATACTACCGATAAAAAGACGGTGCAAAGATACCGTTAGTAATTCATATCACACAGTATCTATGTACCGTTGGGGTTGTGCAGGTTTATCGGTAATATACTAGATTACATGTGTATCGGTAATATACTACCGATTAGTTCCGGATAGGGAAAAAAAAGGGAAAACGACGGAGTACGGGGATAATGAGGTGGGAATGCACCTTTTCTAGTGCAATTTCCTCGCCTTCTTCCTCTCCATTGTCCATTTCCATCGGTGGCAACAGCTTTCTTCCTGTTTTGGTGATCGATTGTGTGACGAGGGCAGGGCAACCGTGAGGGGGGTGGTACTGGAGAAGAAAAGCGTGGAGAAGAGAGGAGTCCGTGGAGAGAAGAGCCAGATCAGATAATCGGAGAAGATGAACGGAAATTGTCGGAGAAGATCACCGGAAAAGATGGCCGGAGAGGATGATCGGAGAAGATGAGGTATTTAAAATAGGAGCGTGACGTAGGTAGTAAAACATGACTCTATTAATGTAATTATCCCACATAAGAGAGGGGCACCTGAGACATTTCATCTTAGAATATTATTGGTATAAAAATCTGTGATATGGGTAGACTTTTGTGTGGTGCCATACACGTTCCTGTTCTAGATGTGTCTTAATATTAAGGCCCTGTTTGGTGTGGGAATAAGGTGGGAATAACCCCCTTATTCCCATGCTTATCCCCAAACACCTTTTCTTATTCTAGGTAATCATTACCCATTTATTCTCATTCCACCTACCACCACCACTCTACTTTTTCTTATTCCAAGTAATCATTACTACTTTATTCTCACTTTTCCTAACCCCAAAATCTCTTATTCTCACTTTTCTTATTCCCATACCAAATAGCATAGAATTGGAAAACGTAAAGATGAAACTATTTCAATTTCATCTTGGAACGTTCCTCCAAATGGCATGGCCACCTTTAAAAGGAGGTGGGAAAATGAACGAAAGTTTCCTTTGACGCAGGAGGACCACAAGAGCACTACAACTAAAGGACATGTCCTCCTCTTAGCATGAAAGGAGTCCAAAAACCTCTCTCTGTCTCTCCACCCGCCATCTCTCCAACCTTTAATAGATTCCTCATTAAAAGTGCTTCTAGACCCCACTCTGTACTTTAATATGAGCCAATGCATCAGTGGTGCTTACCTGTTCACCTTCCCTCTCATGGAGGAAGAACCATCTCCCTGGAGGGTGGAACCCTTCAGAGACGAGAAATGATGGCTTCCTTTCCTGCTCAAAATTGCTTTCTAGTCGGTCCCAAAAAGTATTCCTCCATGCAGGAAAGGTAACAAATCAAGGGTGATAGAGATGGATATGCGTCATATATTTCATTGGGTTTTTCTTCTTTATCATAAATACATGCATATATATCCGACACAATAATCATTTTCTATCAATCAAAATATAGGTGACATGTTCCAATTAAATCCAAAAAACAAGGAATAAATCCAAATTTTATTTCCCTCATACCATTATATTTATGATTAAAGTTTTGTTTGAATCTCATATAATAGTTCACATTATTATTAATAAAATACTGGTCGGGATTCAGATGTTAAAGACGTGAAGATTAAATAGATCTGAACCTGGATATGACATGAAATCCGATCCACAGTAGAGTCAAATTAGGGAATCTTCTATATATGTTTGGCTCCACACAGTCCATCAATACTCGTGCCACGTGTCCCACTGCCGTTCTATAGTACATTGGAGCCCAATGAAACCAGACCACGGGCCCACCGTATCCATCCAATCGCTGCACCCCCCGCCATCTCTCATGCTCCACCAACCCCCCGTACGATCCCACTCAACCCTCTACATTCTGGACGGCCGAGATATAACGGAACGCATTAGATACCTTTAGTGGCACTTCCGTGATTGTGGTGCACTAAAAGGGGCGTTATGGGGAATTCAAATAGCACACAATTATTACGCCCCAGACTAGCTTCCTACCAAACGGCCTTTAATGTTACACGTGGCACGATATGGTTCGAGGATTTGTCCCGTAATCCCAACGGCCAGATCGGGACGAACGGCGCCGTCGGGCGACCCCGTCGCCGTTAACGGGAAAGCTAACCCCGTCTCTCCTGGATCTAATCACCAACCCCACCTCCGCCTAGAGAAAGAGAGAGATGAGGAGGAACCTGAGGAAGCGCCAGGGAGTGGTGGAGGTGGCGGCGGTGATGGAGGTGGCGCAGGTGGTGGCGGGGGGGCGGACGAGGGAGCGGAGGCTGGCCCTTGCCGCAGCCTCGGCGCAGAAGGCGTCGGCTGCGAAGGCGAGAGGTGTTAGCGGTATGAAAAGGAGGAGAGCAGCGGCGGTGGCGGAAGTGGAGAGCGGTGGGAAGGCGGTGGAGATCTCGTACCTAGAGCTCAGGAGTAGAAGGCTGGTCATGAGATTTACGGCGAATTCTGGCTGTGCACGACGGCGTGCGAGTTCTATGCTTGGTGGCGAGGCCTCGCGGCACTCCAGTGACGCCTCCAGCGAGGTCGTCGGCGTTGGTAGCCGGCGATTAGGCTGTGAACTAGCTGAGGTTAGTGCGCTTTAGCTGCTGAATTCTGATGGAATAATCCGAGCGCGCGCGTTTGCTTGTTGTTTCGCTGAATTATGCGTTCTTTCGCTGTTTGGTAGGTCGGCGAGGGTTCGGATGCATGCTTCTCCGAGTGCAGCGGAGACATGTAATCCTCTGTCCTTAATTGTTCTCCTTTTCGATCCCATTTCTTGGATCTCGTTTCGTTTATTTTCAGCTAATTTACGCCTTAATAACTAGGAGAGAGACGACGCCGTCCAGCGGTTTGCGACCGGAGGAATCGGATGGCGTGGAATCGACGATGGGGAGGGAGACTACAAGGTCTACGGCCGAGAGCACGCCGTCGCAGGACGAGATCGAGGAGTTCTTCTCGGCGGCGGAGTTGATCCAGCAGCAACGATTCACCATGAAGTAAGCCCTAGCTAGTATCCTCCTTATCTCCTTTCTCGCAAAAGCACAGACATTAGCCTCGCCGCGGCGGCACCGCTATCCCCCAGGAGCTCCGCCGTAAAAAGCCGTAAGCCTGAGCTCTTACAGTGTCTACACCTCTCGCAGGTACAACTACGACGTCGTCGACGACGTGCCATTGGCCGGCCGCTACGAGTGGAGTCGAGTAGACCCTTGAAGACAACGAGAGCTCTAACAATAAGGATTATTAATTGTTCAAAAAGTTGTAGAAAAGAGAGGAATGTTTCCCATGTAATTCTGCACCATTCTACTTGAATGCTTGGGCGTTGGGAGAGGATCTATGCGGCAAAGTAGTTTTTAATTTAGGTAATTGGTGTTTACACTAATTTAATAAAATTTATTTACATCACCTTCATCTTATTTAAGGTGTTTACATCATTTTAAGACAATTATGATTAGTTATGATTTTTTGATAACTAAAATACTCTTATTGCCACATCTTAATTATCGGATGTCTTCTTCCCCTTCTTGACGAACGTCGTCGGCTCTCACGACACGGAGGAACACCACCGGCTCGAGATTCAGAAGACGAAATCTCCACGAATCAGTCTAGCGAGGGCGACGGGGGAGAGGAGGTAGACGAGGAGGAGCTTGAGCGGTCTCTTCTCTCCTTCCCGGGATCTCACGGACTCCGCATGTTCCGATGCATGACGAAGAGAGGAGTGGATCTGGGGGGCATGGATGCTACACGCTTGGAGATTCAAGTGGGAGAGCTCGACAGCTATGGAGGTCAGAGGACGGGGGGAGATGGTGATTTTGGCCACGACGGAGAGGGAGATGAGGCCTAGGAGTAAGAGATTAACGGGGAGGAAGCTTCGGCGGTTGTCGACGTCGGTGGAGGAGGGGTCATGGGTGGCTGGGAAGTCCATCCACCTATTTGGATCAAGGTGATGGGCGGCCAAGAAGGTGGATTTGGTGAGGTCGGCGATGGTGTGCTTGGAGGAAGAGGTTGCCGGATCTCCATCCATCTCTATCTTCTAAATCCCCATATCTGACCTCCTTGTTGCCCCCACGACTCTTCCCCAACGTATTCCCGGTGAGATCTGGTGATCCTCCGCCGTCCTTAGCCTCTGCAATGCTGTATCCTAAGGTGTAAAGAGTAGGAAAGAGAAAAAAGAAAAGTGAAGTTGGGAGGTCGTCATCGGTTAAGACAAGTATAGGAGACATAGTAGGAACATCATGGAATTATTCTGGTGGCTGATCGAAGAGAATGGCGGCGAAGACGGGGGATCGAAGGAGAAAAAAAGTAGAGAGAAATGAGAAAACATAAAAGATAAAAAAATAAAAGAGAAGAGAAAGAGAAAATTGGTAGGGAAATTCGACGATTGAGGTTTGCCGGAGATAGATCGCCAGCGAGTAGGGCTCATCAAAGGTTGGGATAAGTGGAGAAGAGGTCGTGGGTGGTTGGGGAGTCCATCCACCGGGTCAGATCGAGGTGATAGGCTGCGGTGGCGGATCTAACAAGGTCAGTGGTGGCGATGATGTTGACATCAATTTTAGCTAAGGCTAAATGGATAACATTTGCAATATTCCCCCGACTAAATCCGCATGCACCAAAGCCAAACTGGCTCATACACAATCGAGTTCATCCAAATCCCCTACACATTCACGGTTTTGACGGCATCCTATACAAACGGGGGGAATAAGAGTATTTTGGTAACCCAAGGGTATTCTGGGAATTTAGATCAAAATACATGCCTAAATCTCCCACTACAATCCAAAATAGCCTTTACCTAGCTTTGATGGCATCCTAAATAAGCTGTGTAAATATAGGGGCGTTTTGGTAATTTTTCCCAACATCAGGGACATTATAGAAAATTCCTTGAAACAAATAAAGGAAAAATCCAAAAATTCAAAATAAATCCAAACAAATACCCAACTTCAAATTCGCCTAAGTCCCAGCCAAGGCGATGAGCGCGCGCGCACATGACTCACATATTTCGAGTTTAAAATACGCGCGCCACATAATGCGCGGACGTGTCCATGACACGCACAAAAGTCGTGCCGCCATGCGTCGTGCATAAACAACCAAACCGAAAGAGTATTTTGGTCATTTAACTCCAAGAGGTATTTTGATCATTCTACATCTTCAGGGATGTGAAAATCTGAAATAGAGGTATTCTCTCTACCCCGGGGACATTTCGGTCCAAAATACATATGACCGATAAAAAGGGTGTTCTGGTTACATCCCGATCTGCCCGAGGGTATTTCGGTAAATCCTCCAATCACCATAAGAAATATTGTAATTCAAAACTCAAATAAGACATTCGAAATTCGGATAAATATTCGATGTCTGGACAATGATTCAAATTCAAGATAAATACTTGAAATTTGGATAAACGTTTAAAATTCAAACAAGTTCACACATGAACTTGAAATTTAAACGGACATTCAAAATTTAAACATCATATCTCAACTCCTTGATCTGGATGGTTAGGAAATCCTAACCTCCCCTATCTCAACAAATGCCAAATCTTGACGCCCAGCCCCCAACAACATATTTGAAAACCAAATCTCAACAAACCTCCAACAGACAGCCCGATTCCTATAAGAAGAGGAGAAAAGGGATGAAGAGAGGCTGGCCGGCTGAAAGAACAAATCAGAAAAAGAGAAGAAGAGAAGGAAACGCCCGAGAGGAAGGAACCTTGGCCGGCCTTGAGCCAGTGCAAGGTCGTCGTCGTCGCCTTCCTTGATCCAGCCCAAGGAGCTCGTCGGAGGAACCCATCGCCATCGTCTTCCTTGATCCAGCCGGAGGAACCCATCACCGTCACCTTCCTCGATCCAGCTGAGGAGACCGTCACCATCCCTGATCCAGTCCAAATAACTCGTCGCCCAGCCCAAGGAGGGAGTCCCGTCACCTTCCTCAAGCCCCGTCACCTTCCTCAAGCCAGTCGCCGTCCACGAGCCTCCCGCGAAGCGTGAAACACACCTCCAGCAAGGTCCACGCCGCGGCTTCCCTTGCTGCCGTCTATCGTAAAGCTTGGACGCCTCCCCGACTTTATCTGGCGCCTCCCCGACTTTATCTGGCGCCTCCCCGACTTCCAACTTTCTCCGGCGTTCCCCATCTCCAACACCCGGCGCATCCCCATCGGATCCGTCGCTACCGTCTTGCGTAGCCTAAAGCTCGCGGTGGCATCAACACCCAACGGCGCTTCCCCTGTTCTCTATTTCTAGCAAGCTCCCTCGACGGCGACAGAGATCGGGCCCGGTGCTCCCTCAACTCCATCGGTCTCAAGACTCCAGTATCGGAGATATCCAGCTGCCATACCCCCACAACGACGAAGTCAAGATCCAAGTGCTCCCCTGTTTTATCCGCGGCTCCCCTTATCTTCTCCAGCCTTGAAGCTTGGACGGCGCCTTCCCAATTTTATCCGACGTCCTCCCCAACTCCAGCAGTCTCGAAGCTCCAGTGACAAACAACTCAAACAACATTCCTCCAACTTCAGTGACTTCAAAATCCCGGCGATGAAGGTGGCGGAACCAGACATTATTTTTTTTTCTTTTTATGTAAGAAGTTTATTTTATCGGATCTAGAATCGGAGGTGTTCCCTACGGGGATGTAAATGATCGATTTGCCGACTTGGCGATCCAGGGGTGTGGTTCCTGCAATTTCTTTGTATTAAATTAAAAATAATTTGCTCGAAAATAAAATAGAAATCTCGTCCCAACGAGATCGATATTCACGAACAAAATCTGGCACGCCCAGTGGGACAACACCTTACCTCCCATCGATCTCTAGATCCGATTAAAAAAAAATGATGATGAAAAAAAAATCATCATCAAAATTAAAAAAAAAAAGAAAATGAAAAAAAAATCATCATCAAAATCAAAATCAAAATACATATATCCTGACAAGTCTTCCTTCTTAAATGAAGGATATGGCACAAGTAACTTTGGAGGCGTTCGTGACTATCCGCTTCGGTGATCTTTGGTTCGACATCCCCATGGGTACTGACGGACTCCCGATGCGCACTGCACCATCCAAAGTTTCACTTACAGCTCCAGTTCCGATGGTCACCAGCACAAAAGCGGCAACTACACCAGACGCCAAAATCCCTGTTGTCACTTCGGTTGCGACTACCTCTGGCACCAAAATGATGGCTACTTCCAATGCACAAGTGAAGGCGTCAGCACAGTGGTCGTACGAGGAGATGAAGGCTTATCCTACGCACCAAGGGGGCCACAACGTCAAGGTCCCTATACTCGGACCCTCTGTTCGTCAGAATGCCGGAAACGCTCATGCGCACCCGAAGACTGCTGAGCACTCGATGAAACCATATATTTCTCAAGCACAGCCGGGGGCAGCCAGTCACGCCGGACATATCCCGACAGATGACGACGGCGTCACCCTTGTCACCTCTAGAAAAGGGCCTAAAACGGCCGAGAAAACCCCTATTAAATTAACATCTCCCTCTGCTATAAAAGCACAGGTGATCCCTGAACTTGCGTACGAGGCTCGGTACGAAGTTTATCCTGAAAGACCTTGGATTGGACTCCATGCAACCGGCAATGATGAAGAATCGTAGCATGTTCGCCATTGTTATGTCCAGTTACTTCGGGCAGAGTACGAGCGCCAATGGAGGAATCCGGACATGAAGAGTCCAAATACCTTGCTGATATGCGAGCGACCTATGCTTATTATATAACCCAGGAGCTACAGAGTCTTCAAATCGAAGCAACCTCTGACGTGAGCAAGGGTAGCAACTATATTGGCGAAGACATTCTTCAGCCAGAGTCAAGCTGCAACACTCCACAAACCAATTATCTTCCTGCCAAGACGGAGAAACCCGCCGAGAAGAAGAAGAAGGCGAGTTCAAAAGCAGTTACATACCGCCCTCCTGTCAATGCCACGGGCTCAAGCCGTCCATATTATGGGTCGTCGCTCAGCGCCAACCATCCCGAAGCTTCGTCACCAAGATACGGTGGTGCAAAAGGAGTCCTCCAGGAGAACAACTTTAACATCGTCACGGCGATGCCTGTCGGAGTCTAGGACGATGAAACGTCTACTTCCTCAAATGTCCCTGCCAAGAGTCGGAAGAAGAAAGTTGTCGTCGAGGAACCCCGAGATGCTGCCATCGCCGGCTTACCTCAAATTAATATGCTTCTCAAACACCCCCACACTAGAAGCGTCACTCGTTCCCTTGCTCACTTCCTAGCAGCATGTCAAGATACGGCTCACAATGGCGCACTGCTTCTTCGCCAGTTTGTCCAAACACTCTCGGGACTGGCCTTCACTTAGTACAACAAACTACTTCCAGGATCCATCAATTCATGGGAGCAGATGCAAGGGGCGTTCCTCCAAAGATTTTATAGCACCCAAAGTACTGTTGGGATTACAGAGCTCACTCAGACCGAACAGAGCCAGCATGAGAAGGCTGCTGATTTTATCAACAGGTGGAGAAATCTGAGTATCCACTGCCCACAGCCCATCACAGAACCTGAAGCTGTGCAGATGTGCATGAACAACCTACGGCCAGAAATGGCCCTCTACCTGCAAGGTGTCCGTCCACTTTCTTTCGAGGAGCTAACTTCCAAGGCCACCGATATCGAGAATTACTTACACCACATGGCTCGCAAAAATCATACCGCGGACAAAACTTCCGACCGCACAAGAAAAGACAAGGCTATTCCCAAGGGGAAAGTTGTGCTCCAGACTTCGGCAATACAAATGCCAAGAACAAAGGAAACTTATATTCCCATAGAGCTGCCTCGATCTAGAGACCCCTCGTTCGATCCCATGCAACGACGAGTGAAAACCCTCAAGGAGAGGATTGAAAAGGAGTATTCCTTACCCCGAGAGGAGGTCCCTGACATCTTCAAAGGTCTGATGGATCTCAGACTCATAGAGCTCCCGGAGTCGCGACGCCCTCATGAAGCGAACAAGGTGAACGAGCCAAAGTATTGCCATTACCACAGAATACTTGGGCACGCACTCGAAGACTGTTTCGTCCTCAAGGCTCAAATCCAGAAATTAATTGATGACGGAGTCATGGATGCCGGGCTGCTGAAGAAGCTCTAAAAGGGCAAAAATGTAGAATCAACACATATGATTACTACCGAAGCACACTCCGAATTCCCATATGAGGAGTACACCCCCTCAACATCTCCTTATGAAGAAATGGAGTATGACCCTCAGGCACCTCCCTATTTGCCCGTTGAGAATAGATACACACCTATCTCTCCATACGAGCAAGACGAGGAGCATATAGCTCCCATTCTGACACATGCTGAGGGATGTTCGTGGCCCACCTTGGAAGAGATGTATTATTCCGGCTTGGATGATGATGATACACTGTCCGATTTCGAGCCCAGTTATAATTGCTATGGGAGGCCCTATATCAGTAAAAGGCAAAAGAAGAGACAAGCTTTCAATCAAAGGATTAAAGCGGCTAGATACGCTCCCTCGAGAACTCTGTTTCCTGAAAACTGGCAGCCGAGGCCGAGGAGGCATAGGCCTCCAAAGTACAAAATCTTGAGGAAGGTGATGGCCCGTGAAGAAATCGAAGCGTTCATTCACCGAGTCTCAACAGACCTTCAAACCAGAAAACCAAATTTGCCAGAAAATGGTGTCTCTTGGGACAACTACTCATGCTGCACCATCGGAGTCTTCGGAGATGACGATGAGCCCCTCTGTGTGAGGACCTGTCTCTCTACCCCTGTGGCTCGTTGTAGACCGCAAGGGCAATTTGGTAAAATTGCGCATTGTTGGTTTGTTTCACACTCGCGTGTGCACACTCTGACATTGTTTGTGTTAGTGCTTGATTAGAATGGTTAGGTTGGCTCAGGATCGGAAGATCCCAGCTCGGGCGCGCGGAAGCTTGCTTTTGGGCAGCTGACGGCCCGTGAGCGATCGATCGCTCCTAGGAGCGATCGATCGGACTCGTGAGCGAGTCGGTGGGTTTTTGACCCGTTTGGATCGATCCAAATGTTTTGGATCGATCCAGCCTGTCTCGGATCGATCCAACTTGGTGTGGGATCGATCCGGACTGGCTTTTCTTTCACGAGCGATCGATCGGACTCGCGTCGGTGGCTTTTCTGCTTCGAGAGGACGGCCGTCGTTGGCCGTCGCTCTCTCTTGTCAGAAGGGGAGGACTTTCCCTCCACTCCTTCTCCTTTTTCCCCCTTCCCCCAGCTTTCCCCTTCCCCTTTTCCCTCCTTTTCTTCCTCTTCTCCTCCTCCTTCTTCTCCTTTCTTCTTCCTTCTTCTTCTTCCTCTCGCGGTTCTGTTTTTCCCCTGTTTCTGGCAGCCATCTTCTTCCCCTCCGTTCTCCCTCCTCCGGCCACTGTTTTCGGTGTTCTAAGGCTTGTTGGATCCGTGGCAACGAGAGGAAGATCCCTGAAGTGGTTTGCAAACTTGTTGCTGACCAGTTCACGGGGAATCAGCCGAGGAGTGCGTTTCGGGTAGGTTTCTACCTACTGATGTTGTTTTTGGGTTTTCTCTAGATCTAGTCGTTGGATCTTGTTGATCTTTATCTTGTTGGATTCCTCTTGCTGAGTGAAATTTAGGTTATAAATTTTATAAGATTTTGTTGAGATCTTAGTAGGATTTATGCATGATTAATCTCGGATTTTCCGGTTTCTGCTGTTCTTGAAGAACAGTCGGCTTGCGACGTGTTTTCCGGCCCGTACGTGCATGTTCTTGGGTTGTGAGGAACATGAGAGTTGTAGATATTTGAATCTACTCTCTAACCCAACTGATTTCATAATTTTACGATTTTCCTACAAATTGTTATGAATTGATTACTGGAGGGCTGCGTTGCAGCAATTAATTGGTAAGTTAGTTTGATTAATAGTTTTGATTAGTGTTTTCCCGTTAATCCAACCATTGGATGATTATGGATTTTGGATATGTTGATCCTGATATGTATATCTACGGATGGCTAAGTTGGTTCTTAAATCCGACGTCGTTTGGACGTCATATCGACGGGATCAATTAGACTCTAAGTAGAGGTTTTGGGTGTTTTGAATATAATATTATATTTCGGATTATAATATTATATTGTGTACTGTTCATCATCGTTTTCGGGGTTGCTTCCCATTGCAGGAGTCTGCGGTCGACGGTCGCGGTACCGTCGTAATGCCGGGACCCGCTGCGGATCGGCTGGCAGCGGTCGGTAGTACCGCTGCAGCGATCCGGTTGACTTGTATGCTATCCTTAACATACTGTTGCATGCCTATCTCCTGTTTGTGTATGTCATACTGTTGCATACCCGCTGCGGATCGAAAACCTCTTATAACTGCACTAACTTTTCCTGACGACTACCGGGCAGATATCCTCCAAACTAGCGTCCCAGTAGTTGAAAGTTTAAATATACAGTTCTCCGACAATGACTTGTTACTCGATACAAAACACCACAATAGACCCATGCTAATGACTGGCGATATCGATGACATACCTACGTCACGAGTTATGTTAGATTGTGGATCAGCTATTAACTTGCTGCCACTCAAAACACTCCGCGACTTAGGGTAAGATATCAACGATCTAACATCGAGTAACATAGTGGTCCAAGGCTTTAACCAAGCAGGGCAACACGTGTTAGGATCCATACGTCTAACACTAAAATTCGAGGACTTGGCCACGAGTGTTGTCGCGCCCCGACCCGCGAAAGCCCAACCGGGCCGGGCGACGCGAACCGGAACCGACAAACGCGGAAAAAGACGGCGAGGGTTCCCTCTAACCTATTGGTCTCCCTAGCAATTCACCAAAAGCACCCTCAATTTAAAACAACACTTAATAACATCGAACCACAGATTCAAAGCCCAAGTGTTTAATATTCAAATCCTCGGAGAGGGGAAGATTCAAAATACAACATTACCCCCGTATGAGACTAACTAACATAAGGTAAAAGCAATAAACGATCACCACCTCTCAAAATTCACCAGGCGCCGCCGCACCGCCGATCAGCTGCCCGGTAGGGGCCACAGAGGACGAACTGACGCCTGCACCTGCAAAACGCAGCCCGGGTAGGTGTGAGTAGTAAGCTCAGTAGGGATCTACACTACGACACACAGAAGGAAGAGGGAAACGCAATAGTGTCGCCCTCAAGTAGAACCTGGGTGTATACAGGGGTCCCATAACCCCACCGCGTGTCCCTGAGGCCCACGATCATCGTCTTCCAGCCGGGCTGGTCACATGTCAGGTCACACTCAGTAGCAGGAAACGACACTGCTAACTCTCAACAGGACATTGAACACTG
This sequence comes from Narthecium ossifragum, assembly GCA_963920575.1. NCBI lineage: Eukaryota > Viridiplantae > Streptophyta > Magnoliopsida > Dioscoreales > Nartheciaceae > Narthecium > Narthecium ossifragum. The sequence goes on along the minus strand of OY986971.1, from coordinate 9,677,620 downwards.
TTTGGTGGGAAAAGACACCACTGAGTAGGTAACTCCTCTACTCAAGAGTTTTAGGAAAAGCCGGACACCGGCTACACCTCAGATCCGACTCGAGGCCGACACGATCTCTACAATCATCAAGCAACAAGTGCACCAGTCATCTAAGCCTATCATCGAATCGACTGGACACTACAATTCAAACCGGGTCCAAACAACCCAACCACGGTCCTAGGGCTAAGTCCGATCTTCCAGCCTCGGGATGGCGACCCAAAGATCACCCACGCCCTAACCAATGCAACTAATGCACAAAACAACAATGCATGCTATTACATACACAATCAGGAGATAGGCATGCAACAGTATGTCAAGGGTAGCATACAAGTCAACAAGATCGCTGCAGCGGTACTACCAACCGCTGCCACCCGATCCGCACCGGGTCCCGGCATTACGACGGTACCGCGACCGTCGATCGCGGACTCCTGCAACGGAAAGCAACCCCGAAAACGATGATGAATAGTAAACAATATAATATTATATTCCGAAATATAATATTATATTCAAAACACCCAAGAGTCCTCTACTAGAGGCTAATTGATCCCGTCGATCTGACTTCCAAATGACGTCGGATTCAAGATCAAACTTAGCCATAAGTGGATGTATATACCATGATTAACATATCCAAAATTCATAATTTTCCAACGGTTGGATTAACGGGAAAACAATAATCAAAACCGTTAATCAAACTAACTTACTAATCAATTGCTGCAACGCAGCCCTCCAGCAAACAATTCATAACCAATTGTAGGAAAATCAGAAAATTATGAAATCAGTGGGGTTAGAGAGTAGACTCAAAGATCTACAACTCTCATGCTCATCACAAACCAAGATCATGCACGGCCGGAAAACACGCCGCAAACCGGCTGTTCTTCAAGAACAGCAGAAAACAAAGAATCCGAGCTAAATCATGCATAAAACCTACTCAAATCTCAACCAATGATCATAAAACCCATATCCGAAATTCTACTAGGCATGAGGAATCCAACAAGAGAAAGATCAATAAGATCTAATGGCTAGATCTAAAGAAACCCACTAAAGAACACAGTAGGTAGAAGAACCTACCGAAGAACGCTAATCCCGGTTGATCCCTCGCAAGCAGTCACCAATAAGCCTTCAAACCACACCAGGAGCCTTCCTCTCGTTGCCACGGATCCAACGAGCCTTAGAACACCCAATTTGATGGTCGGAGGAGGGAGAACGGAAGAGGGGAAGGTGGTTGCCGGAAAAACAGGGGAAGAGCAACGTCGGGAGAGAAGAAAAGAGGAAGGAAGAAGAAGGAGGAAGGGGAAGAAGAAAAGGGGAAAAGGGGGAGGGGACAGCCGGGGGAAGGGGGAAAAAGTGAAAGGAGGGGAGGGAAAGTCCTCCCCGTCTGACAGGAGAGAGCGACGGCCAACGGCGGCCGTCCTCGCGAAGCAGAAAAGCCACCGACGCGATTCCTATCGATCGCTCCAAGGAGCGATCGGTCGCTCGCGCCCCGGATCGATCCCAACAACAAGTCGGATCGATCCCAACACCAAGTCGGATCGATCCCAACACCAAGTCGGATCGATCCCAACACCAAGTCGGATCGATCCGACCAAGTCGGATCGATCCCAACACCAAGTCAGATCGATCCCAACACCAAGTCGGATCGATCCCAAAACCAAGTCGGATCGATCCGAGCGGGTCAAAACCCACCGACTCGCTCACGAGTCCGATCGATCGTTCCGAGGAGCGATCGATCTCTCAAGGGTCATCAGCTGCCCAAAGGCAAGCTTCCGCGCGCCCGAGCTGGGATCTTCCGATCCCGGATCCACCTAGCCATTCTAAACAAGCAGTAACACAAATAAGGCCAGTGTGTGCACACGTGGGTGTGAAACAAACCAACAAGGCGCAATTTTACCAAATTGCCCTTGCGGTCTACAACGAGCCACAGGGGTAGAGGGGCAGGTCCTCACAAGTGTCGTCTTCTATGTTATCGACGCTCAAACTTCTTATATCGCGTTGCTAGGAAGACCTTGGCTCTATGAGTATAAGGTCGTTCCTTCAACGCTACACCAATGTTTCAAATACCAAACTCCAGAAGGCGATGTTAAAAGGGTGTTCGCAGACACAAAGCCGTTCACCCCGGGAGAAGCATTCTTCGCAGATGCCAAGTTCTACCTAGAACCGCCGCTGAAGCCGAAGAAGCCAGACCCCACACCTCCGGCAGACATGGGCTTCACGAAATGATTCACCCAAGAAGTCCAGCAAGGGAAGAATCCTCTTCAGAAGAAAAAGATGTACCGCTATGTGCCAAGCAGTCAAAGGAGACCCGGAGACGCAATATTCACCTTTGTCGAAGAAAGGCTTTCTAAGTCCCTTCTTCACGAATTTCCGGTACCACTCCCAAAGATCCTTCCTTCACAAATCAAACCTCCACCAACTAAAGGGAAAGGTCAGGTGGATCAAGAATTGGGTGACGAAGTTGAAGAGGGAGCGGAATACAAGCAACCCATCAAGTTCGTACAAGTTTCTCCGATTGTGTCAGATCCAAATGTCGCAAACACAATTCTCCCCATACCCTTTTATGACCCAAAACCATTGCATATGATCTCTCAAATGGGATATGATATAAACTCGAGTGAAGGCTTATGCGAAGGCCGAGGCAAAAGACAACCCTTTGAAGACATTCTTACAGAAGCACAAAGAAAAGCCATTCGCTACGGCGAAAACTTAATATTTGACAGAGCAGGACTCGGATACGAGTTCCAAGTATGCGCTACTTCTGCAGAATTCGTTGATTTTCAAGAAGCACCAACGCAGCTTGAAGATGGTGGTCAGGCAACCGTCGACGACTTAGAAGAAGTAAACTTGGGGATAGAGGGCAATCCTCGCCCGACTTTTATCAGTTCTCACATGACACCGGATGAGAAGAACAAGTTCACACTCTTCCTCTGTCAAAATCACGATATATTTGCTTGGAGCTACAAGGAAATGTCGGGTTTGGATGTTGACATAGCAATCCCAGAGGCACTTCTGACCCGAGCTCATCCCAAAGATTATTGCCGAAGTAGACAAGCTTATCAAGACAGACTTTATACGAGAAGTCCAATATCCGAAGTGGCTCGTAAATATTGTTCATGTGAAAAAGAAGAATGGGCAACTTAGGCTTTGTATAGATTTCCGAGATTTAAACAAAGCTTGTCCAAAAGATGATTTCGAACATCTGACTAAAGTCTTTGAGAGGCTCAGACGCCACAACTTGAAGATGAACCCCATGAAATGTGCATTTGGGGTTATTTCCGGCAAACTCCTTGCGTTTGTGGTTCGCAAACGAGGAATTGAAGTCGATCCTTCCAAAGTTAAAGCGATTATAGAGATGCCTCCGCCCCGAAATCTTCGTGAACTTAAGGGTCTTCAAGGTCGATTTGACTATATACGTAGATTCATCTCCAATCTGTCAGGCCGTTGCCAGCATGATGACGAAGGCAAGGAGAGAGCTCTCTACTACCTTAGTAAAACCTTGGTCGGAGCTGAGCATGGTTATTCGAAGATAGAGAAGGTGTGTCTATCCCTAGTGTTTGCCACGCAAAAGCTCCGGCACTACCTTTTAGAGCATCCAGTGCAGCTCGTCTCCAAAGCCGACCCCCTACGGTATATTTTAAAGAAGTTGGTCCTCTCTGGACGACTTGCAAAGTGGGCCATGTTATTATTACAATTCGAAATAACCTATGTTCCACAGAAAGCTGTTAAAGGACAAGCGCTGGGCGACTTCCTCGCCGCGTACCCGATACCGGATGACTCAGCCATAGAAGACGACCTTCCAGATGAAGAAATTTTTGTTGCTGACATTCAACCTCCTTGGGAGATATATTTCGACGGAGCGTGCATGCGCTCCGGATCGGGGGCAGGGATAATCTTTGTCACCCCAACACAGGCCCTAATCCCATATTCCTTCGTCTTGACGGCTGCTTCATCCAACAATATGGCAGAATACGAAGCCCTCGTCATTGGACTAGAGATTGCGTTGGAGATGGGTATGGATCCGCTCATTACCTACAGGGATTCCCAATTAATTATAAATTAGCTCATCGACACCTTTGCGATAAAAAAGGAGGAGTTAATACCATATTTTTTTAGGGCAAAGCAACTTATTGATTGTTTTAAAGAGCTGAAAATCCAACATGTTCCGCGATCCCAAAACCAAAAAGCGGATGCGCTAGCCGGCTTAGCTGCTGTCATGGTTCTCTCGCCCACAGAAACATTGGAAGTAAGAGTCGAAGAGAGACGAGTCCTCACTCCCTTGCTTGAAGAATTTCCAAACATATACATGCCGGTGTTCATCAACGTCGCCGCTGCGTCAGAAATACAAACGCAAGACTAGAGAACCCCCTTCCTCAATTACCTCAAGTCTGGAATACTTCCTATGAATCCCCAAGAAAGATTGAGGATAAGAAGAAGGGTCACAAAATACACCATCATGGACAACGTGTTATACCGAAGGTCCTTTGATGGACTCCTGCTATGATGCCTCTCCAGTGAAGAAGCAGCTTCAGCTTTCCAAGAAGTACACTCAGGTGTATGCGGAGCACATCAATCAGGTCCCAAATTATATCACCAGCTGAAACATTTGGGGTACTATTGGCCTTCAATGGTGCGCGACGCCATTGAGTATGTTAAAAAATATTACGTCTGTCAGATTCACGTGGACTTCATACATCAGTCCCTAGAGCCGCTCCATCCTACGAGCATCTCATGGCCCTTCGAAGCACGGGGTTTGGATATCGTGGGTCCCATTCAACCATCTTCCTCAAAAGGTCATTCCTATATCCTGGCGGCGACAGACTACTTCTCCAAATGGACAGAAGCCATTCCCTTAAAAAAATACAAGGGGCGAGACAATAGTACAATTTATCAAAATGCATATTGTTTACCGATTTGGGATCCCTACGAAGCTCATATCGGACAACGGCACACCTTTCAAAAGTAGAGACATGGAGAGGTTGTGTGCCAAGCACAAAATTAAGCACCATTTCTCGTCGGCATATAACACCGTGGCTAATGGACAAGCGGATGCCTTTAACAAAGTCCTCTGCAAACTCCTAAAGAAAGTCGTCCACAACAACAAAAGAGAATGGCATAACAAGCTTCTGGAGAATCTCTGGGCGTATCGCACCACGATGAAGACTCCAACGGGGGCAACCCCTTATTCACTTGTTTTCGGAGGGGAAGTAGTCCTCCCTCTTGAAATCCAAATCCCTTCCCTCAGAGTCGCTATACATGAGAAACTGACGGAAGACCAAGCAGCAAAATTGAGACTTGATGAGCTGGATAGCTTAGAAGAAAAGCGCATTGAAGCTCAGCAAAATCTAGAGATGTACCAAGCAAGAATCTCTAGAGCCTTTGATAAAAAGGTGAAACGCAGGTCATTCAAAGTTGGAGACCTTGTTCTTGCCGTAGTCCGACCCATGATGATTACGAGAAGAACCCAAGGCAAATTCGATCCTAAATGGGAAGGACCTTTTATAGTCCAAGAGGTCTATACCAATGGAGCCTATAAAATCGTTTCCCCGGACAGTGAACGGTAAATTTCTCAAACGATACTATTCCTAAACATGTATGCTCCAAGCTTCACGAGCCTAAACTGAAAGCGACAATACTCCGAGCCATACGAGTATAAACTGTTGGCAAAACATAAATTTTAACACACAATGCTCCAAGCTTCAAGAGCCTAAACTGATAGCAGAAATAAAATTGCTCTGCATTTTGCAAGTACACATTAAATTATGAGTATGGATTGCACACAGACAATACTCATACCTCTTCAAAAAATATATATTCTCACACCCCATTAAATCTCACAAGGATACAAATAAGATTGTGTCTTTGAACTTATATGAGCATACGAACCCTCAAATAGCGAAAATCAAATATTGGCGTATAGGAACAGTCTCCAAAAGCTCTGCTCCTATCTATCTTGAGCTCAATAGCAAAGGTGTATATACACACACACATACCTGTCCTTGAACTCATCTGAATTCCTGAATCAATAAAAATCCTCTTAGAAGTTTTGAACTATTCATCATTGCATTGCAACAGATATCAGCTATGTAGATCATTTGATTTATCTTGCACACATTGGGAAAAAAAACCTGAATGCTGCTATAAAACGAGTAGCATAAAATATTCAGGGGAAGAAATTTCATAAATCAATCACATGGATTTCAGAAAAAAAAGAAAAGAAAAAAGAATAGAAAAAAAAATCAATCAAGAAGAGATAAACACACTAAGAAGTTCAAGATCTCCACGGGCGCAAAGACTCTTAGGTCCTAACAAGCTCAGCACGAACCCCCTGTGCTTTACCCGTCCCTTGGAGAGCCTCCAACGAAGTCAACGACTCTTTATGTTTGTGCTCCAAACCATCAAGCGTGGATGTAAAAGCAGCCACCTTTTCTTCTAAAGCGATGTCTTTCTCTACGATGGTCTTCAGCTTCTGCTTCTCCACTTCCAAACAGGCTTCGAGAGCAGCAACTTTGGCTTCTTGGAGTTGCTGGCGCTCAAGATGACATCGGCAACACTCTACAACAGTGGCCTTCTCAGATTTTGTTGCTTCAACCTTGGCAGGATACGCTGATATGTCAGCTACAAGTTGGCGCAATGTTGCCTCTTCCCTGCAGAATTCAGCATCATATGAGGATACATGCAGCAAAAGTAACTCCAGGATTCCTCTCAAGGAAGCCGAGCCAGACTCTCGAGTAGGCAATGCCACAAGCAAATCTTGGACCCGCTGCTTCAGCTGTCTGATATCTTGAGATATAGTCAGATTTGGAAGAAATATCGACACCAAAGTCTTCTCAAGCTCCCTGAACGCGCCAACAACTTGCTCATTCAAAGTAGGCTCGGAGGGCATAATAGGCGTAGAAGAAGCGTCAAAAGCTAAGCTATCGGAACCAGTCTCAACCTCCTCAAGAACTGGGGTAGAAACAACCCCCTTTGAAATATTCGCCCCAGAGAGACTAGATGTCGTATCACTGGTCGAAGCCATTGTACCTTCGTCAGCCGGTGCAGGAGCCGCCTCGCTATCACTAAAGGTAGAACCTCTTCTATGAAGATTCCCGTCTACATCATCAAATTGGAGAGATCTCGCCACAATCCGAGTCGAAGTAGGAAGAATGTCCGAAAGAGCGCCTATGACCTCTGCAGAAGAAAAATCAGCCGCGGGACTTGGGCCAACCTCAAGAGCGCCAGTAGCTTTCGCTCGCTTTCTTCTAGAATCTCCACTAACCTCTTGAGCCGGAAGAGCAAGTATCACCCTTTTGCTCGAAGTCGTCGGCCCATCTGAAATCGAAAGTTCTCGCTTTCCCCGGTTAGAACGATCGGATGCTTTCCCAACAGAATGATCAGCTTTCTTCCGACACGAATGATCACGGCATGATTTCTCCCGTGGTCGACGATCGTTGTTAGATCTCTTCTTCCGAGGAGGAGATTGATTAGCAACCCCCTGTAAAAAAAAGGAAGAAAGGAGAGTGATCAGAATATAAAATCATGACATCAAAAAATAAATAAATAAATACATACCTCTTCAGGGGAAATTCCTGTGGGGTTATAAAATTGCTCCCAACCAAGCTTCAATCTCTTCCCGAAAGCAAGCACAAAGCTATCATCAGCCTTTTCTAGGGCATGAATCTTGGCAGATGCTTCCTCAGAGTCTGCCTCAAGTAGCTACTTCCAACAGTCAGGAAAAGGAGCACTATGATATGCAAGGGACAGTCTCGCCTCAAATGACAAGTCACTCCAAGAGCCTTTGTGATTCATGCGCGTCACTGTTTCGGTGAAAAAAACACGTGTTTCCTTCACCCACCACCTCGTCCAGTAATGAGAAAGCCTCCCGACTCGAGAATCGGGGGAAGCATGAATCGTTTCCCACTGTCCTTCCGCAGCAGATGATCCCAATGCCCAACTAGAACTCCTGGACGATGCTCTTCCAAAGGGTATATTAAACCTTCCTTCGGGCGCCCTGAACAAATCCAAATTGTCGCGCTACACGGTGAGGGTTAAACTAGGTTAACTTATGTGGGGATCCGGTCCCGTTAAACTAGGTTAACTGAGGTTGTCGATAATTTGCTGGGTACGGGACCAAGTCGATTTCAGCTGGGTACGGCTTCATGTACCCAGGCCTGATGGCATACTGTTCTGCATGTGGAATGCTCTCATGGTCTCGGCGACCATTTTCTGTACGGTGTCGAGAGGTACCATATTTGGTGGTACATTCTTGTGAGAATGGTTCTCGACATGCGAGTTGTTTATGTGTATTTGAGTCTTTAGATTGGCCATCTCTGCATCCTTCAACTGGAGTGTCTTTCGCAGCTGCTCCAGCTCTTCCTCGAGTGTGGTTGCAAGGACTTGATATCGCTCCGGGGATCTAATTGCTGGTGAAGGCAATCGAATCTCCGGAGATTCAGGCATAACAGGGGATTCTTCTTCATATGAAAAAGGCTGCCACATAAACTTCGTTGCCAAAAGTTGAACACGGGTCGAAATCTTGATCCTCGGGCTTGTAAAAGCATCGCACCCACTGTGTGAAAGAAACTTTGTCTCGGTCTTTAGCCAATTCCTTCCAAAACCGCAAAAGACGATAGGCCGCCGAAGGATAAGCAGGCACCGCCATCTCACTTGGAGGCCTCTCATCTGGGACATACTCATCATACATATCCCCTATGATGGAGAATCCCCCAAGATAAAAAATATCAAGGAGATTCACTGTCATCTCCCCATGCCGAAATAAAAATGTGTTGGTGCCTGGATTCCACCGTTCCATCAGACTACGAAAAAGTTGTTCATCAATGGAATATTGACCCAACGAACAAAAAACCCCGCCATAAATGCTAGATTCCCGAAAGCTCGTAGACTCCGTCTCTAAAACTTTCTTGCACCAAGCAACATAGCCAGCGACGGGCTCATGAGACCAGTGGTCATACCTCTTCCAGTCCAGTTTCTCAGCATCTAACCGGTGAGCGAGTGATCGCTCGCAAATGCGTCGTTAAATCAGATGCAAAACGCAATTTAGAATTTATAATCCTTCAATCAATACTACTCTACAAACGTAGAACAGTGGTGAGATCCGGAGTCGAACCACAGGGAAAGATTGTTTAACAAAAGAAGAAATCAAATTAAATCTCTAAACTCAAGTCCTAAGGCGAAGAAAAGGAGTTTCAATGGTTTTGTTATCTAAGGAATTAAACTACTGAAAAAGCAATGAAAAGGTTGAAGTAGATCAATGAGAGAAACAACCTAGAGATCCCTCAATCCACTCTAGCTTCACTTCCTGTATCCTCTAGCTATCATCTTGCTTCTTCTCTAGACATTATGGAATCATGGCTTCTTAAGCTCACATGAAACCCTAAAAGAAAGTTAATGACTACCTAAGGCATAACCTATCTTCGTGTAGCATAGATTGTCTTCGGACTTAACCTGAGTACAATCTATCTTTAGTTAGCATAGATTATCTCAAAAGCATGTCAAAAATCACATGAAAACCATCTTATGGAACTCTACCATCAAGCACAGCAATCAGGTAGGACACAAAATACGTCAAGGGAAATACTTCCATCAACTCTATTATCAATAAATTCAAATCCATAAGATCATGTCTATGAGAAAGAGGTACAAGAATCAACTAGAAAATACAGAAAGTTACACTAGAGTTTCATGAAATCCCTAGATCTAGAAGATTAGCCACTCATCTTTGGGATGAAGGCCATGTATTCGATGAAGAAAGCTTGAGATCTACACCACATCTCCGTCTTCTTCTCCAATCTGAATTCCTCTGTTTTCCTCCATGGAGGCCTCTGGTTTTCCAGCCACAAAGCCCTTTTTATATCTTAATTCCCGGATTAGGGTTTCAAGGTTAAGTTAGACCTCAAGTGCAACTCGGATTCCTTATTCAACCCTGACAGCTTCTTCCAATCGCGACTGGGCTCAACCCGTTCGGAATTTGAGAATGAGTCTAACACAAAAGATGTAGATTTGGAAGTCTTCTGTCTTCTCCCAAAGAGTTTGTAATATTTGGACTTATCTAGAATATTTGGAGAATATTCTCCCGAGCGTCGACGGACCAGTCTTCCAGCAACTAATTATCTTCATCTTTTCCCAAACTGCTATCAATTCATCTGGAATCTCTGAAAGTGTTCAACATCAAAGTTGTACGTCTTGATGTCTTCTAGATGTCACCCAAATTTCAGAATATTTGGACTTAAGGATAATATCTGGTGAATATTGTACTAACAGTCGACAGAGCAGTGTATTTCAGCATATTAATCGAATTTCTTGCATTTCTCCTCAAAGCATGATCAAACCTGAAATCAACTAACAAGCTATCAAATACAAACACTCTAGGCCTAACAAAGCTAAGTTAAGGGGTTTAATCATGAACATTTAGTGAGTCATCAGCGAGGCAAGAAAGTGACAGTGAAGTCGGTCCTTTTGATAGCGGAGAGAGCAATACTGCATCAAAATAAGGGCTAGCAGTACAATCAAATTCATTCCGTTGATCCATCTTTCCCTCGGCAATCTTAAAAGTTGGGGTGTAAAGCTCTTTCTTATCATCACTTTTGATGACAAATATTTTTGTGAGCGGGCTAACTGCGTTAGAGGAGTGGACGCTTCGGTGGTCTTCGAAGAAGAGCTCGACATCCTGCAAAAGAAAGGAAACATCAACATATCTCGGCAACAAAGAATTTTTCCCAAGAAAATCCATAGCAAGATAGAGACTCGAAAAAAAAAGAAAAAAAACAGAGCAACGTAAAAGAAACAAAAAAAAAATAGAGGAAGCAGCAACCATACAACGGAGAAGAAGAAGAACAATAAAAGGAAAAGAGATACCTCGAAGGAGAACCAAAATCATCGCCGCCGGTCGCCCTCGGTGGCTTCGTTCTTCTTCACCGACAAAGCTCTTGTAGAAAAATGCAAAGGAGCGCCGGCCAAAGCAAAGGGATCTTTAGGGACTTCTCGTCGCCACCACAAACCCGTGACTGCCCTGATCCCCACGACGTCGCCCAACGCTTCGACCTGCCTTGTGACTGTTGTTTCCCTCCTTGCCACTCAAGAAGCTCCTAGAGAAGCAAAACAGTCAGCTAAGCCTTGAGGCAAATAAAAAAAAAAAAGATATAGGAAGAAACAGAGGAATGGGTTCCAAAGCATTGGCTGGCAACTATGGCAACTTCTTCATGGATTTATCAACATGCTCTGTTCCAGGGAAGGAGAGCAATGGGTTCTCATGCTAAACTTCTCCCACCACTATTTGGAATGAAGGAAAAGAAGAAAATAAAAGAAGAAAAGAAGGTAACAAGCAACCCAAAGAGCCTTACCTCTTCTTCACAACCAGCTTCCCTCGTCTTCACCGACGTCACTGGGCCTCGTGGTCGCCAAAACTTCCGTCGACAGCACGTCGGGTCCTTGATCTTAGACCTTGTTGCGTTGCGCCAGCAACTTTCTTCCTTCACCACCTGAGACCTCTCGGAGGAATAAAGCATCGGCCAACAGTTAGATGCAAACAAGAAAAGCAGAAAGAAGGAAGGAGTAGAGGAAGGAAAAAGAGAAAGTAACAAAAAGAAGAAGAAGAGAAAAGGCCATCACCAGCAGTCCACGTTGCCGCCCAAGTTCACGTAGCCTTCATCACCAAGGTCTGGGATCTTCAATATGCAGGATTATGCAAGAATCAAGAGTCCTATATGAACTCTGATTCAAAGTTCCAAAGTTACCAATTGACTAAGGGTGTAGCCAAGCTAGTTTTGAAGAAGGACCCATTTCATACCTCTTCAGGTCCCTATACCCGGATCTTACTCAAGATATGATCATACCAAATCCTCTTTTGACATTATCCAACTTAAACTAAGACCTTATCTAAGGCATCAGACAGTTGGTTATCAAAGGATCTTGATCCTAGCGGGATTGAAAACAAGATCACCCATACACATAGTGATCCATATTTCATCCAAACAAAATTTTGGAGAAAATGAATTATTTGTCTTCCACAAAGGCATGCAAACCTAGCGGTTAAAATTGAATCGCCAGATCTGGCTACACATATGTGTCATGCTGTACATATTCCAGCATGTATTAACCTTCAGATGATTAAGGACCATGTGACTTGATAAATTCATAAAACACCACATATCGACCTCCATAACATGAGGTTTAATTCTTGGGTTGTATGCATAACGTCAATTTTTGCATGCATACAAAAATTACAACACCTAAATACTTCGAGCCCTGCATGTTCAAATCACATAAAATTTCACATACATGTCTCGAGGGGGCATCTGTTGGTAACTAAGGCTAAATGGACAACATTTGCAATATTCCCCCGACTGAATCCGCATGCACCAAAGCCAAACTGGCTCATACACGATCGAGTTCATCCAAATCCCCTACATATTCATAGTTTTGACGGTATCCTATACAAACCGGGGGAATAAGAGTATTTTGGTAACCCAAGGGTATTCTGGGAATTTAGACCAAAATACATGTCTAAATCTCCCACTACAATCCAAAATAGCCTTTACATAGCTTTGACGGCATCCTACATAAGCTGTGTAAATATAGAGGCGTTTTGGTAATTTTCCACAACATCATGGACATTATAGAAAATTCCCTGAAACAAATAAAGGAAAAAATCCGAAAATTCAAAATAAACCCAAACAAATACCCAACTTCAAATTCGCCTAAGTCCCGGCCAAGGCGATGAGCGCGCCATGCGCGCGCACATGACTCACATATATCGAGTTTAAAATACGCACGCCACATAATGCGCGCACGTGTCCATGACACGCACAAAAGTCGTGCCGCCATGCGTCGCACATAAACAACCAAACCGAAGGGTATTTTGGTCATTTAACTCCAAGAGGCATTTTGATCATTCTGCATCTTCAGGGATGTGAAAATTTGAAATAGAGGTATTCTCTCTACCCCGGGGACATTTCGGTCCAAAATACATATGACCGATAAAAAGGGTGTTATGGTTACATCTCGATCTGCCCGGGGGTATTTCGGTAAATCCTCCAATCACCATAAGAAATATTGAAATTCAAAACTCAAATAAGACATTCGAAATTCGAATAAATATTCGATGTCTGGACAATCATTCAAAATCAAGATAAATACTTGAAATTTGGATAAACGTTTAAAATTCCAACAAGTTCACACAAGAACTTGAAATTTAAACGGACATTCAAAATTTAAACATCATATCTCAACTCTCTGATCGGGATGGTTAGGAAATCCTAACCTCCCCAATCTCAACAAATGCCAAATCTTAACACCCATCCCCCAACAACATATTTGAAAACCAAATCTCAACAAACCTCCAACAGACAACCCGATTCCTATAAGAAGAGGAGAAAAGGGATGAAGAGAGGCTAGCTGGCTGAAAGAACAAATCAGAAAATGAGAAGAAGAGAAGGAAACGTCCGAGAGGAAGGAACGTTGGCCGTCGCCGGCCTTGAGCCTGTCCAAGGTCGTCGTCGTCGCCTTCCTTGATCCAGCCCAAGGAGCTCGTCGAAGGAATCCATCGCCGTCGTCTTCCTTGATCTAACCGGAGGAACCCATCACTGTCACCTTCCTCGATCCAGCCGAGGAGACCGTCGCCGTCCCTGATCCAGCCCAAAGAACTCGTCGCCCTGCCCAAGGAGGGAGCCCCGTCACCTTCCTCAAGCCCCGCTACCTTCCTAAAGCCAGTCGCCGTCCTCGAGCCACCCGCGAAGCGTGAAGCATACCTCCAGCAAGGTCCACGCCGTGGCTTCCCTTGATGCCATCTATCCTAAAGCTTGGACGCCTCCCCAACTTTATCCGGCGCCTCCCCAACTTTCTCCAGCGTTCCCCATCTCCAACACCCGGCGCATCCCCATCGGATTAGTCGCTACCGTCTTGCGTAACCTAAAGCTCGCGGCGGCATTAACACCCAACGACACTTCCCATGTTCTCTATTTCCAGCCAGCTCCCTCGACGGCGACAGAGATCGGACCCGGTGCTCCCTCAACTCCAGCGGTCTCAAGACTCCAGGATCGGAGATATCCAGCTGCCATACCTCCACAGTGACGAAGTCCAGATCCAGGTGCTCCCCTGTTTTATCCGCGGCTCCCCTTATCTTCACCAACCTTGAAGCTTGGACGGCGCCTTCCCAATTTTATCCGACGTCCTCCCCAACTCCGGCAGTCTCGAAGCTCTGGTGACAAATAACTCAAACAACATTCCACCAACTTCAGTGACTTCAAAATCCCGACGATGAAGGTGGCGGACCCAGACATTATTTTTTTTCTTTTTATGTAAGAAGTTTATTTTATCGGATCTAGAATCGGAGGTGTTCCCTATGGGGATGTAAATGATGGATTTGCTGACTCGGCGATCCAGGGGTGTGGTGCCTGCAATTTCCTTGTATGAAATTAAAAATGATTTGCTCGGAAATAAAATAGAAATCTCGTCCAAACAAGATCAATGTTTTATTCACGAACAAATGATTGGAGGAAGATGTCGCTGGGTTGGTCCGGATCTTGGAGGGGATCATGAGGTGATAAGGATGCCAGATTTGGTTTTGTTTGGGGTTTTGAGGGCCGGAGGTAATGATTTAGGACGGTGGTGGTGCCGGTCTATAGATCTGAAAGTTTATGAGGAAGAGGAGAATGACGTCGGAGTGGTGGCAGTGAATGGGGTGATGAGCGGCGATAGGCGGCGACGACGGCGATGTGGAGATCCGGCCTCGACGACGGTGACAGTGATGGGTGGCGACGATGGTGTTGCGATCGACGAAGAGGAGAATGGTGTCGGAGTTCTGGTAGCAAATGGGATTACCAGTGGCGACAGGCGGAGACTACGGCGGCGTGGAGATCCGGCCCTAACGACTGTGACGGTGATAGGCGGCGACAATGGCAACGTGATCCTTGTGCGCGTTCTTTAGATGTAGGTTGTGAAGAGGAGGGTATATGTGTCTTTTATAGTGTAAAATGGTGTTAAGGTCCCAAATCTAATGCTTAGTGTTTTTTTAACATTATAAGATCAGTTTATGGTGTTGATGCCCCTTCCCCCTTTTTAATTCTAGGTGAGGGGAGTACCCATAACATTCTTTGTTGTGATGGAGATTCCCGTGTGAGTAATTGTTTCCATTTAATATTTTAAAAGCAACCATCATGTTGACCCACGCCACTAAAAGATGGTTCATATCACGATACTGGTTAGATGACCACTACATAACATATCGAACAATCGAAGAGAAAATGGCGTGGCACTTGACGCCTTCCCCGCAAGGGCTTAATGATGATTAATTTGTGCCAGTGTCAGGCTGTCATCATAGATCAATCACAGATCGAAGTTGAAGCGGTGGCAGGTGAGAACCCACATGTGAGAGAGAATGTCGACCAATGGTAGCCCTCCAGCATTAATGAGACTTGACACATGAGCACAATCCCAATATAAGTAATGATGGCATAGGTGTCATTCCCACAAAAGGCATCATGATGGATCAGGTCTTGATACAAGAAATGTCATCAGCATGGGAAAGCTTACCCCTCGATCGACGTAGAATCTTGGAGGGTTGATATCATGGATGCGTTGACGGAAGGAAACATCTTTATCTAAAACAACCCCTCTTCGATGTCGATATATTCAGAAAATCATATAAAGCGGTTTGGTCAGCATGATTTGATCCTCATAGTTTAACCTATGATTTAATTAAAACACCTAATGACTCACTCAAACCAATTTGACTCGAATTGACCGTTAGAAATTAAGTGGAAGTTGCACTTTGTAACTGATCACAATTTAACTCGGGGATACGGAAGCCGTCCGGAGAAATAGGAGGCCACCATTACCCAAGATCTGCCCGAGGAAATAGGAGGCCACCATTACTGTGAGGACCTGCCCCTCCATCCATGTGGTTTGCTGTTTACCCCAAGGGCAATTTGGGAAATTGCGCCTTGACGGTCGTTTCACACTGGCTGTGCACACACAGACCTTGTTTGGTGCTTGTGTTTTGTTTAGAAAGGTTAGGTGGACCCTAGTTCGGAAGTCCTGTGCTTGGGCTTGTGTCTCAGCCAAGGTTTCCGTTTTGGGCAAGGGAGATCGATCTCTATGGGGGTGAAGATCGATCTCTCTGTGCCTAGGGGTCGCCGTTCTGGGCGAGGAAGATCGATCTCCATAGCCATGAAGATCGATCTCCCTGTGCCTGGAAGTCTCTGTCGGTGGCTTTCGAAGGACGGCCACCGCGGTGGCCGTCGCTTCCCCTGTCAGGGGAGGGAAGACTTTCCCTCCCCTCCCCCAGCTTTTCCCCGCCTTCGCCGGCTTTCCCCCGGCCTTACCCGCCCCTTCCCCCTTCCTTTCTTCCCCTTCTTCTCTTCTTCTTCCTCGCGGCTCTGTTTTCCCCTGTTCCGGCTGAGAGCTTTCGCTCCTCCGTTCTTCCTCCTCCGGCCACCTCTCCTGGAGCTTGAAGGCTCGTTGGGTTCGTGGCGAGGCGAGGAAGATCCCTGGCTAAGCTTCGTGGATCGAAGCTGCTCTGAGGAGGTAGGGTTCTCCTTCTAAAACTCCGGCTGTTTGAGGGTTTTGAATCCGGGTTTTGTTTTGCTTAGATCTCCTTGTGGAGTTGTTCTTTCCCGGTTTTGAAGCCATGAGTAGCTTCGTAGCACTGAGATCTACCAGCCCACCTAATTTGGTGAGGTTTGGCGGCAGTTTTCGGCGGTGTTCCTCGCCGTCCGGCCGCCGGCGTGAACCCAATCATGTTCGATCTCTTGGAAAGAGATCGATCTTGGTCGGGGTGGCCCAGTCCGCCCGAGCGAGAGCGATCTCCCTGGGAGGGAGATCGATCTCTTGGCGGCTGGTGCCTGTGCGGTTTGCGTCCACGTCACCTACAAAATCGATCTTCATATGGGTGGAGATCGATCTCGTGGGGGTGACCCGGACGGGTGCTCCTAGCCTCGAGGAAGATCGATCTCCATGCTATAGGAGATCGATCTCCTTCAGTGGAGAGAGGGTTTTACTTGCTTTACGTGCTGTTTTGCCCGCGGGGCTTCGCATGCAAGTGATTTTTTACGGTTTTGCCCTCGGGGCTTATCCTGTAATGAGTTATGCATGAATGCTTATTGCTTTGTGGTTGAACCGAGAGGGTGATGCCTCTCGGGGTGTGTAGAATAAATGGGCTGACGGTATGCCCTTACCGCTTTGTGGTGAACCGAGGGAGCCATGACCCTCGGGAGTGTTTAGTATAAATGGGCCGAAGGTGTGCCCTTGTTGTGTTGGTTGTTTACAGCTTTATCATACTTATCCTGCCCTGTTTTTCTGTGCATTAGACATGCTAGGGTAGATTGGGTGAGTGTTGACTCTGCTGCTTGGAGTACCGAGTGATGGTAGTCTTAACTTCGGTTGTTCCGCCAAGTGCGGAGATCCCGCTTGGAGAAGGGGGTCCTACTGGGTGCGTCGTGTCCACCCTGGGTCAGGGAATGTTGGAGTTGCCCACCCCTGAGCAGTGGCGTTATCGGAGATACGCACCTAGGACAGGAACCCTTCGGGTTATTGATGGGATTGTGGGATCCTTGGCAAGCCTCGGTACTTGGCATCAGAGTGTGTCCGGTTGCTTTACCCCCCTTGTTTGTGAGAGTTGTAGAGTAGGACCCTGCTGAGCTGTTGCTCATGCCTACCTGGACTGTGTTTGTTGCAGGTGCAGGTGGCCGCTCTGTCCCAGTGTTACCCCCTCGGTCGTCTCGAGGCAGCGCTCCGAATCCTGACCATGTCTGAGGGTCAGGATGGGTTCGTCTGTGCGTTCGCGGAGACCCCGGTGGGTGTTGTGGTTTCTTTTTGGGGACTGTGATCCCTTGTAGCTGTTGTACTAAACCCTGTTAACTTTTTATTGCTGGTTTGTAAAAAAAAATGTTAATAGTTGTTTAGTTAGCTTGCTTCCGCTCTTTCTCTGTGCCGTCCAGCTGTTTCCGCCAGCTGGGCTTTAGTCTCAACTGTTTCCGCCAGTTGAGGCTGTGGTTGTAGGTTCTCTCCCCCTCGCGCCCCCCGGCCCGGTCGCGCTCTGCGGGTCGGGGCGCGACAATTACTCACGATGACATCCATGGCACCAAGAAACTGGGACATTACCACATGATCCCAACATCATGCTTGAGGGCAGGAAAGAATCCGATGATGACACATGGAGGAAATTTGCCGGAGTATAAATGAACTAAAGAAGGAGGGCAATGCATGACAAATGAAGGGGAATTTGCTCTAGTTCTAGTTCTAGTTCTTTCCTTTTTTTCTGTTGTTATCAAGCTTCCTGAGGAGTTGTAATACATCAATTGCCGTTCTAATGGAAGTAAATATTTGCTTTTCATAGTTAATTCTTCTTACATTCTTAGGAGTAGCAAAATCATCACTGCATCCATAGGAGTAGCTCAATTTCGATCTTAGGGGTAACGGTAACGTAGTTCTAGGATTAATCCAATTAGATTAGCGGTCACCAAGTAGTTCTATTTTCAGTAATTTTAGTTTACTTCCATTTCATCTTATAAAAAAAAATTGGCCGGAAGGTTTGATCTAGGAATAGGCGCAGAACACCCAAAAGTACTCTCAAATTGAGGCACGGTAGAACCCCACCATTTTGACCTTCATGTCGGTTGGTATACATCGCATACCTAGCGACTCGGTACCCATAACGGGTGCATTTTTTTAGCAACACATTTTTTTGCGACCAAAGTGGGAGACTAAAAATGCCACCTAGGTCTAAAGCCTCTGCTAGCCAAAGTGTTAGTCAAGCTAACAACTAAGTTGAAAATCAAGCCGGGAATGCCCCTAAGGGTGGAGCACCGGAGATGACGAACATCTTCGTCGAAAACCCTCAAGTCGTACCTGAGATGGACTATGAGGACTCGTACCTCCAACCCGGTCCGACCGCGTTAGGTCGAGGGTCTAGTTTTGTAGTTTGGCTCGGTTGGCCTAGGGATGTGATCGGTTTATCACATCACTATTTTTGACCCTAGGGGCAGTTTGGTAAAATTGCTCCCCTTGCGGTTTTTTCACACCCGCATTCCACACACTGCATCGGAAGATCAGATCTCGATCGGGGAAGGTCGAAATGGATGGTTGTGATCGATTCCAGCTTTCTTTTTAAACGCTTCTCTTTTATCTCTCTTCTCTTTCTTTTCTCTTTCTCTCTTCCTCTCTTCCTCTCTCCTTTGTTGGCTGCCGGAACGGAGGTCCAGCTGCCGCTTTTCTCTCTTCTCTTTCTTGTAGATCGCCTGATACGGTTGGGACCCAAGTCCAACCCACGCCTAGCCAAGGGCCGGGTCGCACACGCCAAGTGGAACCAGGTCCAGCTCCACCCATTGGTAGGACCCGGCCTTGGAACAGGTCCCAAGCCAAAGCCGGCCTTAAGGAATCCTATTCCTAGTTGGTTACTTCCTTAGTTGTTTCTTAATTGATTTCCTAGTTTGAGTTCAGTTTATGATTTGCTTTATTTGTTCCTATTATGAGTCCTAGTTATTAGGTAGTTTGAGATATGATTGAGTCTTAGTAGGAAAGTCTGATTACTTGCTGATTAAAGCAAGGTAGTTCTCTAGTTGGAGTAGAACTCTCTTGAGGCCTCTATAAAAGGACATTTATAGTTTGTATTAGGGCATGGATGAATTTTGAAAATAAAATAGAGTTATTAGTAGAATAATCTTAGTAGTAGTTGTAACTTAATACTCCACAAACTACCAGCCATCTTGACCTTCTCCTCTACAGCCGGCCCTTCTCCATCAACCGGCCATCATCAAGCACTTGCCGCCATCCGCTGCTACCAGCCACCCTTTTTGTCTTGGATCTCCAACAGAAGCCAGCCAACCCTAGAGGAGTTGCAAGGTATCCCTCTTCTCATCCGTCTCTCTCCTCTAGTCTACGCCTTCATCGTCGAATACCTAGGGTCCTTCTCCTAAAACCCTAAAGGTATCTATCGACCTAGCCATAGATTTGGCTAAGGAGGAGCCGAGACCAGGCAAGAGACCCGGTACCCATGCCTACGAGAAGGCTCGGCGTATCATCGCCTGCACGTCTATACATGTAGGTGTTTCTACCCAATTCCTATGACTTGGTAACCTTAGGATCGCCTTTTTATGATTTGCGGCTATTGTGTTTGTTAGAATACTTTGAGTTTATGTATTCTTACTCCTTGCTATGTTTAGAAGCTAGCTATGGTTTCATTTCCGTATTCTTTCGGAGGGATTCCATATTTTTGTCAGTTTTTCGACAAGGTCGGACTCAGATATGATATTTCAAAATATGAGTTTGGTTTTTATTGCATGAATGAATTCTCCACCATCAAATAGACCTTCCTGCAAAGTTTGAATGGATTCCATCGCTATTCACTATTCACTTTTCCTACCAAGTTATGTAAGATCGATCATTTTGGTAAAATGATCCATCACTTTTGTTGAAGTGTTCTGTCTCGTCTGAAGGATGATCGATCTTTCTTGTGAGGAAAGATCGATCATTTCTCTTCATAGAGGGAGCACTTGGAGGGGATCCCTTCCAGGCAGGGAATACTCTTAAGGAAGATTGATCTTCCTTGGGTGTGAAGATCGATCATTCTCCTTGACAATG
The DNA here is from genome assembly GCA_963920575.1 of Narthecium ossifragum. Lineage (NCBI taxonomy): Eukaryota > Viridiplantae > Streptophyta > Magnoliopsida > Dioscoreales > Nartheciaceae > Narthecium > Narthecium ossifragum. The sequence continues at coordinate 9,657,022 of OY986971.1, read as the reverse complement.
AGAACACATATAAATGATCGATCATATTTGGTAAGATGATCGATCTTTTATATGCGGATTTGTTATAATTGATCCGAATTTGGTATTTTTGGTTTCTTTTCGATCGGAATTTCTCATGTGGCTTTCCCGATGATAGAATAGGTAAGGATTATCATAATAATTTTATCGGGATTTTGACGGGTTTATCTGCGGATTACGCCGTAAGTTGTATTTCAAACCGGTTTATCGATTTCTAACGATTTTCAACTAGTTTCTCGATAAGCATGCTATATATATATATATCGAGAAACTATTTCAAATGGGTCGATGGTGTGCCCTGCATGCTTAGAATAGTTTTACTGCTTTGATTAATAGCCCCGCTGATTGCCTGCGTGCGCCGAGGGCAAAACCCGTTGTACTGGTAGATTATATCTTACTATGTGGTTTGCCCGGGGTTGTATCCCCTTGTAGCAAATTTCGGTTGATAGCTGTGAACGCCGTTGTCACGCCCCGACCCACGAAAGCCAAACCGGGCCGGGGATGCGAACAGGAACCTAACTAACTGTGAAAATTTTGGTGATGGTTCCCTCTAGTCTACTAGTCTCCCTAAACAACTCATTAAACACCCTCAATTAACAATTCTAAAATTAACAACAACTTCAAACTGAAAGATTATAATCCAAAAGTATAATAAACAAAACCTCAAAGAGGGGAAATCAAGTACAAACATTTATACACTCCCGTAGGAGGCTAACTATACAAGGGTTTAGGAAACAGAAAGATCACCACTGCTCAAACTTCGTCAGATGCCGCCGCACCGTCGACTAACTGCCCAGTAGAGGCCACCGAAGAGGAGCTAACGCCTGCACCTATAAAACACAGCCCAGGTAGGAATGAACAACTAAGCTCAGTAGGGAAACTACACTACGACTCACAGAAGGAAGAGGGAAACACAACAGTGTCACCCTCTAGTAAGGTCTGGGTGTACACAGGGGTCCCATAACCCCACCGAGTGTCCATGAACGTAGGAAACCAACACTGCAGACTCACAAGAAGGAAACCGACACTGCCGGTAGGAAATAGCACCGCTGAGTAAGCACACCCTCTACTCAAGAGTCGTATATCACCGGACACCGGCTATACTTCAGCACCCGGCTCGAGCCCGACACAACCTCTAAATCATCAATCAACAGGTGTTCAAGTCATCTAGGCCTATCATCGAAATCGACTGATCACCACCATCAAACCTGGACTAAGCTACCCAGCCCCGGTCTTAAGGCTAAATCCGAGCTTCCAAGCCTCGGGATGGTGATACCATAGATTGCCCACGCCGTAACCTTATGTAACTAATGCACAACAAGATGCATTCTATGAACACACGCAAAGAGAACGGATAAGCATGCAACATATTTGACGATAAATAAATAAGGTTTGGGCTTGGCACCCTGCCGGCCCGGGGTGGTGAACAACAAAATACAGGCCAAGGAACTGCTGCAGTGGTAACCCCACGAACCGCAACCAGTCCACAAAGGACAACATGTTACGGGAAGCAACCTTAGCAAACAGGTCTAACAGTACAACGCTACTATCTACAGATCCCGTGAGTCGTCACTCTCCCGGTTCACCACTACCCTTCATTATGGGGCTAACATGCTCAAGAATATGTACAAGTTATAAAACGGTAAAGAAAATCACATATGCGAAGCTCCGCGGACAAAAACCATTGAAAATGCCTCTCAACCGCCAAGGAGATCGATCTCTGATAAGTCACTAAATGTTCATGATTCAACCTCTTAACTTAGCTTTGTTAGGCCTAGAGTATTTGTATTTGATAGCTTGTTAGTTGATTTCAGGTTTAATCATGCTTTGAGAAGAAATGCAAGATATTCGGTTAATATGCTGAAATACACTGCTCTGTCGACTGTTAGCATAATATTCACCAGATATTATGCTTATCTCCAAATATTCTGAACTTTGAATGGCAGCTAGTAGACATCACGACGTACAACGTTTATGTTGAACACTTTCAGAGATTCCAGATGGATTGATAGCAGTTTGGGAAAAGATGGAGATATTTAGCTGCTGGAAGACTGGTCCGTCGACGCCCGGGAGAATATTCGCCAAATATTCTAGTTAAGTCCAAATATTGCAAACTCTTCGGGAGAGGACAGAAGACTTCCAGATCTACATCTTTTGTGTTTTAATCATTCTCAAATTCTGAACTTGTTGAGTCCAGTCGCGATTGGAAGGAGCTGTCAGGGTTGGACCAGGAATTCCGAGTTGTACTTGAGGTCTAACTTAACCCTAAAACCCTAATCCGGGAATTATGATATAAAGAGGGTTTTGTGGCTGGAAAACGAGAGGCCCCCATAGAGAGAAACAGAGGAATTCAGATTGGAGAAGAAGACGGAGATGCGGAGTGGATCCCTCACTTTCTTCATCGAATACATGGATCTCATCCAAAAGATGAGTGGCTAAACTCTTACTTAGGGATCTCATGAAGCTTTAGTGTAGCTTTCTTGTATTTTCTAGTTTGATTCTTGTATCTTTTCAAAGACATGATGCTATGAATATGGTTTTATTTTATAAAGAGTTGAGGGAACAGAGTTCCTCGACGTATATTCAGACCTACTTGATCGCTGTGATTGATGGTAGAGATTCGTAGGATGGTTTTCATGTTGCTTTTGTGTATGCCTTTGAGATACTCTATGCTAGATGAAGATAGGTTGTACTCAGATTAAGTTCGAAGACAATCTATGCTAAGTTTGGATAGGTTATGCCTTAGGGAAGCAATAGCATTATTTTAGGGATTCATGTAAGCTTAAGAAGCTATGAATCCATAATGTCGAGATAAGAAACAAGATGATAATTAGAGAATACAGAAAGTGAAACTAAAGTGGATTGAGAAGTCCCTAGGCTTTCTCTCATTGATCTATTTTAATTTCGTTAATTGCATTCTTAATTAGTTTTAATTAATCAAGTTCTAAAAAAACCTAAATCAATCCTTCTTCGCTTTAGGATTAGAGTGTTGAGAGTTAATTCTGATTTCTTCGTTTGTTAAACGAGTTTTCCCTGAGGATCGACCCCGTATTTCACCATTATTCTATCTTATTAATTTAGTGCTGAAAGAAAGGTTTATAAATTTCTAAATTGCGTTTTACATCCGTTTTAACGACGACGTCTGTGAGCGACCAATCTCCCCACCAGAGAAGATCGATCTGCTTAGTGCTTGGGAGGTCTCGTCCTAGTCAAGCTAAAAAGGATCGATCTTTCTCGTGACCTAGGACCCTGTCTATGCCAGCCAAGAAGAGATCGATCTTCTAGACCAAGAGATTGATCCTGCATGGGTTGGGCATGATGTCCCACAAATGATCGATCTTTCCTCTAAAACGATCAATCCGAATGGGTTCACTGGCGGACCGCCGGCGAGAAATACCATCGGAAAACTCCACTAAACCCCACGAAACCTTGGGATCTGGTAGTATGAAGGATCACGAGTCTAAAATTGATACTTTCATTGAAAACAAACATGTACATAATCAGATCTAAGCAAAACAAATCATGGCCAAGCTCAAAACCCACAAATCCAGAAAAACACGTAGGTAGGATCCCTACCTAGACTAGAGCAGCTTTAATCCCAGCTGCTAAGCCTTGGATCGTCCTCAATCTCCTCCAAATCCAGCCGGATCTCAACTCAAGAATGGGGATTTAAAAAAAGAATCAAAGAAGGGGGTCTCGTTCATTCTATAGACGGACAAACCGGCTTATGAGAGATCGATCTTTCCTCAAGAAAAAATCTATCTTTCATGACGAACCGACTTAACTTTTTGGCGCTAAAAGATCGATCTTCTTAGCAAGGGAAGATTGATCCCTTTCGCCTAGAAGGCCAGACTTGGGCTAAAACACAAGCACAAACCTGAATCTTCTGATCCCGGGTCCGACTAACCGTTCTAATCAAACATTAACACAAACACGGTCAGTGTGTGCGCACGTGGGTGTGAAACAAACCGACTAGATACAATTTACCAAATTGCCCTTGCGGCCCAAGAGACAATGGGATCCACTGGATCACGTGCTCGACGTGAAATAAGCAAACGAGCTATATGCCCGACCTAGCCAGTCGACCCAGGAGTAGAGGGATAGGTACTCACAGCCGTTGTAATGCCGGAATTGGCTCTGTTGCTCGTTGTTGCTGTTGACCAATTACCTGTAGGGTAACTATGAAACCGTATTCTGTCAGGTGCCATAGAGCACTGGAGACTATTGTATATCTATGTTTATCGCTTTGCTCTAATCGTTGTATTGTTAATATAGCTTATCTGTATTTGAGACCATTGCTATGCTCACCCTTTTGGCTAACTATAGGCTATGCCTAGTCCTGTATAATTATTGTCATCTTGTTGCATGCTTATATCTCTTTATCGGTGCCTGAGCATTACATGCATCTTGTTTGCATTAGAGCATAAGGTTAGGGCGTGGGTGAATAGAGTCTTCACCGATCTGAGGCTCTCGGGTAGCTCGGATCTAGCTGTAGGACCATGGCTGGGTAGCTAGGTCTAGGGCAATCGTATTGTTGAATCTTTGTACTCTCGAGGATGTGTCTAGTTGGCTACTATCTATTGTTTGAGGTGTAGAGGTCACCCAGAGTTCTTGTCTTATGCTCAGTATCCGTGTTAAGGGAAGTTGTGTGCTGCCCTGGGTCCTACCCCTTTGTTGTTCAGCACTGGGCGTTTGGTGGTTGAGAGGGATGGCTATTGACAGTTGAGATCACAGAGCGCGTGCCCTGGGGTAGGCGGTGGACGTAACGTGAGTTTCCCTTAGAGATGAGACAGAACTCGAGACTTTGTGGTTTCCCCTTTTTCCTGTGCGATGAAGAGTAGAGTAGAACCCTACTGAGCTTATTACTCACCCCTACCCGGGCTGCGTTTGTAGGTGCATGCGTCAGCTCATTCTCGGTGGTTCCAGCTGGATTAGGTCTTGGCGGCGCGTTGACTTCCGGCGGCATTTGATGTCTCAGAGGGACAGATATACATTTTGGCAGCTATTGTTTATAGTTACATTTTGAGGATGATATACTTAATATTTAATATATGAAATCGTGTTTCTTCGTTTGATTGAGTTTTATTCCGCAATGTAATATTTAGTTTTACCTTTATGCCTTTAGAAGTATTTAAGTTCAAATTAATACCGCTTTTTGTATTGTCGTGTCGTATCAGATGTAAATAGTGTAGGTTTCCCTTCACGTCCCGGTCCGGATGGGTTTTCTGGGCCGGGGCGTGACATGGACATTAACGCTCAAGTCACTAACATAGTTGAAGAACTACGGATGATCATTGCCTACGAGCTGCGTACGTCTCAAGCGGCAATGCTTGACATCATCACTCGTGTCACCTGCGAGCTCATGAGTGAAGTTGACAAAGCCATAGGGCACATAAACAATACTCGGAACACATTCGCCAGACCATCGCTGAGATGGGAGTGTTCATGACCGATAAGTCTTATTTACCAACTAATCTATGAGGACAAGTACCTCTAACCCGGGCCGACCGCGTTATATAGAGGGTCTGATTTTATGGTTTGGTTCGGTTGGTCTTGGGATGCGATCGGTTGATCGCATCGTTGTTTTTGGACCCCAAGGGCAATTTGGTAAAATTACGCCTTGGCGGTTGGTTTCACACCCTCATAGTGTACACACTGCCTTGGATTGATATATGTGACTAATTAGAACCTTAAGGGCGCCTCCGATCGGAAGATCAGAGCTCGATCGAGATAGATCAAACTGGACGGCTGTGATCGATTCCAGCTTTCTATAAATACCCCTTAGCTTTCTCTCTCTTCCCTTTACTTTTGTTTTCACTCCTCTCTCTTGTTGGCTGCCGGCGTGGAGCTCCAACTGTGGCTTTTCAGCGTGAATCCGGGAGGATCGGAGTGGAGGATCTCGTAGATCGCCTGCTTGTCTTTACATGTAGGTGTTTTTACCCAATTCCTTTGAGTTAGTAACCCTAGGATCGCATTTTTGTGATTTGTAGTTATTGTGTGTATTATAATTCTTTGAATTTATCTATTCTTATTCCTTAGCATGCTTAGAAGATAACTACTGTGTTGTTTCTATATTCTTTCGATCGATTCCGTATTTTTGTCGTTTTTTCGATGGGGTCAGACTCAGATATGATATTTCACTATCTGAGTTTTCTTTTTATTGCATGAATCAAATCCTCACCATCAAATAGAACTTCATGAAAAGTTTGAATGGATTCCATCGCCGTTTGATAGATCAAATCCAACAAATTCAGTTTTTCGTCGGTTTCGTTCAGTTTTCGAGCAATCTGATTTAATTCGGAGGATTTGATCATGTAAAGTTGGATTTCTTAGTACCAATAAATTCCCCATCTCTAATTACATATCCCCTCCAAGTTTCGTTGTAATCCGACGAGTTTTGATATATCGAATCCAAGAAATTGGATTTTCGGTACTATTCATATATGTTGTCAGCATATGAAGGATCGATCTTCATGGGCGTGAAGATTGATCTTTTAGTTGCCACATAGGCTTCCGACTATGAAGGATCGATCTTCATGGGTATGAAGATCGATCTCTTCTATTAACAGAGGGCGTGTATAGAGAAGATCGTTCTTCTTGGGAGAGAAGATCGTTCTTCTTGGGAGAGAAGATCGATCTTCTTGAATAGGCTTTACTGTCGTATGAAAAATTGATCTTATTGGGTAGAAGATTGATCTCTTATCTGAAGGTAAGGAGGTTTTCTATTTTTAGCTGAACATTCGTGTTCACGCTCATTTTCGGGTTTTTGCGAGCATGATCTCGTGAAACTTTCAAGATGAAAGTTGTAGATCATCGAGTCGTCTTTCAACAGCCGCTGATTTCATAATTTTTTGATTTGTCCTATTATTTATTACGAATTTTCTACAGGACTGCGACAAAATAGGAATTAAAGAAAGATCGATCGTCTTGTGTAGAAGATCGATTGCTTGTGTCCTAGTAGAGTGCTGGTTTAAGGAAGATCGATCTTCTTGGGTAAGATGATCGATCTTTTATCTGCTGATTTGTTATAATTGATCCAAATTTGGTGTTTTCGGTTTCTTTTCGACCCAAATTTCTCATGTGGCTTTCCCGATGGTAGGTAAGGGTTATTAAAATATTTTTAATCGGTATTTCGATGGGTTTATCCTTGGATTACGTCGTGAATTGGATTCTAGATCGACTTACCTATTTCTACCATTTTCAAGCAGTTCCCCGATAAATATGCTATACGTATATGTACAGATAGTTTACGATTGCTTTAATAGCTTTCCTAACTCTTGTACATAGCCATTTACAGTTTCGTAGAATGTGTAGAGTAAATGGGCCGAAGGTGTGCCTCACATGCTTAGAATAGTTTTTACTGCTTTGATTAATAGCCCCGCTGTTTGGCGACGTTGTACTGGTAGATTATATATCTTATTGTGTGGTTTGGCCGGGGTTGTATCCCCTTGTAGCAATTTTCGGTTGACGGCTGTGGACGCCGTTGTAATGCCGAAATTGGCTCGATTGTTGTTGTTACTTAGCTATTAGCCAGTTACCTGCGGCATAACTGTGGAACCTTAACCTGTCAGGTGCCGGAAAGCACTGAAGACTATTGTATATCTGTGTTATCAGTATCGCTTTGCTCTAATCATTGTATTGTTAGTATAGCTTATATGCATTTAAGACCCTTAGTATGCTCACCTCGTTGGCTAGCTATAGGCTATGCCCATCCTTGTATAATTGATGTAATGTTGTTGCATGCTTATATCTCTTTAGCTGTGACTGAGCATTGCATGCATCTTGTTTGCATTAGAGCATAAGGTTAGGGCATGGGTGAATAGGGTCTTCGTCGATCCGAGGCTCTTGGGTAGTTCGAATCTAGCTCCAGGACCATGTCTGGGTAGCGAGGTCTAGGGCGATTGTATTATTGAATCTTTGTATTCTTGAGGATGGGTCTAGTTGGCTGCTATCTGTTGTTTGAGGTGCAGAGGTCGCCCAAAGTTCTCGTCTCATGCTCAGTATCCGTGTGAAGGGAAGTTACTTGCTGCCCTAGGTCCTACCCCCTTTGTTGTTCAGCGTTGGGCGCTTGGTTGTTGAAAGGGACGGCTGTGGACAGTTGAGGTCACAGAGCGCGTGCCCTGGGGTAGATAGTGGACGTAACGTGAGTTTCTCTTAGAGATGAGACAGAACCCAGGACTTTGTGATTCCCTTTCTTCCTGTGAGACGTAGAGTAGAGTAGAACCCTACTAAGCTTTGTTTCTCACTCATATCCGGGCTGCGTTTGCAGGTGCAGGCGTTGGCTCATCTTCAATGGTTCCTATTAGATCAGGTCTTGGCGGTGTGTCGACTTTCAGAGATACTTGAGGTTGTTGTGGAACACATGTTGTACTTTCGATGGCTTTGTATATAGACATCCCTCGAGTATTGCTTTAAATGTTTAATTTCCCTCTTTGGGATGTTTTTGTAAAATCTGTATCTAATGTCTAGAATGTACAACTTTAATGTTATTTAAATAGAATTACGTTTCTTCTGAACTTGAGGTTAGATCTTTAGTAGATTATCAGAATTGCTGTATTGCCACTGGAAGTCTTAATTTTCAAATTAACTGTGTTTTTTGCAATGTATCGAGCCGCATCAGATGTAAATAGTGTAGGTTTCCCCTCACGCCCTGAACCGGGTGGGTTCTCTGGGTCGGGGTGTGACATAATCGGCTGATCACTGATATCATCCATGTCTTGAGTGAGACAATTTCATCTTTGGCCAAACAAGTAGCCAAAGAAGTGGTAGTAGGCCTCGAGCCCATTATGGAGAAGCACGTAGAGATCAACCGCAAGCAACAAGGAAACTTGTAGGTTGAACACCACATCCATGCATAATGGAGGAGTGCTTACTTCCGGTGATGTGGTGACTTCGAGTATTCCCCCTCCAAATGGTGAGATCAGAGGATCCCCGCGAGCGTGTCACCTAACGGCCCCCTCGAGGGTTCATCGACCCAGGCGGCTCGAGTGGATCCTCGTTCAACCATACCAGCCCTCGAGGTTACCCTGATATAGGGATGTCGAGTGAGCATTTATTAGCTTATAACAATGCCTCTCGACCACTCGTTGACCAGGGCAATTTTATACACAACAATTCCAAACCTCACATACCCATGGCTCCTTCCCCATATACCACGGTGACCCGAGGGTACGTGGAGTACGGAGACTCAAGCGCACCTGGCTACATAGGGGGCATCAAGGGTATCATCTACCAGTAAATGATCACTATGGGGATTGTGGGGCATAACACCTTCCCTGACCTCCTCGACCTCTTGCGAATCCAGAGCGATATGGAGTTGAACCTCCCAGGCTTGACATCGAGTACATTGCTCAAGTAGTTGAGCAATTGTATGGCTCTCGGTTCCCCAGAGTAGACCGTCCGGCATTCAAAAAGCCCTACCCTGATTACATCAACAGGGAATACCCCTTGTCTAGAAATTTCAGGATGCCAGAGTTCACCCTATTTTTAGGGTAGAACGACATGTCTGCCATAGAGTACATTGCCAGGTTTACCTGTCAATGTCGAGATTATGAGGACGATGATTTCCTCAAACTCAAGGTTTTCCACACGTCCCTCACCGGGTCAGCATGTACTTGGTACGTCAATCTACCTGCATATTCAACCTTCTATTGGGAAGTTTTGCAGAGCCAGTTCCATGCCCACTTCTCTAAAATCGACCCTGGGGTCTTGATGGCTGATTTGGCTCGCATCAAACATGAATCAAAAGAGTTTGTGGAGGAATTCATTTTCTGCTTTCGTAGAGCTAAGATTAGGTGCAAAACTCTCCTTCCTGAGTTGGAGTTTGTGAAGTTGGCTCAACACGGGCTCGACTTCGAGCTCAGAAAGAAGTTCGAAAGTATGGTTTTCAATGACCTCTTCGAACTCTCTGAGAGGGCGTCTAGGTATGAGCACATGCTAAGAGAGGAGACTTTCCGCAAAGGGAAATCTCATGGAACCTATGATCAGAAATTGGATGACCTCGAGGTCGACGTCGCCGAGTTCATAAACGGTGTCCCAATCACATGTCAACATTTAATTTATTAAAGTGTCGGGGCTCCTAATACCTTAAAAGGGGAGACCAGAAAGTACTCCATTGACATCAATGAAGTTGAATTTTTTTTTGATTGGCTCCTAACTAACAAATGTCTCAAGCTTCGAGACAAACACCAATTATCAAAACCAGAAAAACTCAAGGGCAAAGAGTTTTGCAAGTGGCACAACGTCTTCACATACTCTACTAACAATTGTGTAGTGTTTAGAAATTTGATACAAGATCGGATCGAAGCCAGTGAACTCAAATTCACCGATCCGAACTCTAAAATGCAGGTCAACGAAAACCCTTCTAGGTCATCATACATCAAAGTTAACATTGCTGACATAGACTTCTCGTATGAATTCTTGCAGGTGTCTCAAAGCTCAAAGAGCAGTGCTCACTACTTCCAGGTGGCCAACGAGCTTTGTAAGCAGCTAGTATTTGTCAAATGGCTCCAAACTCTTTACCTGTCCGAGGAGCAATACGAAGGCAAGTGCAAGTGTCACGTGTCCGACAGTCATGCCACTAACTCTTGCCACATCTTCTGATCGTTTGTGTCCTCCCTGGTCATGCAAGGGGAGGTCACCTTGACCACGGAGCAAAGCTTGGCACTTAGGGTCGCCAAGACAGGGCACATGCTCCCCAAGGCATCGATAAGGCCGAAAACTCCTTGCCCCAAGCCCCCTAGGCCCTTGTCAGTGTGGGAACGGTCACATGCCCTCCTCGACTCCCCACCATTCGTAACCCAACCATCATGGAGCACCACGCCATTCATGGGAGCTCTAGAGTCAGACCTTGAGGGCCTCAAAGGCGAGAGGTGCCCCCACTGCTCGATGACGCCCCACATCAAGCTTGTGAATCAAGAGACGATGTGAGGACCTGTCCCTCTACTCCTGTGGCTCGTCGTAGACCGCAAGACCAATTTGGTAAATTACGCCTTGTCGGCTTGTTTCACACTCGCGTGTGCACACATTGATCAAGTTTGTGGTAATGTTTGGTTAGAATGGTTAGTGGGACCCGGGATCGAAAGATCCGGGCTTGGGCTTGAGTTCTTGCCCAAGTCTAGCTTTTTGGACAAAAAGGATCGATCTTCTCTAGCTAAGAGATCGATCTTCTTATGCCAGAAAGTCAAGTGCGATCGTCATGAAGGATAGATCTTTGTCTAGGGAAAGATCGATCATTCATAAGTCGGTTCATTTGCCTATAAAGCAGACGAGACTTTCTTCCTTGAATCCTTTTGAAATCCGGAGATCTGAGCTCAGATCTGGCGATTTTTAAAGGTGTTTGAGGATGATCCAAGGCCTAGTAGCTCGGATTGAAGCTGCTATTGCTTAGGTAGGGATCCTACCTGCATATCTTTTCGGGTTTTCGGTTTTTCCGGTTTGATTGTGTTCTTATGCTTAGATCTGTAGATATACATGTTGGTTTTTCGTGATTTCACTGGTTTTGGACTCGTGGGATCTTGATCTATCAGATCTCAGAGTTTTGTTAAGTTTGGATGTATTTTTCGACGGTATTTCTCGCCGGAAGTACACCGTAGAACCCATCCAAATCGATCCTTCGAGAGGAAGGATCGATCCCTCTGGGTTGGTCATGCTGCGCCCGATGAAGGATCGATCCTCTGCTTGGAGAAGATCGATCCTGGGTCTTGGGTAGCATGGTTACCCTGTGTCGCGAGGAAGATCGATCTTCCTGGGAGGAAGGATCGATCTTTCTTGGCGCGACAAGAAGGGTGCCCTCTGTCTTGAGAAAGATCGATCTTTCTGGGAGGAAGGATCGATCTTCTTTAGCTCGACAGTGAGGGAAGGCTCACTGTTACTTGAAAGATCGATCTTTCCTTGGAAAAAGATCGATTCTTTAGTAGCAGAGAGGATTTTTCATGGCTTTTGCCCGCGGGGCTTGGTATGCCGATTTTCCTTACCGCTTTATACATTGTACATATGTTTAAGCATGTTAGCCCTATAATAGGGGCAGTGGTGAACCGGGGGAGTGATGACTCCCGGGATGTTTAGAATAAACGGGCGGGTAGCCCTACAGCTTTCCCTAGCCTTGCATGCCGGCATGCGCCGAGGGCTTTACCTGTGATATCTGTGAGCTGTTGTTTGCGAGGCTGCTTCCCGATGCAGGTGTTGTGGTGGACTGCTGACAGTTGGTGGTGGTACCACTACAGCAGCTCCTAGACCTTACTTACCTGTTCACCACCCCGGGCCGGCAGAGTGTCGTGCCCAGACCTTGTTATTTATATCATCACATATTGTTGCATGCTTACATGATTTATCCTACGCATGTCATAGCATGCATTGTGTTGTGCATTAGTTGCATCTGTGTAGGGCACTGGCGATGGGTTGATCACCGATTCGGGGATTTCGGGTAGTCCGGATCTAGCTCTATGACCGTTGCGGGTAGCTTGGTGCAGGACTTGATTTGTACTATTCAGTCGATTTCGATGATAGGGTTAGATGACCTGAATACATGTGGTTTGATGTTTAGAGGTCGTGTCGACCTCAAGCCAGATGTTGTGGGTGCAACCGGTGTCGTTCTCGTCCTTTGGGGCCGTCGGAGTAAGTCCAGCCCAGGCAATGTTTGTTCCTGCCCGCAGCGGCGACCAGTGTGGGCCCAGTTAGTTTGGGTGACCACAGCTGGAACCCTGCGACACTAGGTGTATCCAGGATGGGCCCAGTCCTTTGGGGTGACCATGGTTGAGTATGTCTAGGGACACCGGCAAAGGGTTATGGGACCCTTGCTGCACACCCAAGTCTTGCTTGGGGGCGACACTGTTGTGTTCCCTCCCTTGTGAGTATCGTAGTGTAGTGTCCCTGCTGAGCTTAGTGCTCACTCCTTCCCGGGCTGCGTTTTGCAGGTGCTGGCACTAGCTCTTCTTCAGTCGCCCCTACCGGGCCGGTGTTTAGTGACGTGGCGGCGTCTGGCGGTGCTTGAGGAGCTGCGATCTCAGTTTTACCCTTTTGTTATAGATAGTCTCCTACGGGAGTGATAAATGTATAATTTCTCTGTTTTGAGGACTTGTATTTTATATCAGTTTTAGTCTTTGAGGTTTGTAATTGTATGTTAATACAGGATGATTATGAATTGCTAGGGTAACCACTACGATTAGAGGGAAACCTCGCCAAAATTTCCACAGTAGGTTAGGTTCCGCTTCGTGTCGCCTGGCCCGAGTGGGCCTACGCGGGTCGGGGCGCGACATGGTGTCACATGATAGCATGATGAAAGACCTGAAAGATGATCCCATCTTCCAGGAGGTCTCCAAAAACAAGCCCGTCGAGATGCGCTTTGCCTCTACTGAGGACCCTCCTACTTAGGAGGAAACTTCTCTCCCCCCCACCCCCCACTTAGGAAGAAACGTTTCCCAAAGGCCGTGTGACCAGTTAAGCCTAAGGTGGCTAAGCCGGTTAAGGCCACACCCAACCTAGCATCTCGACAAGCAACCGAGCTGACCTAAGCTCAAAGGCATCGGCTAATCAAGGAACATATTGAAGCTGCTCGGAATGACTACGTCACTTCCCCAGCCTTTGGAGGGTCCTCGTCCAAACGATCCCTTGACGACTTCGTCCCCAACAGCTTCAGTGACACTTTCTCTTTAGCACGGTTTGATTTCTGGGACATGTCCCCGGAGAAGATCCATCCGCGCCCTCAACCCAACTCCATACGCATCGGAGAGTTCGAATGCGGAGTTGCTAACTGCCATATGACTTTCACCCTGCCGACGAAGTTCTCTTCCAAGGGTGCTCGAGGGTGACTTTGAAGATGAAGATTCCCCAAGCCATATATTGGTCTCGGAAGAAGTCCTACACAAGGAGATGGCGGACATCAACCTCACGTCCGACGTGACCTCTCCCATCAAGGCTGGTAAGCCTTTGACATTTAATTTATTCAATTTTCGACTACTTAAATCTGATGATTCCATCAGGACACATGAAAGCTCTCTATGTGAGCAAAACTTGACGAGATAGTGGTCCCTAGAGTCTTGATTGATAATGTCTTGGCTATTAGCCTTTTACCTGAGGTCGTGTTGCCTCATTTGGGAAAGAAGCTTTCAAACATGTTTCCAACTGAGAATGCTATACACGGTTTCACGGGTCGGTCAACCCAAGCAAAAGTTGTACTCCTCATCAAAGTCTTGGTGGGGAATGTTTTGACTGAAATCACATTCTTTGTGGTCGATACCACAGCGTAACACTCTCCTTGGTCTGGACCGACTCCATGCTAATGGATGCGTCCCTTCATCCTTACATCAACAATTGATTTTATGGAATGACAATAACCTCAAAATTGTGCATGCAGACAAACAACCTATTATGGCTCAAACCAACTTCATAAAGGAACCTGAGAGCGCCGGACTAGTTGAGATGTACCGCGAGCGATTCACGCGAGAGGAGGAGACATCAAAGGCTCAAGAGTTCTCAAATACCTGGGAGCACGTTGAAGCCTCTGACACCCCCAAACACCTCGAATACGATGAGGCCTACGGTGTTGCTGTCGAGCCCTCTAAGGTGGCGGTCAAGGTCCCAACCCTCGACCATGACTGACCCCTAGACGCAAAAGGATGGATGTAGGGTTGAACAAGTCATGCACAATAGGGGCGTAGACAACAGTCCAAGGAAAGGTAATCACTTCTATTTATGTTTTTCGCTCTGCCAAGGGATTTGTCGAGCGTTCGGAGGTCCCAAACACGATCTGGCGACAAAATGACTTCGATGATGTACTTACCTTCACTGTTTTTCCTAAAGCCTCATTTATGGGTGAGTGCTCGTTTAGTACGCCGACATCGGCCTTAGGTTTTCCCGCTTTTCCTAATGTAACGTCTCCGGAAGAGCTCTAGGAGATCAATTTAGGAGCGACTAAAAATCCTCGAGTCATGTATGTAAATTGAACTCTTGACTCTTTAATGAAAAATACTCTAATGGATTTGCTTTACGAGTTCAAGGATTGCTTTGCATGAGAGTTTAGAGAAATGCTAGGGCTCGATCGGGCTTTGGTCGAGCATCGACTAACCATCAAGCCAGGATTCAGGCCAGTGAGACAAACCTCTTGAAGGTTGGTGCATGACAAAGTGCCTAAGATAAAGAGAAAGTTGAGAAATTCTTAAAAGCCGAGTTCAAATGGACTATCTACTACGTTAGTGGCTTTCTAACATAGTCCTAGTAACCCAAAAAGAATGGGAAAATAAGAGTTTGTATCGACTATAGAAGCCTCAACGCCGCAACTTCCAAAGATGAATACCCGATGCCAATGGTCGATTTGCTCGTAGACACTGCAGCCGGGTGTTAACTGATATTTTTAAAGCATGGGTACTCGGGCTATAACCAAATCCATGTGGCACCCGAGGACCTTCACAAAACTGCATTCACATGCCCTGGGTCCATAAGAACCTTTGAGTACGTGGTAATGCCCGTCAGGCTGAAGAATGCAGGGGCAACCTATCAAAGAGCAATGAACGCCATCTTCCGCGATATGATTGGCAATACCGTCAAGGTGTACATCGATGACATATTAGTCAAGTAAAAAAGACTTGAGGATCATATTGATGCGTTGAGGAGAGTGTTTGAAAGAATGAGAGTTTATAAGTTGAAACTCAAAACCTTAAAATGCGCCTTTGGAGTAACCCCCGGCCATTTTTTAGGTTTCCTCATTCACAAAAGGGGTATTGAAATGGACCAAAACAAACTTAAGGCTTTCATCCAAACTCAACCTCCGAGTTACAAAACAAAACCTCAATCGTTCCTTGGACATCTCAACTTCTTACGTCGATTTGTATCGAATGCCACTGGAAAGATGCGAGTGTTCTATGACTTGCTAAGTGATACAAGCGGTCTACTCGCAATCCTCTCGTATCGGGTCTCTACTGCTCCAACTGATCAGAATTGGGTATGATCGGACTTGATTGAGTTCCATTGGCTGATCTGGTTAGTCTGGGTCAGGATTAGGTTAAGTGGGTTGACTGGTTTGAGGTGGTTCAAAGGGGGATCCGACGGCTGAGGAGTCACCGGAGTGGATCGCCAGCGATAGGGGCTTTCCGACGGTTGGAACCTTGGCAAAAGGATCGTAGGGCAAAGGGGAAGAGATCCACCGGAGTGGATTGGTCAGGGGCGGTCTGGATCGACGGGATCTACGGTATCGTCGGCGGTGGGTTAGAGGGAATCGGCGTCGGAGAGAACGCCGAGACTCGGGAGTGGCTTAGGACGTCAGAAAGGGGGTATGGGTAAAGTTTTAGGATGGTAGAGGAGTTTGGGGTGAGATCGGGATCAGACACGGGTTGCCGGCGATGGGGACAAAGGTTGGGTTGTCGAGGGGATCACCGGAGGAGACGACGGAGGCGGAGGAGGGGCTAGACGGAGTCGTGGTGCCAAGGGGAGGAGGATTAGGGACTTGGGTGGCAGCATGGGCGGCCGGAGAGGGTACGGGGAAGGATAGCTGGCGGGAGGCTAAGCTAGGGCATGAGAGAGAGAAGAGAGGAGGAAGAAGGAGGTGATGACTTGGCCAATGACGTGGTGGAGAGAGAAAGTGACAAGGCCAAGGGTTGAGGGGAATACCAGTAGAGGCGGAGGCGGTGCCGGTTGCCGAGAAGGTGACCAGCGGGGAAGAAGGTGGATCAGTGGACATCGGTTGAAGATAACTCTTGGGGAAGAGATCTCAGCCCTTCAATAGTGCTCAACGGAGAACTAAGCCTTCTTAATCCTTGGTGGAGGATCAAGCCATGAATATTACTCTATGAGAAGCTACTCCTAAACTACTCTCTACTTTATTCATCTACTCAACTCATCATTGATCATGGATACATCATACCTAGCTACTGAGGTCCTTTTATAGAGGCCTCGACTAAGTTCTAATCCAACTAGAATAAGGCTTCCATACTCAAACTCAACTCACTAACTCAAATAGGACTCATAATTAATTCCTAACAACTTGTAACTAACTAGGAAAGCAAATAACAACTAGGACTCAATTAAATAGAAAAGACTAATAATAAACCCTAGTTAAATAACTTTAGTTTGAACTAGGGAAGTCCATGCCAAACTAGGAAAGAGGCTAAACCCGTTTGGGTCCTCTTCTGGGCGCGGGTCCAGTTGGTCTAGTCGGATCGACTCGTATCACTAAGGCTGCGCCACGGGTAGGAATTCGTGTGGATCAACAGACATCAAAAGACATTGGACGAGATCAAATGCTTCGTGACAAGACCCCCAGTACTAGCCCCTCCTACACCCGTACATCCCTTGAAGCTATACATGGCTACAACTGCGGAGTCGCTTGGTTGCTTACTAGATCAGGACGATGAGGAGGGTCAGGAAAGAGCCATCTTTTATATGAGTCGAGCACTCATCGACGCAGAGACTTGATACACACTAGTAGAAAAACATTGCCTTGCGTTGTACTTTCCATCTTGCAAGTTAAGACATTACTTGATCTCCCACACAACTCAAGTGATAGCCCACGCGGACGTAATCAAATTCATGCTCTCAAACACCCTCCTTAGGGGACAAGTTAGCAAGTAAAGTTTATTCCTGACTCAATTCGAGTTGGTCTACGTCCCCCCTAAAGCAATTAAGGGTCAAGTCTTAGCCAACTTCTTAGCCGATCATTACTGTGAGGAAAGTGATCCATCCTCCATCAATTGCCCAGGCGTAGGTTTGGTCGATGTGACTGATAAGTCACAGATTATGTATAATGAAACCCCTTAAATTATCTTTGTTAGCCTAAGAGTAGTTGTATTTGATTTCTTATTGTTTGATTTCATGTCTAAATAGGATTTGAGAAGAAATACAAGAAATTTGGTTAAAAAGACTAAATTCTGCACAATCTAGAAATAGGGAATTAGTTGTCGACTGTCAGTAGAATATTTTCCAACAATTCTACAAATTTTAAAAAATACTGAAATTCTAGCATACGAAACAAGACTTCAAGAGCTACAACTTTCATCCTGAAGACTTTATGTGAATCTCTATATAATGGCGCTAATTTTGAAGCTAAGTCAGAAGTATAGAAGCTGAAATTCAAAAGCTGAATAAATTAATTGCTGACGTGGCATAAACCGACCCAGCCTAGCTGACTGGAGCGAGGGATTGGTTTTGAGTCCAATGGATCACTCGAAAGACGTCATCAGTATGGAAAATTAGGAAATTAGAGTTTAAGTCCATTTACGACTCTTAAACCATATTCCGGGGTTGCAGCTATAAATAGGGATATTTGAGGCCGAGATTCCCATCTTTTTGACTATCTTTGGAGAAGAAAAGAGAAGATGGCAAGGGTGTGGATGGTGACAACCTTCTTCCCCACCATGATGGCTTCCATCCATAAGATGAGTGGCTAACTTCTTATATTTACGAATCTCATGAAACCCTAGTGTAGTTTTGGTCCTTTTTTAGTTTGTTTCTTGTAAACTTCGCGATGCATGATCACATAAATACGGTTTTATTGTTAATAGAGTTAAAGGAACATAGTTTCCTTGACTTACTTTCTGTCACGCCCCGACCCGCAAAAGCCCAACCGGACCTAGCGGCGCGAACCGGAACCTAACAAACCGCGGAAAATATGTTGGCGATGGTTCCCTCTAGCCTATGGTCTCCCTAACAATTCATCAAAAAACCCTCAATTTAAAAAGACATAATTAAATTACAAACCTCGAACCTCAGATTACAAAACCCAAGTGAATTTAATATACATATCCTCGAAGAGGGTAAGATTAAAATACAACATTACTACCGTAGGAGACTAACTAACTAAGGTTTAAAAACTGTAAAAGATCACCACCTCTCAGACTCGGCCTGGCGCTGCCGCACCTCCGACCAACTGCCCGGTAGGTGCCATCAAAGAGGAGCAAACGCCTGCACCTGCAAACGCAGCCCGGGTAGGAGTGAGCACTAAGTTCAGCAGGGTTCTACACTACGACACACAGAAGGAAGAGGGAAACGCAAGAGTGTCGCCCTCAAGTAAGACCTGGGTGTATACAGGGGTCCCATAACCCTACCACGTGTCCCTGAGGCCCAGGGACGGCACTCAGTAAGCATGAACGAACACTGTAGACTCACAAGCAGGACCCACGACATTGCAGGCGGGAAATGGCACCGCTGAGTAGGTAACTCCTCTACTCAAGAGTCGTCACAGTGAAACACCCGCTACACCTCAACATCCGACTCAAGGCCGACACGACCTCTATAATCACCAAGCAACAGGTGTACCAGTCATCTACGCCTATCATCGAGTTTGACTGGACAGTACAATTCAAACCGGGCCCAAACTACCCAACCCCGGTTCTAGGGCTAAATCCGAGCTTCCAGCCTCGGGACGGCGATCCACAGATCACCCACGTCCTAACCAATGCAACTAATGCACAACAAAGAATGCATGCTATGAACATACACAGATAAGAAGTAAAGCATGCAACAGTATGACAAACATCATATAAGTCTGACTGGATCGCTGCAACAGTACTAACTACCGCTGCCAGCCGATCCGCAGCGGGTCCCGGCATTACGACGGTACCATGACCGTCAACCGCGGATTCCTGCAACAGGAAGCAACCCCGAAAACGATGATGAACAGTAAAAATATAATATTATAACCCGAACATATAATATTATATTTAAAACACCAAACATTCTCTATATGGCAGCTAGTTGTCCCCGTCGTTCCAACATCCAAACGATGTCGGATTCAAGATCCAACTTAGAATCCAGTAGATCTATATGCCGGGATCAACATATCCAAAATGTAGAAACATCTAACGGCTAGATTAACGGGAAAACACTAATCAAAACCGCTAATCAAAACTAACTTACCATTGCTTGCTACAACGCAGCCCTCCAATACGAAAATCATAACAAATCGTAGGAAAATCATCAAATTATGAAATAAGTTGGGTTGGAGAGTAGATTCAAAGATCTAAACTTATATGTTCATCACAACCCAAGAACATGCACTTACTGGCCGGAACACTCGCCGCAAACCGGCTGTTCATCAAGAACTGCAGAAATCGGAAAATCCGAGATTAAACATGCTTAAATCCTACTAAAATCTCAACCAAAGCTTATGAAACCTATACCATAAATTATACTAAGCAAGAGGAAGCCAACAACACAAAGAACTACAAGATCTACCGACTAGATTTAGAGAAACCCATTAAAAAACTCACGTAGGTAGAACACCTACCGGAAACACACTCCTCAGTTGATCCGCCGCAAACCAGTCACCAACAAGGCTTTAAATCACACCAGGGATCTTCCTCACGTCGCCACAAATCCAACATGCTTTGGAACGCACAAAATGGTGGCCGAAGGAGGGAGAACGGAGGAGAAGAAGCTTGCTACCGGGAAGAAGAAAGAAGAAGGAAGAAGAAGGAAGAAGAAGGGGAAGGAGAAGAGGAAGGAAAAGGGAAGGGGAAAGCCGGGGAAGGAGGGGAGGGAAAGTCCTCCCCTTCTGACAGGAGAGAGCGACAGCGAACGGCGGCCGTCCTCTCGAAGCAGAAAAGCAACCGACCCGAGTCCGATCGATCGCTCATGGGCCGCCAGCAGCCCAAAAACAGGCTTCTGTGCGCCCGAGCTAGGATCTTTCGATCCCGGGTCCACCTAACCATTCTAATCAAGCACTAACACAAACAAAGTTAGTGTGTGCACATACGGGTGTGAAACAAACCAACAAGGCACAATTTTACCAAATTGCCCTTGCGGTCCAAGAAACAATACGATCCACCGGATCACGCGCTCGACGCGAAACAATCAAACGAGCCACGGGTCCGACCCAGCCGGTCGACCCAGGAGTAGAGGGACAGGTCCTCACACTTTCAGTCCTACATGATTTCTTTGATTGATTGTAGAGATTTATGATATGGTTTTCATGAAGTTAATTGTTTACCTTTGAGATAAGCTATGCTACGCGAAGATAGGTTGTGTCAAGGTCATTAGGAGTAGTATAATTTAAGGTAATCGTAGGACCAAAGACAATCTATGCCAAGCAAATATAGGTTATGTGGTTGGGAACATTAACTTCGTTTTAGGGATTCATGTGACCTTGTAGTCAAATTATCCATAATGTTGAGAGAAGGGAATAAGATAATAACTAGAGAAGGTTAATAATGAAACTACTCCATTGATTCGAATCGATCAACCTATTATTACTTTTCTTTATTAGTTTAGATAATTCTATTTTATCTTTGTTTCTTTTTCTTAGTTTTTCAGTTTTGAGTGTTGATATCATCTCTGTCATCGTTTTCCCTGTGGATCAACTCTGTATTTCACCGCTATTCTACCTACTAGTGTATTGATTTGATAAGGATTATAAATTTGATATTTGATTGAGTTTTTAACGTTTTAACGACACATTTGCAAGACATCAGTGACCCCTTGGAAGATGTACCTCGACGGGCCTAGTACATGCCACTCGACTGGCGTAGGTGTACTCTTCGAGTCACCTCAAATGATCAAGCATCAATTTTTGGCACGCCTTGAGCCGAAGTGCTTGAACAATGTGGTTGATTGGGTTAGCCTTAGCCCTTGAGATGGGGATCTCACACATTGAAATCATTGGTGATTCCCAACTGGTCATTAAACAACCGACTAGTGAGTTTAGATGCCCAAGTCTCGAGCTTGAGTTCTACCTTAAAAGGGCCCGAGAGCAATTGAGGAAGTTTCAAAACTTCCAACTGATTCATGCACCTAAAGATTATAACACCGAGGCTGATTCACTAGCACAAATTGGCTCGAACAAGATTGAAGTACTCGAACTCGATCCTTTCATATCTCCGTCAATTTCACACCGGAGTAGGATTGGAGGATTCCCTTCGTCGAGTATCTCAAGGACCCTTCTCAGGCTCGGAGGGCAAAGGACCTCAAGCAAAGAGGTTCAGCGTACATCTTAGTTGAGAATGAGTTGTTCCCCAAGACGTTTGAACGCCCTCTCCTGTGATGTTTAAATGTTGACGAGGCTCTCAAACCCTTGGCAGAAGTCCATGACGGTACATGTGAATCTCACCATTCAGGACATAAGATGTCCTAGCTGTTAAAGAGACATGATTTTTATTGGCTAGCATGACAGATGACGACATCGACTACGCCAAGGGGTGTCTCATGTGTTAAAAATATGGTGTCAATCCTAGAGTCCTTGCATCTGAACTACATGTAGTAATAAAACCATGGCCTTTTCGAGGATGGGTTATGGACGCCATGGGACTGATTGTTCGGAAACGTGTCATTAAAATGTTGCAAACTCAATCAAATATAAATTTATAATCTTTATTCAATCACTACACTACTAGGTAGGATAGTGGTGAAGTCGGGAGTCGATCCACAGGGAAAACGTTGGAAAACAAAATCAATTCTTGAAACCCTAAAACTAAGGAAAAAAATTAAAGATAGAATAGGGCTATCTAAACTAATAAAGAAAAGAAATAAAAGGTTGATCAATTTGAATCAATGGAGTAGTTACCTAGGAATTACTCAATCCGCCCTAGTTTCATTATTAGTCTTCTCTAGTTATCATCTTGTTCCCTTCTCTCAACGTTATAGATCATATGGCTACAAGCTCACATGAATCCCTAAAATAAAGTTAATGTTTCCACCGACATAACCTATCTTTGCTTGACATAGATTGTCTTTGGTCCTACGATTACCTTAAATTATACTACTCTTAATGACCTTGGCACAACCTATCTTCGCGTAGCTTAGCTTATCTCAAAGGCAAACCAATAACGTCATGAAAACCATCTCATAAATCTCTACAATCAATCACAGAAATCATGTAGGACTAAAAGTACGTCAAGGGAACTCTGTTCCTTCAACTCTATTAGCAATAAAACTGTATTTATGAGATAATGTATCGAGAAGTTCACAAGAATCAAACTAAAGAAAAACCAAAACTACACTAGGGTTTCATGATATTCCTAAATACACGAATTAGCAACTCATCTTTTGGATAAAAGCCATCGGGTTGGAATAAGAAGCTGTCACCATCCGTATCCTCGCCGTCTTCTTTTTCTTTCTCCGAAGATTGTCAAAAGGATGATATTTTCGACTGGAATAACCCCTTTATATAATAGAAACCCTTGATCTCAGAATTAGGAGTTATAATTGAACTTAAACTCTAATTTCCCTAAATTCCGGGTTGATGATGTCATCGGAGCGACCGATTGGACTCAAATCCGATCCATTGCTCCAGTCGGTCTGACTGGGTCTTCACTGCCACGTCATTAATTAATTTCAGCATTTATTAAATTTCAGCCTTCATATATCCAACTTTGCTTCAAAACGGGCGCCAATATATACGGAATCTCACAACGTTTTCAACATGAAAGTTGTAGCGCATAATATTTGGAGTTTTGTAGAATATATGGTGATTTATTTTCAAACAGTCGATGAAGCAATCTTTTTGCAGAATTTACTGATTGTTTACCAAATTTCTTGTATTTCTTCTCAAATCCTACTTAAACCTGAAATCAAACAATATGATACCAAATACACCTACTCTTAGTCTAACAAAGGTAATTTAAGGGGTTTAATGAGGAATAATTAGTGACTTATCAGGAACCCATTAGACCTACCTCGAGTGTGGGGCATAATTATATCATTGCCGCTACTGATTATTTCACAAAATGGGTCAAGCCGTCCCATTGAAGGAAGTCACACAAACTTTGACCATCAAGTTCATAAAAGAACACATAATTTGCTGATTCGGGCTACTTGAGTTGATCACAGTAGATCGAGCTACGAGCTTCAACGGACAGGAAATGCAAGAATTTGTTGAGGAATGAGGATTCTCTGTAGTGAATTCAACTCCTTATTATGCCGAGACAAATAGTCAGACCGAGTCAACCAATAAACTCATCAAATACAAACTCAAGAAGGTGTATGAATGCAAATCATACACCTTTCAAGCTCTATCAAAATCCGCATCATAGGTGAATGAATGCAAATCATATGCCGGGTTTGAGAAATCATATGTATTGTTAGCATAAGCAGTAGCATAATTAGGTGGTAAAAAATAATCGTTCAATGCACCGGGTGGCATACAATCATCAGCCATGTATGTATTATCACATAAACAAGGACCAAGTCAAAAGGTAGAAATACTTTACAATGGGCCGGTCCAAGCACGAGATGTCCGTCGTCGACTTTAGATCGTTGATTTTTCTCACGTCAGCGTCTCCTAGCAACACGAAGATATAGCAATGTAAGCACGAATCTTTCTCTATTTTTTTTATAGATATGAAACAAAATTTAAAATTAAAGATATTTACCAGGAATACTAGACTAAGCAAAGCAATTCAATCATTTCCTATAGCATTCCCCGACAACAGTGCCAAAATTTTTATAAAGATTGAAAAGTTTCGCGGCTTAACGCGCCCGATCAAAACTACAAATTTATAATCAAACTACTAATTAACTACTTTAGGAGTAGCTAGCAGTGAATCCGAGCCGAATCCATACGGAATGCGCCTGAAGAAGTTTGGGGGTGGTTTTGGTTGGGTGACTGTGGCAGTGGTGAGGTCACTGGCCCCCACCACGGCCTCCAGCTGGTGGCCCACCTCCAGAGAGGGAGATGATCGCTTGAAAACGATGTCGTTAAGTCATACGCAAAATGCAATTTAGAAATTTATAAACCTTTCTTTCAACACTAAATTAATAAGATAGGATAATGGTGAAATACAGGGTCAGCCCTCATGGAAAACTTTAACTATCAAGGAAAAATCAGAATTAAATCTCGAAACTCTAATCCTAAAGCGAAGAAGGATTGATTTGGGTTGTTTTAGAATTATTTAATGAAAACGAACTAATAAAGCAATGTAAAAAGGATTTAAAATAGATCAATGAGAAAACCTAGGGATTATTCAATCCACTTTAGTTTCACTTCCTGTATTCTCTAGTTATCCTCTTGCTTTCTTATCTAGATATTATAGATTCATAGCTTCTTAAGCTTACATGAATCTCTAAAAGAAGGTAAGTGTTTTTTAAAGGCATATTTTATCTTCGATTAGCATAGATTGTTTTCGGGGTAACCTTAGCACAACCTATCTTCACTAAGCATAAAACATCTCATCGGTTATTCACAAACCACATCAAAACTATCTTATAGATCTCTACCATCAATCACCGAAATCAGGTAGGCCTCAATACACGTCAAGGAACTCTATTCCCTCAACTCTATTAATAATAAAAGCATATCTATAAGATTATGTTTAGAAAAAAAAAATATAAGTATCAAATTAGATAATACAAAGAAGCTACATTAAAGCTTCATGAGATCCCTAAGTACCGAAGTTAGACACTCATCTTTGGGATGAAGGTCATATATTCGATGAAGAATAATTGGGATCCACGCATTAACTCCTCCGTCTTCAGAAACCCTAATCCTGTCTTTTCTCTCTATGGGGCCCTCCAATTTTTGGTCAGCAAACACCTTTTTATAGGTTAACTCCTGAAATTAGGGTTTTGGTTAAGTTGGTCTTCTACTAGAACTCGGATTCCATGAATTAATGCCTGGCATCCTATTCCGATCACAGCTGGGTCCAATCAAGCCCGAATTTGAAAACATGCTCAACACGAAAGATGTAGGTACGAACGTTCTCTGTCATCTCCAGAAGATTTGATAATATTTGGGCTTATCTGGAATATTTTTTGAATATTCTCCAGAACATAGACGGAACAGTTTTCAGCATATGTATATCTTCATAGTCTTCAAAACGGGTATTCATCTGTCAAGAATCTCATAAAGTATCGAATATGAAAGATGTACGTCTGGATGTCTTCTAGAAGTCCTCCAAATTTCAGGAATTTATGATTATCTGGAGATTTTGGCGAATTCGTTTCAAACTGACAGTGGAGCGGTGTAATTTCAACATATTAGTCTTTTTCAGTATTTTCTAACTTGAATCTTCATTAAACCTGAGAACAACTAATAAACTATCAAATACAAACACTCTCGGGATAACAAAGGTAAATTAAGGGGTTTAATTAAGAATATTTAGTGACTCATCAGGAGAGAGAGAGAGAGCTTGGCGACAACGGCGGTGTTGTTCGCTAGTAGAGCTTGACTATGACGTGGCCGGAGGGGGAGGAGGATCACGACCAACTTGGCGATGGAGACGGCGACCTGATCGGGGAGAGAAGAGAGAAGCCGCGACTAGAGAAGAAGGGGAAGAGAAGATCTCGACCCATGATGACGCCCAGATGTGTGGAAACCTACCCTAATCTCCGATTAGGCCAATAGGACTGGGTTTGATGCATGCTACCTTCTTCTCTCTTGCTGTTGTGGTGTAGATCTATGGGTTTTCATGGATTTGATGAGATTTCTTTCCTTTCTCTAGTTATGATGCATGCTACCTTGGCTTCCTTGCTCCTCTGTTGTTTCCGTGGCTTCCGATGCCATGCTTTGTCTGGTTTTGTTGATGCATGCTTTGTCGAGGTATATCTAGGGATGACTTTGTTGGATTCCTTGATTAGGCCTCAAGAATGGATGGTTGTGTTGCTTCTCTGGTACTGATGGATTTCTATGTGATGCCCTACTCTGTTTTCCTTCTCTGTTCTTCCTCTCCCCTGTACCCATTTTCCCTGCATCCCCCCTTGT
Source organism: Narthecium ossifragum (assembly GCA_963920575.1). Lineage (NCBI taxonomy): Eukaryota > Viridiplantae > Streptophyta > Magnoliopsida > Dioscoreales > Nartheciaceae > Narthecium > Narthecium ossifragum. The sequence continues at coordinate 9,630,384 of OY986971.1, read as the reverse complement.
TGCAATGGTTGATACTGGGTGCGGTGGTTATGTTTTCCCTGGTGAGTATTTGGATTCTTTTTTCGGAGGTTTGCCGCGCCCTATCAATCATCCAGTCGACTGAGGAAGTCGACAATTGGTAGTTCGGCTGAGGTCGAGGTCTGGGTTTAGATCGTAGGAACTCTCAGTTCCTTCCCATACGATGTTTCCCACCTTAGAGATGAGATCTATGCCTTCATACTATGGGTTTTTGTTAGGTTTGGCTCAATTGGTGGCTGAACTCTCTCCCTTCCTTCCCTTCTTCTTCCCATTGTTTGTTTCTTAATTCATCATGGAGGTACCCCATGGTGGCTGCCAAGTAGTTAGGCTGCTGATTGTGGGTTTTGTACTCCCCTTCGTCTCTGTGCTAGTTAGATTCATGTCGGCTTGACTTGAGTTCTTAGTTCTTCTCCTAGCTATTTGGATTAGTGCTTGACTGAGGGTTGCTTAACTTGCTGGCTGTGTGCTCTATCGGTCTGATCATATGGTTGAGGTTGGTTGTTTGCTGGTCCCTCTCCCTTACGGCTGGTCTTTGGATCCCCGGTTTCCCTGCTAAGCTCGTGGCTTCTAGTTGATGTTCTTATCTCTTCTTTACTACAGTAGCCTGGATATTAGGATGTCGATGGATTTCTGATGATATTTCTTCTCTTTAGATTCTTAGTTCTTCTTCCTAGCTTTCTAGCCTAATTCATTTTATGCTATGTAATATAGTTGGTTGTTGAAATGCTAGGTTGCCGTTTGATCATGGCTATAATTCCATGTGATTATGGTATATGTATGTCAATCGTGTCAATTGCATATTATTGTAGCATTGTTCCTTTCTCTGTTCAACTCCTGTGAGTTAATGTTAACCTCGTAATTTCTTACAATCTCTTATTAATTACCCATTATGTACTATTATACCATGCTTAAGCCTAGGGCCGGCTGTGTGTCCGTTTCTATTTATTTGTGGGTTAACCGAGGGGGTGATGACCCTCGGTAATGTGTAGATAGAATTAGGGCCAGAGTTGTGCCCAGTTTGTTGAATGATGTTACGTAGGGTTGACTGGTTATTGTCTTTTCTTGTAGATTGGTGGCTTATGTACGTTTCTTCCCTTATCTCGCTATCTTGATGCCTTAATATATATATATTGGACAATTGACTGATGATTGGGCATGTAGAGACACCTGGGCCTAGTTGCTTGAATAGGCTGATGCATACTGTATGCACTAGAAACATTAAGGTTAGGTACGGGTGATGGGTTCGATCACCGATCCGGGGGTCTTGGGTTGCCCGGATCTAGCCCTAGGACCGGGGTTTGGTTAGTTGAGGATTTAGACGAGATTGTGTTGATGTGATCTTGTATTGTATTCGAGGACATTATGTAGTTGACTTGATCTCCATTGTCTGAGGAATAGAGGTCGTATTGTCTCTTTGTCCTAAGGGCCTAAGTGGGGATGTCGAGTTCCATGACGTGTGTCCCCATACAAGGGGTAGTGTACGGTGAGAGGTCCGGTAGTGATTGCAGCGGCGATGCACCGACCCAGGGTGATGATGATGCATAATGTTATATTCTTACCCCTTAATATTTAGCCACCTGTGCTTATTGGGTACCTAAATACACTCATTATTTTTATATTTTGATTTAGGATGCGATTGAAGTCCTTAAGTTCGAAAAGAAGTTGAAAAGAGTATATGGATCAACTTTAAAGATTACACTGTACCTTCTGATGAAGAACCAGATGGTGTGTCATATATGATTGGAAAGCTCTTGAAGTCTAGTTTCTGGAGAATTTTACGGTTCATGATTCCGAGTTTCCTAGTTGAAGTTACGGCAATTTTAGTACCAATGGCGCAGTCTGGATGGCAAAACAGTAAATACTCCAGAAAGAAAGGTGGATCCTTCTCCCTAAAAGGATCGATCCGCTTATGCAGACAGACCTGACAGAGTGCACACTTTCCAGACGATCACAGAAGGATCGATCCTCCTTTCACTCGAGAAAATTGAGAAAATCGGTGATGCAAAGGATCGATCTTCCCCTATCAAAGGATTAATCTTCCTCGGACGTAGCCAAAAATTGAAGATTTTGATGCAAACGATCGATCCTACACCCATGGAAGGATTGATCCTACCTTCGCAGTGAAGAAAATCAATGGTTCAGATCTAATCCGAGGATGGAGACACTAAAGGCTATAAATAGGACTCTTTCTAGGGTTGGAGGGGGGGATTCCTGTATACTTTTGGCTGCTACTTTATACTCTTTTATATTTTTCCTAGGTTTTCTCTTGCTTATTGGAATCTTTTGAGGATTGTTCTGGATGGCCCTGCGTGGCTAAATCTTGATTCTTGGTCAAGGAAACTGAAACCTCGGAATCAATGAAACTGTGAGATCTAATCTATTTTTATTGTTCAGTTTATACTTGAGTATTGAATGTTATTCAGTGATTATATTCATGATTGTCTTGTCTAATTGCTAGGAGGCCTACTAGTTCATTATTCATTGCGATCTACTGCTAGGTTGGATATCAAATTCGTAATTATTTGATCCCTCTAATCTGCGAAGCAACTAGGGTTTGATGATCTACTGCGTTACAGAGATTGTTAGATCTTAGGAAGAACGTTTGACTAAATTAAATGCAACCGCTTGTGCTTGTGTTGTTTAGCTTCATCGATATCCCTATTCTTAAGGCTGCTACTAAATTAAATCGACAGTGCTTGTCTTAGGTTGTTTAGTAGTTAGGGTTGATTAGATCGCTTGTTTCTAATTAACGATGATCGAGGAGAGATTTGAATTTAATTAGAACGGTGAATATTCATGGTATGAACTGGTATATTTTCGCATCAATTATCAGTTGTTGGATTCCGATGGTGGATGTTGACTTAGACCAAGGTTTGTTCTCTTGATTCAATTCGATTCTTTGCTTTAGATTGTTTCTTTATTGTTTTTGTTTTACTCAAAACCCCCCATCTTTGTTCACATAGCACAAAACTTATATTAGACACTCCTCGTGAGATCGACTCGTACTTGCACCACTACATTTATTTTAAAGAGTATTGGTTTTATTTTTGGTTGCTTGCGACAGCACACCACTGAGTCCGGGCTCGTCTTGGTTGTCCTTCTTGTTTCGCCGCTTGGATGAGGGTGACCCTATTTAGGGGACCATTATGGATCGACGAGGTGTGAGGCCTCTAGTGGCACCTTAGACTTGTGATGAAGGACAATACTGTTGTAGTTTCCCTTCCTTGAGTGTGACGTAGAGTAGAACCTTACTGGGCATTGTTGCTCACCCTATCTAGGCTGCATTGGTGATGCAGGTCGATACAGTTCCTTCTTTCATGTGTTCTTCTAGAAGATGGTGCAACATTTTGAGGTGATAGGGAACTTGGAGCTTCGAGGAGTTTTACACAGCTTCCTTAAAGTTTTATATTATGATTTATGCATTGATGTCGAATTTGATGTATTTGAGGACGGAATTGTACAATTTTTAATTCAGTTGTATTCAAGAAAGTTTGTAATATTCATTAATGAAGATTTTGAGGAATGTAATAATTAGTTATTTGTTCTAATTCAAATTTGTTTAAATTAGTAGTTGTACTTTTATTCTGTATCCAATATATCTTGTGCCAGGCGAAATTGCTGTACAAGTTTCTTGTGATATAAATACAAAGGATACTCTGTCGAATTTTGTGTAGAAAACAGATTTAGGTAGCTCACGCCTTGATCTTGATGGGTTTTCTGGGTTGGGGACATAATCATTTTATTGACAATGATTGCTAAGTAATTATTGTTTTAGGGCGATTTCAGTCACCTAGTTAACGCTATCCATGCGCTTTCTGATTCTTGGCACGCCTTGAAATCTGCAAAGAAAACCGCTGCTGACCCTGAAATTACTCAGGGGGGTCAACATCATGATATTAGACGTGCTTTAGCTGATTGCTTGGTCATATTAGACAAGCCACTAGAGGAAGGTTTGACCACAGCAGACTATAACAAATTGGAGGAGGCAACAACTCTCTTTCTCACTATTGACCCTGAATCTTTAGGTCTCACGTCTAGTGAAGTGGACAATATGCACAGTGTGACGATGAGGATCGAGAGCCTGGACGTCGAAAGGAAAATACCGACAAATAAGATCGTCGTAGTCGGGGAGCATGAAGAACAAAGATCTCATATAAGAGAGACCATTGACAATAATATCAAGCAACGAAGGTCTTAGAAATCTCTACTTATCAGAGTCAAATTAAAGATTTGGAAGCCAAAATCGCCCAATGCACAACCCAGAGAAATTATTTGGTCCGCGAGAGTACCCAGCTGACCAAGGAGAGTAGTAAAATGATGAACGAATATAATGCTTTGGACGCTAACTACTCAAAAGATCGTCAAATTGAGCTAAGGGGTGAACTCATGAAAAACAAGCAACGTTTCAAAGAACTCAAAAGAAAACTTGCTTGTATATTACAAAATCTATCCATAAGGAGATAGCCTTGTAAATTTATAATGATGATTGATGATACTATTAACTCTTTTAATTCTCATTCTAATATTAATTACTATCGTCCATTATCTGGATGTTTCTTTCATTTTTCATGTTGCCTTTGTTTTTACATTAATGGGAAGTACTTTTTAAGTTACTTACCAATTATCATCGCTCGGTGTAGACCACCGTCTAAGTTTCTTAACTGATATGATCCATTTGGTAACACTTGATAGACCAAAAATGGCCCCTCCCAATTTGGTGACCATTTTCCATATTTAGGGTCGCTCCGATCTACAGGTAAGATTGTCTTCCATACCAAGTCACCTTCTTTAAAATTCTTTCCTACAATTTTCTTGTTATAAATATTCGCCATCTTCAATTTTTGAGTTTCAATGTTTTCCAAAGCAATAGCACGTTGTTCATTGAGCTCTAACAGATTATACATCAAGGATTCATAATATTCTTCATTAGTTAAATCATCTTGTCCTAACACTCTTGGCGATAGGACATTTATTTCAGCAGGCCAAACTGCCTCTTAAACATATACTAATTGGAAAGGTGCGACTTTATTGCTGGACTTAGGCGTAGTTCTGTGTGCCCACAAAGCCCTTAATAATCACTCATGCCATTGCTTTGGGTTATCGTCCATCATTTTTCTTATGATTGATTTAATGATCTTGTTAGATAGTTGAGCCTGTCCATTTGATTGGGCATAATATGACGTGGAATTTGCCATATTAATTTTGTACTCGGCCAAAAACAATTTTACCCTAGCACTAACAAACACCGTCCCTTGATCGGACACTATCGCCCAACATCTAAATGGCCATGGTTTAATTATGAGCGATAAGTCATTGGCTGGTGCTTGTTGTAATGGGCCATGCTTTTGGCATGCCTCACAGCCTTCTGCATATCTTGCACATTCCACCCCCATGCGCGGCTAATAATAGCCACTGCGCATTATTAACCAGCGCATTTTTAAGCCATATTGATGTGCTCCACAAACACCACTATGAATCCTGACCATTATGATTTTGGACTCGTCTGGACCTCAACATCTCAATAAGAGGCCATCTGGCTGACAATTATATAAAATGTCATTGCGCAGAAAATAATGAATTATTTTGAGACGAAGTTTTCTATCAACTTTGAGCGATGGATTTTGTAAAAACTTAATGATAGGACTACACCAATCATGTTGGTCATGTGCTTGACCAATCTCAAGTGATTTATATGTTCGCGCTAAAGCAGAACAAATTTTACCATGTATAAAATCGGTCATGCCCCCCAAGTTGTTTAGTATCTTATACTTAGAGGCTATTTGAGGCAACGTATTGGCTTCATCATTTTGTAACCTTGGCACGAATTCAATTTCGAAATCGTTGAACCGATTTAATAGTTGTAGAGCGATTTGATGAAATGGGATTAATATATCGCTCTGGCATTTATAAGAACCCAATATGTGATTTATCACTAATTGGGAATCACCTTTGATTATCACATCAGTCACTCCTAAGTTCAATAATAATTCTAGACCAATGATTAATGCCTCATACTCAGCCTGATTGTTTGTGCATAACTGTTCTAGTGTATAAGCGGCCAATCGGTGATATAATTGATATGCCAAGGCCTGCACCATTAACTGTCTCGGAGCCGTCAAAGCACATCGTCCAAGGTGTTATCGTCACTATGTTGATTTCTTGTTCTAATTCTTTTGGTATACTTAGGCAAGGATGATCAGCTAGAAAATTAGCCAAAGCTTAGCTTTTTACAACTTTTTGAGATACAAACTAGATATCAAACTCAGCTAAAGTTAACACCCAATATCCAATGCGTTGATGTAAGATTGGCGGAGAGAATAAAAATTTCATTATATTGAACTTGGATACAAGATAGATAGTTATAGGCTTTAAATATGCTCTCAGTTTAGTACACATAAAATATAAGGCCAAAAATAATTTCTCTATGGCCGAATATTTTTGTTCATAAGGCAACAACTGTCTACTCAAGTAATAAACCGCTCTCTCTACGCCATCTTTGCTATCTTGCGCCAAGAGACCTCCTATCGATCGGTCTTCTACATCGATGTACAACTTCATTGAATCACCCATTCTTGGTGACGCCATAACTGTTGGCATTGTTAAATACTTCTTCAAGCATTCAAATCCTCTTTGATGTTGCTCTTTCCAGACGAACTCATCTTCACTCTTTAGCCTTAAAAGCGATGAGAAAACTTGGGTTTTGCCTGCGCAATTGGAAATAAATCTTCTTAATAAATTTATTTGACCGAGGAACTTTTGGAGTTACTTTTTGGTAGTTGGAGGTTTGACATTGATAATTGATTTACCTTTATTTGTGACTAATTCGATGCCACGCTGATGGACGAGGAAACCTAAAAAGTTTCCTGCTTGCACTCCAAATGCACACTTTAAGGGATTTAACTTCAATTCGTATTCTCTCATTCTTTCAAATGCCTTAACTAATTGATTGAAATGATCGGTTATTATCGGTGATTTAGTCACAATATCATCAACATAAAACCTCTATAAATTGGCCAATCAAGTCATGAAAAATCATGTTCATCGCTCTTTGATAGGTTGCACTAGCCTTTTTTAACCCAAATGGAATGACTACCCACTCATAACATCCAAGTGCTCCTGGACATCTAAATGCTATTTTATGGACTTCATTCCTAGCGATATAAATTTGATTATAACCTGAGTAACTGTTCATAAAAGAATAAATCTCATGTCCATCAGTAGAATCGACCAAATTATCAACTAATGGCATAGGGTATTCATCTTTCGGTGTCGCTCAATTCAAATTCCTAAAGTCAATACATACCCTAAATTTGCCATTTTTCTTCAACACTAGTACAATATTCGAAAGCCATTCTACAGATCTGGCCATTCTAGTAAACTTTTCATTTTGCAATCGTTCAATTTCCTTTTTTAGTTATGGGATTACATTCGGAGCAAAACGCCTTGGCGCTTGCTTATAAGGTTTAAAATTTGGCCGAGTAGGAAGTTCATGTTCTACAACACTTCTATCTAGGCCAGGCATTTCCTCATAATCCCAAGCAAAACAATCTTTATATGAACGAAGAATAGAAATTAATTTGTACCTGATGTCTTGGTCGAGAAGCTTACTTATGAATGTTGGCTATTCTTCTCCTTCATCGCCAATGTTCACTTTTTTTAATGGGTCTTGAGCTTGCATATTTCCACACTTATTATAAGGAACTTCTTCTTCTTCTTTTTCTTAGGGGAGTTCTTTCAAACAATGAATCTCGTTCATATCCTTAGTCATGAAAGTTTCCAAATGATAAACCACTAATTTGGCTTTTAAGGTCGTAACAGCAGCATGATCACGTTCATCTTTAATACTCATTGTTTAAATTTCATTGCCGCTGATCGGCCATATCATGCAGCAAAGACCACGGAGGTTTGTCTCGCATGGTCAAACAATTCAGCTACACAATGCTTCATTACATCACCATTTTCGACATCACTTTGAAATCAGCGTTCATCTCCATGAACTATAGAGGCCCATAGTTACAATCATAGAAGTAGGCTTCTATTGCATGCGTCTCAACACTGTATGGCATGCTATCAGCCATAACATATTCCACGTTCCCTTCTTCATTCCATAAAAATAAACCCTGATGCAAAGACGACTGTCATGCCCCGACCCAGAAAACCCATCCGGACCGGGATGTGAGGGTCCTAAACTCTAAAATCAAACGGCGAGAGCCTCCCCTGTAAACATCACTTTTAAACCTGGTGCATGATTATAATATTCACAATTAACTTAAACTATCCTATCAACAAATCATAATACAAATTAACTACTACAATACTCAATTAACTTTAAAAAGATACAATAATGATTCAAATCCTCTAAATACATCAATCTCTGATCAATTTACATCAAATTGGAATACAAATACATTTCACCTTTAGATTACAATTTATACATTTAAAGCTGTACATCAATTGAATAAGATAAACTGATGATATCCTCGATCTCACGCACCACCAAGGGGAGTGCCGCCTCCAACACCGCAACTACCTGAAAAAAAAGGGACTGCATCGACCTGCATCGCCGATGCAGCCCAGGTAGGAGTGAGCAACAAAGCTCAGTAGAGTTCTACGCTATTCTACGTCGCACAGAAAGGAAGGGAAACAACAACAGTGTCGTTTCTCCGCCTAAGTCTAAAGGATGTCACGGGTCTCATAACCCTATCGATGTCACAAGGGCTCTTGTCATGAAACCTCTCTCCTGAACATGTTACCAGGAGGCCACGGAACAGTAACATGCAGAATCACCCTTACCCAAGCAGGATTCCCATGCCTTGGGGACCCACGTCGGGAACACATCGACAACTATCCTTAGCACTTGGCATTGGAGAAGCGACACGACCTCTAAACCTCAAACAAAATAATATTCCAGTCCGACTACTTAATAATCCTCGAATGATATCAAACATGATCATTAATGACAATCACGTCCTAATCCTCGACTACCCAAACCCCGGCCCTAGGGCTAGATCCGGGCTACCCGAGAACCCCGGATCGACGATCGAATCCATCGTCTACCACCTAGCCTGATGCTTCTAATGCAAACAGATGCATGCAATGCTCAAGCACAGGGATACAGGAATAGCAGCATGCAACAATATGCCAAGACAACATACACAGGCTAGGCGAAGCATCAAGCTTGCCGGAGGGTAAACAAGCATAAAGCAGAAAAAGGTTTAAACTACAATAACCTAATATTATAACGGCGCCCACGGGCCGTAAACAAACAACAATACGCTCAATCGAAATTTCGGCATTACGACGGCGTTCACAGCCGTCAACCGCAATTTATACAACAGGGGCACAACCCCGGCCACGCAAAACACAACAGGCCACGATTACAAATTAACATCAACTAGGGCACACCTTCGGCCATTTAATTATCTAACCATCCCAAGGGGCATGACTCCCTTGGTTCAACCACAAGCCGCACACTGGGTTAAGCAAATATAAAGCATGCAATCTATATATATAACATGGCATGATTATTTAATTAAAAGCTAACTAAGCAGGAATAGTTAACTAGTTAAACCGACAAACCGATATCGAGGGTTCAAACACCCCAAACCTATCAAATCTAGCTTGTCAATCCTAGATGTTATTAAGAACATCAATTAAGGGCATTAGGTGAATTAAGCATGTATCTCGAAGGATTAAACACGGTAAAACATCGAAATTCCATTAAGAAGCTAAATTTCGGATTTCTACAGTAAACCCTAGTTAGAGGCAATGAAATCTTATTAATTCGACGTCCAAACGACTTCGAATTGGAAATTAAACTTGGGAAAATGTATATTAGCATACTAGGAACATGCAGTCCAAGAATTTGATTAATCTAATGGCTAATCTTCCCAGAATTCACTAATCAATTCACTAATTTCAGTCTCGTCGCAGATCCGAAGAATAATCACCATAAATCGTAGAAAAATCCGCAAATTATGAAATCAGCAACAATTGAAAGTAAATTCGAAGATCTACAACTCTCGTGTTGATGATCAAACGAGATCATGCACGTACGAGCCACGATCTGAGCTTGAACGGCTCAGCTCGCAGAAAGACAGAGCTTCAATAAAATCCGGGAAAAACATGTATAAATCCAGCTAAAATCCGAGATAAAATCCTACCAAGCTTAGATCAGTTGTTAAGCATGCTTAGAGGGACTAATTAACACACATAAGACAAAAGATCAAACAATCAAACCCTAGATCTAACTCAATCCAAAGATCTAGGTAGAAACCCTACCTTAAACGCAAATCCAAGCTTCAATCCGCCGTGATCCACCGTCCCCCGTCGTCGCCGTCGTCTCCAGCTCGCCGAAGACCCGCCGGAGGCCTCCCATAGCCGCAATCGTCGCCGGAGAAGGAAGAGGGCTGCCGCGGAAGAGAAAGAGGGGAGGAAGGAGGAGGAGGAGGGGACCTCGTCGCCACCTCTAGGCCATCGGGGAAGGGACGGGGTCGCCGCAGGAGAGAGGGAGGAGTGCCGCGGGAGAGAGAAGGGAAGGAAGGAGGAGGGGGGTCGGGCACGGGAAAGCAGGGAGGGAGAGATGGAAAAGAAAAAGGAAAGGAAAGAGAGGGAGAGAGAAAGTAAGTAAGTAGGAGAGAGAAAAGAGCTAAGCCACTTAAGTGGCTGAGCTGGTCTAGCTGAGTCAACTAATCGGACTGAATCTGATTTGACCCCAAATTGCGATCTCGTCACAATCTCATCCGGATCTGACGATCGCGGACGCTCCTACTGCATCTATCCAATCACGTACATCAATCAAGGTTGTGTGTGCACTACGCGGGTGTGAAACCGACCACCAAGGCGCAATTTACCAAATTACCCTTGAAGTCTAAAAGCAGCGATACGATCAACCGATCGCAAACCAAGGCCAACCAAGCCAAACCACAAAACCAGATCCTCGACCTATAGCGGTCGGACCGGGTTGGAGTAACGGGTCCTCACAACTTATCACTCTTAAAGAAATTTCGTCCCGAAATTTGATAAGAGTAGGGTCGGAAACAACAAAACAAAAACAAACACACCTGCACAAGACAAGAAAGGTTAGCAAGCTCGTAACCCGAGCAACCATACAAGGCTGAGGAACACCTGGGACAAACCGCACATGCGCCTCCAGCGCTCCCAAGTTACCTATACAACACCTCTGCACCTCTAGAGGACTAAAGCTGACTGAACCGTTCTGTCTCTCGTGACTGGTCTCTCCTGCCAATCATCTGAACTAATTGCCCTCTTGTGCAATGTACCTGGCCCAAGCCCGAATCATTGCGTCTGATGACGCATGACGTAACTGAACGTCGCCTCCTCGGCACCTCTGCTGCCAACACTGAATGGGTCTATGTGTCGTATCGTCTGAAATGACACTCTGTCGCCAACTGTGCCTCCAACAGTCGTCGGTTCTGATTTGCACAAAGTCTTCTGTCAACTCTGACCTGATCTACGCTGACTTTTTGAAAATTGGGTGACGATATCTGGATCAAAGGATGAAGTCTGTCATGCTACGACATCCACTCTGGCATTGGAAAAGGACTGTAACAACGATGTTGTCTGTCGGCATTTCATCTCCGCCTCCTGACTGGGGAGGTAACAAGGAAAGAACTCTATTTTCGACATCTGCACCGATGCTAACCAAGCTGATGACGAAGTCCATAATATTCCCTCATGCCTCTGGGATGAACATCTTCAAGGAAAAAGTGAGCATCACATATGATGTCCTCGCGCAACTCTGAAACTGCTACTCGGCCTCTGGAGCACAATCAATTGTCTGTTGATGCCGTCAGGAATCTCCGTAGGCTCGGTGTCGTCATCACTCCATGTCGTCATGACTATGGTGTAGACTATCAGAGTAGGGCTACCTCGGCCCCCACCTCATCCGGTATCTGTTCTTTGCCAACTCTGACTAATCCTCTGTGTGGATGGACCTTCAGGAACACTGTCACCAACTGAAAAACTCCAAAGGTCATCGCCTCAGACTTACGTAGCTCTCTCGTCTACTCTGCACCATCAGGAGTCTCTGTCTGATCTGTGCTAATCTCTCTGATGACGGTCTAATGACGTCTGGAATGGTGGGTGATGCCTCAACAACCTCTGTTGAGCAATCAAAAGAACGGCGCGAACTAAAGTACTATGCCTCGAATGGTACGTATGTCTGGACTAACAACTGCTGAAGTAGACGGACTCCAGCAAAGCGACGTACTCCTCCAAGCTGCCTGCTGCATCGAGGACACATGCCCTAAGCATGTCCTCCGAGATCTAGATCGTCCCCTCTGAGTTCTCGGTAATCTGGCGACGACATCCGCCATGCTATGCTTCCACTTTCGCTGACACTGCAAAAGCTGCAACGGGTCTGTTGATGCTCCGCCTTCACCTCCTGACAGGTGTAGCGGGGACAAACTCTACATCTCGTGCTACCAATGCTGATGATGGTCATGATATACCACCATGCCTCCGAGGTGGCCAACAAAGGAAAGGAGTAGGATGCTTGAACACCATCATTGCACAACTCTGAAATTGAGGCTCGGCCTCTGAAGCGCAACCTACTGCCTGTTGACACTGTCTGATTCTCATCCACACGCTGGGCATCAATCTGGGCACGGATCTCCGTAAGATTCGTGTCGTCGCTTCACATCACCATCACTCTGGACTGACATACTGACATCTTCTGAGTGGTAATGAGTGCCGTCTAAACTGGATAACTGCCTCCATCTCCGTCACTGACGGGTTGTCACTGCCGCTAATGTTGCTCTAATTAGTCTGGCCCATCTGCTCGAGGTAACATCTACGACATTAGCCTAAGCTGAATGGTGAAATACCTGAAAGGTCGAGACCTTTCTAGCAACTGCCAGTTGCTATCACCCTTAAAGGCACTGACGTAGTGACTTTAAGCCTAGAGCTCCAGTCTCCTGGTCAATCTGGTCAATAGTCCCGCGGTCCTGGAGATGCCTTTACTGAATCTCGAATACAGTCTTCGATCTCTGCCGTCACATATCTGCTTCAAACTCAGCTGGATCAACTAATTTGTCTACCGCTGACACAATCTGTATCTCGTACTGAAAGTTGTCCTCGAGATGTCGCAATCCCGAAGCATTATCTGATTGTAGCTGGTACGAAGTCCGACCTACGAGAAGGTCGACAAAACTCTGAGCTGACGAGTATCTCCGCGATGCACTGCAACGGGTACGTACTCGTCGGAGAATGAAAGGCTTGGGGACGGTCTGCTGATGTGACTGATGAAACTACTGAGACGGCCAAAACTGCTGCATGTGGTCCAACTACTGATGGTCTAGAAGAGCGAACACACGTCCTCGACGGTCGTCTCTAACCCCAAATACAGCCCGGCCAACACGACCCTGAGATCTCCGCGACGAGCTCACTGAAGACACTGGCAGAATTACCCCGAACGAACCTCGAGTCCAAACTCGGCAATCCCGCGAAGACGGAATATCCTGGAAGCTCCTCAAAAAGACAGCTGCACAAACAACAACACGAGGGAAACCTGCTCTCCTGAGCACCCTGAAAACAAAAGAGGGAGGAGTTCACCATAGACTGGTGAACAACCCCAGCTCTCGACAACCAGAAGGCGCGCCAACCCGCGACAGCAAAACAATGCCGTCAGGTGTACCCACAACACCTTCCCACGGCCAACAAACGCAACTCGGTGTGCAACCAACCAGCGCAAACCGAGGAAGCCGTCGAACTCCAACGTGTCCCACACGTGGGCGACGGACACCTAGAGGTCTCCAACCTCTAGCAAACGCCCCGACAAGAGCAACCAACCCAAGCTCTTGTGCCAAATCAGTGGCTACTCCCAAAGCCACACCTAACTCCAGTCCCAAGCCAACATGGCCGCACGGGGACGAGTCACAAGGGGAAAACACCCAGCGCCACAAGAAAACCACGAGCCGCAAGACACTCTGAGAGCTGAAGGCTGAAGCTGCAAGCTGAAATCTGAAAGAAAACGGCTTTGAAAGAGGTTGTTGCTGAAGGTGCTCTCTGCCAAAAAGTGTGTGAAACTCTGATAAGACTGGTCGCTGCCTCGTCTCCGGCAAGGCTCTATCTGGAATATGAATTCCTACGTCTGCCCCCGGTACCTGCCCCAACTGAGGTATCAACCCATTGCTCTGCCCCACGCCATACGCCACGCCCGACTGCTCTGTGGTAAGCGTCTCGCGTCCCTCACAACTAGCATCGTCGGCTAGCACTCGAGCACCCTGTGGATTCCCTCTCAGTCTGGCGGTCCATGCTACCTCTCAAGGACAGGCACGACGCTGCTGTTGCCACGGCTATCGCTGATGCTGAAACCACTGCCTCTACCAACGGCTACCTTGCAGTTCCCCAGAAGCAGGAACGACAACCCCGAAACTCACCACGACCATCAACCAACAGTCCGGTGTCAACCCTCAAGTCATCTATCTCAGTATCCAGAGTACAGTCCAGGGTGTCCCCCGCTGTCGCTCCAACATACGGAGTCAGGTGATCCAACCAACCCGCGTGCTGCCACGCGGTGCGAGTACCAAGAACAAAGGAAGGTACTCCCAACTACACCACCCTCCAAGGGTAGGTGCCAGAGAGCAGTACGCGAACTGTTCTCAACACACAACCAATAGTGTCCCTAGTGGCCCCGACAAGCGCCACTACACATCGCTTCCTAGGAAGGCAAGAAAACAAAGGCTTCCCAAGCAAGCGATACTCCAGGATGTCCAAAACATCCAGGGTCCGGGACACCTCCTTCAATCAGTCCTCTACTGTCGAAGGATCTCCAACATCGCCCCTGGACCACAACGGGTCCACCTCTCAGGATTCCAAGAGTACAGAGGCAACACACGTCCAATCCCCTACACGCTCATCTCCAGCACGGGGGGAGACTGTCAGGCGAGGAAACGGACGACACCGGCGTGCATGCACATCTCCCCCTGAGACGTCATGTCACAGCCGGAAAGCAACAAAACAGGCAACAATCAATAAAGCGGAAACATATCACACAATCGCAAACAGCCATGCAAAAATGTTCTAGACCTAGAACTATCCCATTCCACAGTCAAAACCTTAACCGCAAGCCTAATCCTATCCTTGGGACCTAAAGCCTGCTCTGATACCAAGTTGTCACGCCCCGACCCAGAAAACCCATCCGGACAGGGACGTGAGGGTCCTAAACTCTAAAATCAAACGGCGAGAGCCTCCCCTGTAAACATCACTTTTAAACCTGGTGCATGATTATAATATTCACAATTAATTTAAACTATCCTATCATCAAATCATAATACAAATTAACTACTACAATACTCAATTAACTTTAAAAAGATACAATAATGATTCAAATCCTCTAAGTAAAGCAATCTCTTATCAATTTACATCAAATTGGATTACAAATACATTTCTCCTTCAGATTACAATTTATACATTTAAAGCTGTACATCAATTGAATAAGATAAACTGATGATATCCTCGATCTCACGCACCACCAAGGGGAGTGCCGCCTCCAACACCGCAACTACCTGAAAAAGAAGGGACTGCATCGACCTGCATCGCCGATGCAGCCCAGTTAGGAGTGAGCAACAAAGCTCAGTAGGGTTCTACGCTATTCTACGTCGCACAGAAAGGAAAGGAAACAACAACAGTGACATTTCTCCGCCTAAGTCTAAAGGATGCCACGGGTCTCATAACCCTATCGATGTCCCAAGGGCTCCTGTCATGAAACCTGTCTCCTTAACATGTTACCAGGAGACCACGGAACAGTAACATGCAGAATCACCCTTACCCAAGCAGGATTCCCATGCCTTGGGGACCCACGTCGGGAACGCATCGACAACCATCCTTAGCACTTGGCCTTGGAGAAGCGACACGACCTCTAAACCTTAAACAATATAATACTCCAGTCCGACTACTTAATAATCCTCGAATGATATCAAACATGATCATTAATGACAATCACGTACTAATCCTCGACTACCCAAACCCCGGCCCTAGGGCTAGATCCGGGCTACCCGAGAACCCCGGATCGACGATCGAATCTATCGTCTACCACCTAGCCTGATGCTTCTAATGCAAACAGATGCATGCAATGCTCAAGCACAGGGATACAGGAATAGCAGCATGCAACAATATGCCAAGACAACATACACAGGCTAGGCGAAGCATCAAGCTTGCCGGAGGGTAAACAAGTATAAAGCAGAAAAAGGTTTAAACTACAATAACCTAATATTATAACGGCGCCCACGGGCCGTAAACAAACAACAATACGCTCAATCGAAATTTCGGCATTATGACGGCTTCCACAGCCGTCAACCGCAATTTCTACAACATGGGCACAACCCCGGCCACGCAAAACACAACAGGCCACGATTACAAATTAACATCAACTAGGGCACACCTTCGGCCATTTAATTATCTAACCATCCCAAGGGGCATGACTCCCTTGGTTCAACCACAAGCCCCACACTGGGTTAAGCAAATATAAAGCATGCAATCTATATATATAACATGGCATGATTATTTAATTAAAAGCTAACTAAGCAGGAATAGTTAACTAGTTAAACCGACAAACCGATATCGAGGGTTCAAACACCCCAAACCTATCAAATCTAGCTTGTCAATCCTAGATGTTATTAAGAACATCAATTAAGGGCATTAGGTGAATTAAGCATGTATCTCGAAGGATTAAACACGGTAAAACATCGAAAATCCATTAAGAAGCTAAATTCCGGATTTCTACAGTAAACCCTAGTTAGAGGAGATTAAATCTTATCAATTCGACATCCAAACGACGTCGAATTGGAAATTAAACTTGAGCAAATGTATATTAGCATACTAGGAACATGCAGTCCAAGAATTTGATTAATCTAATGGCTAATCTTCCCGGAATTCACTAATCAATTCACTAATTTCGGTCTCATCGCAGATCCGAAGAATAATCACCATAAATCGTAGAAAAATTTAAAAATTATGAAATCAGCCGCAATTGAAAGTAGATTCGAAGATCTACAACTCTCGTGTTGATGATCAAACGAGATCATGCACGTACGAGCCACGATCTGAGCTTGAACGGCTCAGCTCGCAGAAAGACAGAGCTTCAATAAAATCCGGGAAAACATGTATAAATCCAGCTAAAATCCGAGATAAAATCCTACCAAGCTTAGATCAGTTGTTAAGCATGCTTAGAGGGACTAATTAACACACATAAGACAAAAGATCAAACAATCAAACCCTAGATCTAACTCAATCCAAAGATCTAGGTAGAAACCCTACCTTAAACGCAAATCCAAGCTTCAATCCGCCGTGATCCACGGTCCCCCGTCGTCGCCGTCGTCTCCAGCTCGCCGAAGAACCGCCGGAGGCCTCCCATAGCCGCAGCCGTCGCCGGAGAAGGAAGAGGGCTGCCGCGGAAGAGAGAGAGGGGAGGAAGGAGGAGGAGGAGGGGACCTCGTCGCCACCTCCAGGCCGCCAAGGAAGGGACGGGGTCGTCGCGGGAGAGAGGGAGGAGTGCCGCGGGAGAGAGAAGGGAAGGAAGGAGGAGGGTGGTCGGGCACGGGAAAGCAGGGAGGGTGAGAAGGACAAGAAAAAGGAAAGGAAAGAGAGGGAGAGAGAAAGAAAGTAAGTAGGAGAGAGAAAAGAGCTAAGCCACTTAAGTGGCTGAGCTAGTCTAGCTGAGTCAACTAATCGGACTGAATCTGATTTGACCCCAAATTGCGATCTCGTCATAATCTCATCCGGATCTGACGATCGCGGACGCTCCTACTGCATCTATCCAATCATGTACATCAATCAAGGTTGTGTGTGCACTACGCGGGTGTGAAACCGACCACCAAGGCGCAATTTACCAAATTATCCTTGAGGTCCAAAAGCAGCGATACGATCAACCGATCGCAAACCAAGGCTAACCAAGCCAAACCACAAAACCAGACCCTCGACCTACAGCGGTCGGACCGGGTTGGAGGAACGGGTCCTCACAACGACGGCACACATTTACTACCATGGATCCAATCTCGACCAAGTAAAACATTATAACTGATCAATGAATCCATAACAAAGAACGTTGTCATTCTTTTGACACTTCTGACCTTGATATCTAAAGGGTGAATCCCTTTGGCATTGGCATGAGCAGGTATACCACTAAACCCTGTTAGTGTTATATTAGTAGGGATCAGGTCAACTTCTGTCTTGCCGAGCCGCTTCATCATCTTGATCGGGATGACATTGATCGCAGCTCCTGTGTCGATCAAGACTCTACTCACAAGGACACCATTGATCTTGGCCTTGATTTGGAGAGGTCTAAGATGTCGCATCATTGCCTTTGGCGGCATGTCAAATACGACTTTGGCTTCCGGTTCTTGATTTTCTTTTTGTTGCTTGGTTGATGGCTCAGTTGCTCCTTGAACTATTTTGCCTTTAAACTTTGCCTTAACATGGCTTACCTCGTGGTTTTCTCGCCCAAACTAATTTGGTAGAACTTGCTCATCGGCTTCATGATGCATTTGCAGCCCATGCTCTTGCTCCTCGCTCCAACCAGTTGAGATAATTGGTTGCTCCTCTGGTCACTGTGTATATTTAGCCACATCACTCTTGGGAACCCACATTTTCACCAACGAGTCTCCATAGCATACCAAGTAATCAAACTTTCCACTGGACTCACCTTGAGTTGATACAATTGGATTTCCCACCCTGTACAACTCCATTATAAGCTTCTTTTGTGATATCTTTCTTCTTGTTGCTTCCTCATTGACCTTGATGGGGACTTCTATCTAGACCTACTCAGTTTCTTCTGCTACAACTACTGGTTCTTCTTCATCGCCCCCACCAGTTGGGACAATTGGTTTTGGTAAGGATATCTCAGCTGTAGCTGACATAATCTGAGTGACGGCTTGGGTCTTCCTTACCAAACGTTTGACCTTAACATCTCCATAAGTTCTTAAATAATCAAATTTACCACTATGAGGACCTCTGGGTCCGACATTTGGATTTCCTTCATCATATAATTCCTTCAGCAATCGACCGGTAGAAATGCCCCTTGTCCTCAACTTCCACATACTCCTCCTCTTCATCAAGTACTAGGATGGTTGATGGCTGGCCCATGCTCAGTATCATCGGCCATGTCAGAAATATCTGAGTCACTCTCCACTTGATATTGTTGTCCAATTTGACTGGGGAGTATGCAATGATAGGCGATGGCTGGATGCATTGTCCAAACTGGAACATCTGGTTTCCTTCGTCATCATCATCATCGTCCTTTTTGGGATAATAAAATTTACTGCTGCCTTTTTCTCCTGCCTTAGGCCCAGCAGTATTCTCTTCCAGATCCGCGGTGTCCTCGGTCTGTTCTTGGCTACTTTCCTGAGCTTGTTTGGCCTTCATCATTTGGCCATACTTCTGGTATCGCCGGTATTAGGTCCTGGTCATCTCCTCCATGGGAACTGATCGGCAAGTATAACAGTTGTAATTATACCATCTGTCTGGTCTTTATGGCCGAGGCAAAAAACTCCTAGGATAAGTGTGTGGCTGGCCTCTGTTCCACTGCTAGGGATGTGGCCGATGAAACTGCAATTCGGCCTTAGGAGTAATTGGGCGATTGATGTCCCAATGGCACCTTGGACATAATTTTTGTTCCATAGATCCATTAACCTTATCTTGGCTGAGCCTTGTGAACACATCTGGATGACTGTTGTCTTGGGTCTCATCAATCACAATCTTGAACTTTGGCAATTTGAGATTTGCCACATCGGTCATTACCATTGCAACTTCAGTATTCTTAGGGAATGGGTTCTTATCGACACCCATGTCTTTGGCAGGAAAACTGATTCTACCCGATTCAATAGCGTCCTGCAAAACATTGCGAAAGACCAAACAATTATTAGTTTTATGTGACCAAGCATTATGCACTTATAATATGTTTTACCCTTGATTTGCTCAGGGGTTGGCATAACATGTCCATCGTTCAATTTAATTTGTTTATCTTTCAACAATTGATCAATAATTTGATCAGCCTTCAAGACATCAAATGTAAATTTCCTCATTTGACGTTTGCCATCTTTTGCAATTTCCTTAATCTTAAGTTCTTGCTCAAGTCTTGCAAGTGTTTTACAAGTATATGGCCGACCCTTTATCAATTTAGCCAAACAAATATCAGTCGTGCACTCACATCCTTCATCCAACTCATCAACCTGACTGATATCATAGTTTAAGTCTTTATTAGAAGTTCCTCGAGAATACGCTTTTATTTGATCTTCCTCTCTTAACAACTGTTCATAGCATATGATGCTAGTTTACAGTTGGAACATATAACCAAAATCTCTGTCCTGGAACTTTTCTTAAGTTCAAATGATAAACCGCTTTGAACGATTTTAACAAACTCCCTCTCAGGCAATGGGATGAAACACTTGCTTCTTGCTCTTTTAAACATTTGTAAGAAAGTTTCTACATCTTCATCTGGTCTTGTGGGGCAAGACGATTCCCTTGGTCAAGGTACTGTGGAGGCACAAAGGCACCGAGGAGATGACCTGGGAGCGCGAGGCGCGCATGTGGCAGGAGTTTCCGCAGTTGTTTTCTTCTCGAGGTACCTTTTGTCCTGTCTTCTAGTGTAGCTGTTTCGTTGTTTCTGAGCCCTACCCTTAGCGAATCTCGGGACGAGATTTCCTTTAAGGGTAATAGGATGTGAGGACCTGCCCCTCTACTCCTGTGGCTCGTTATAGACCGCAAGGGCAATTTGGTAAATTACGCCTTGTTGGTTTGTTTCACACCCGCATGTGCACACACTGACCTTGTTTGTGTTAGTGTTTGATTAGAAAGGTTAGGTGGACCCGGGATCGAAAGATCCGGGCTTGGGACTAAGTTTTAGCCCAAGTCTAGCTTTCTGTGCCTAAAGGATTGATCCTTCCTTGCTAGAAGGATCGATCTTCTAATGCCAGAAAGTCAAGGTATGATCGTCAGGAAGGATCGATCCTTCCTCTTGGAAAGATCGATCTTTCATAGGTCGGTTCGTTTGTCTATAAAACGGACGTGATCTTCTTCCTTAAATCCCTTTTGAAATCCGCATTCTTGAGCTCAGAGCTGCCGAATTTTGAAGAGATTTCGGATGATCCAAGACGTTTTAACTGGGATTGAAGCTGCTCTAGCCTAAGTAGGGGTCCTACCTATGTTTCATTTCCGGTTTTGGTGAGTTTGAGTTTGATTGAAGCTTGTTTTGCTTAGATCTTGGTAAATACTTGTTAGTTTGTAGTATTTTCACCAGTTTTGGACTCATGGTCCTTCGTACTACCAGATCCCAAGGTTTTGTGGGATGTGGTAGAGTTTTTCAACGGTATTTCTCGCCGGAGGTTTGCCGGAGAACCCAACAAGATCGATCTTTCTGGGAGAAAGATCGATCCGTATTTGTTGGTCATGCTGAACCCGAGCATGATCGATCATCTGGTAAGGATGATCGATCCTTGTGCCTTGGATAGCATGGGATCCTCTTTGTCGCGAGGAGGATTGATCTTCCTGGGAGGAAGGATCGATCTTCCTTGGCACGGCAAGGAGGATATCCTCTATCACGAGAATGATCGATCTTCCTGGGAGGAAGGATCAGTCATCCTCGGCACGATTTGGAGAGGATGCTCTCTGTCGCTTGGAAGATCGATCTTCCCTTGGGGGAAGGATCGATCCTTCGACGGCAAAGAGGGATTTCTTCTTGGTTTTACACGTGGGGCTTTGTATGTGCAGATTTCTTTACAGCTTTATATCTGGTAAATACTCTTAAGCATCCTAGCCCCATATTAGGGGTAGTGGTGAACTAGGAGAGTGATGACTCCTTGGATGTTTAGAATAAGCGGGCGAGTGGCCCTATCGCTTTCCTTAGCCTTGCATGCCTGCGTGCGCCGAGAGCTTTTACCTGTGTGGTTTGTCTCTGTTGTTTGTGGGGCTGCTTCCCGATGCAGGTTGCTGGCGGACTGGCTGGCAGTTGGTGTTGTACCACTGCAACAGTCCCAGACCTTAAATAACTATTCACCACCCCGGGCCGGCAGTGTGCCGAGCCCAGACAATGTTATGCTATCATCACATACTGTTGCATGCCTAACTGCTTATATTGTGTATGTTCATCACATGCATCTCTGTTGTGCATTAGTTGCATGGTTAGGGCATGGACGATCTGTGGGTCACCGTCCCGAGGCTGGAAGCTCGGATTTAGCCCTAGGACCAGGGTTGGGTAGTTTGGAACCGGTTCGAATTGTGGTGTCCAGTCGGACTTGGTGATAGGCTTAGATGACTGGTACACCTGTTGATTGATGATTGTAAAGGTCGTGTCGGCCTCGAGTCGAATGCTGAGGTGTAGCCGGTGTCCCTCTGTGTTGACTCTTGAGTAGAGGAGTTGCGTACTCAGCGGTGCCATTTCCCGCCTACAGTGCCTTTCCATGCTTGTCAGCCAACAGTGTTGTTCCTACCACTGAGTGTGACCTGACATGTGACCAGCTCGGCTGGAAGACCATGATCGTGGGCCTCAGGGACACGCGGTGGGGTTATGGGGCCTCTGTATACACCCAGGTCTTACTTGAGGGCGACATTATTGTGTTTCCCTCTTCCTTCTGTGTGTCGTAGTGTAGTTTCCCTGCTGAGCTTAGTTGCTCACTCCTACCCTCGCCAAATTTTTCCGCGGTTTGTAGGTTTCGGTTGGCGTCGCCCGGCCCGGTTGGGCTTTCGTGGGTCACTGCGCGACATGGACAATTATCATTACGCATCGTCGTTGGTCTATAACATTGATCATTATGACTTAAGCTATTTTGACCTAATTGGCCATTTTGACCATTCCCATTTTGACTGGCCGATAGGTTGTTCAATAAAACATATCCAGTACTAGTCTCTGGCCCAATTATAGTGTTAGGCGGGAATTCCTGATTATTGCCATTAATATGATTGTTATTATTGGCATTTGCATTTTGGTCGATGTTAGGAGTATTGAGAGTAATTGGCCTATTGTTGTTATGATCATTACTTGCACCTGGCATGTAAACACTTATGAAGTTTTGCATGGTCTCCACAAAAGGTCTTAAAACTAGAGCAATATGATTGGCCATGTGCTGATTATTAGCATGTAATGCCTCATCGACCATCATATGTGCGGTCCTAGCAGTTATGGTCTCGTAATCTTGACCATTTCTAATCGATGGTCCCCCTTGCTCTAAGCTACGATATATCGTCCTTTCTTCATATTCTACTTGGGGTTCAGCGATAGGTGGCTGGTCAGTTAGTAAATTAACCCGAACACTTTCAACATGTGGGGCATCGCCATTATCGGCGTTTCCACCACTACCATGATTATCTAGTCCAGTACTGGTAACGACCATACTGTTAGGTCCAATCTAACCACTTTCCATAAAAATTTGACACAAAGTACCACCGGGCGTGCCAAAAAATGTTAACGAGGAAATCTTGCCGTTGACCAGCAATAGTCAAACTAGTCAAAATCAAGGATGTGCTAAGATTCAACTCTTTCGAACTCAGTTCGAACAGAGGTGTCAAATTATTTGGAAATGCGATCAAACCTAATTAAAATATATTAAAAGGGATAATTATGAAGAACGCTTGGGATAAACCTAAATTAATCTTAGTTTAAACCTAATTTCATCTACTAAAAATGATAAATCCTATATAGAGTAAATGATTAACCTAGAAAATGATAAAGATTACCCTAAAACAACTGAATCTTGATAAAAGCAAGAATAAACCAACAATAACCCTAAATTAATCTACTGTGGAGAACTAAGATTACTTAAACTACATTATCATAAACTAATCTAAACTAGTCTAAGAAGACAGTAAATGTGAGGACCCGTACCTTCAACCGGGTCCGATCACGTTAGATCGAGGGTCTGGTTTTGTGGTTTGGCCCGGTTGGCCTTGTTTAACGATCGCTTCGATCGCTGCTGCTCTAAGGGCATTTTCGTAATTTCCCCTTATGGTGTTGGGTTTCACACTCGCTTAGTGCACACACTGTATGGGATTGATGTATGTGATTGAATAGATCCAGTAGGAGCGTTCGTGATCGTCAGATCCGGACAAGATTGCGACTAAATCGTAATTTGGAGTCCAATCAGATTCAGTCCGATTCGTTGACTCGGTTAGACCAGCTCAGCCACTTAAGTGGCTTAGCTCTCTCTCTCTCTCCTATTTCCCTTTTCTCTCTCTATCCCTCTCTCTTTCTTTTCCTTTTTCTTTTCTTTCCTTTCCTCTTCCTTCCCTGCCTTCCCCGCACCCGATCCTATCCTCCGTCCTTCCCGTTCTCTCTCCCGCGGCAGCCTCTCTTCCTTCTCCGACGACGGCTGCGGTTGTGGAAGGACTCCCGTGCGCTGGAGACGGCGACGGCGACGGAGGACGGCGGATCACGACGGATTAGTAAGGATTGAAGACTTGGATTTGCGTTTAAGGTGGGGTTTCTAACTTAATCTTTGGATTAAGCTAGATCTAGGGTTTGTTTATTAGATCGGTAATTTTGTTTACGTTAAATGATGCTTATAGGCTTGATTAACGACTGATCTAAGCTTGGTAGGATTTTATCTCGGATTTAAGCTAGATTTCTACATGTTTTCCCTGATTTTTGTCGATGCTCTGTTCTTCGATGAACAGTCGCGTTCATTCTCGATTTATGACCTGTGTGAGCATCATCTCGTGTAACTTTCATGGTGAATGTTGTAGATCATCGAATCTACTTTCAACTGCCGCTGGTTTAATGATTTTTGGATTTATATACGAGTTTTGGCGAATTTTTTCCTAAACTTCTGCGAAACAGCAATGAAGAAATTAGTTAGTTAATTAAGTGGAAATTAGACATCAATTAGATCCAATTCTTGGACATGACGTTCCTAACATGCAATTGAGTACATGATTAAGTTTGATTTCAATTTTATACGTCGTTTGAACGTCAAATCGATGAGATTTCATCGCTTTTGGCCGAAGACCGAAATACGTGATTTTCATCTATTTTCGTTCGTCCGTTTGAATTGGATTTCGGGTATGCGTATTGAGAACCATTAATGGGCATGTGTGCTAAATTTCACATTAATTGGACGGACATAGTGAACCCTAGGTTATACCCTAATCCTGTCGATTATATATAGTTAAATGATACGAGGACCAACTAAGCCAATCCAAGAAGGGACCCACGTCCTTGCTTGGGCAGGCCAACACTAAGGAGCTGGCTGCAACCAGGTCCTTTGGAGCAGGTTGAGCCAAGCCAGCCTTAGGGCCAAATCAGAGCTGAACCAATTCCAAGACCAAGCTCAAGCATGGTTGGACCCATGATGGACCCATGACCCATGAGGTGGCTTAGCCAGTTTCTATTTAATTGAGTCATAGTTTTGGTTGAGTCAAGTCACTTGCTTTACTTAGTTTATTCCTGGTTATTAGGAGTCAGTTTGAGTTGAATTAGTAAGAGTCTTTTACTTGTTGTCCAAGCAAGAAGGTATTCAGGTTGTAGTAGAACTCTCTTGAGGCCTCTATAAAATGACCTCTATAGCTTGTATTAGGGTTTTATGCATGGACAAATTTAATAGAGTTATTATTTAGTAGAGATAAATCTTAGGAGTAGAAGTAATGTAGGAGTAGTTGTAATCCTAGTTTCCACCGAAATCCACCAGCCACCTTCATCTCTCTCTACAGTCGGTCCTTCTCCATCACCGGTCTCCGCCGTCCGCTGCCATCCTCCGTCCGCCGTCAAGCTTCCCTCCTTCTCCGATGCCGTCCACTCCTCCGCCACCATCATCACCACTACTAGCCACCATCCACGTTCTCCAAGGCTTGGATCTCCAAAAGAAGCCGGCCAACCATTGAGAAAGCTGCGAGGTAATCCTCTTCCTCATCCATCTCTCTCCTCCGGTTTTCAGCCTTCCTTGTCGAATACCTAGGGTGCTTCTCCTAAAACCCTAAAGGTATATCTCGACCTAGTCATAGCTTTGGCTAAGGAGGAGCCGAGACTTGGCAAGAGACCAGATACAAAAGCCCTAGAGAAGGTGCATCGTATCATTAAAGCATGATTAATCAATTGTAACTTGTCTAATTCATCTACTACCCTGAATTGATGTTCTTAGCAGTATAAAGTAGATACGTGTGTGATTTGATAAGTTTTGGGAGATCAATCCCTCGATTTCTACACGGTTATTTAAGTTGCTAACCTTCTAGCTTAATTAGAAATTGATTATGAAGTATGCTTAGTATACATGTAATTTTTGGTGGAATGCTATCTATACATGTATTGTATACATTTATGTATCTAAGCCCTATGTGAGGCTCGTGGTTGAACCAAGGACTCATTTCTCTTGGGATGTTTAGTTAGATAATGGGTCGAAGGTGTGCCCTATATTATGTACATTGTATTTGTTATGTTGTTCGTATGGCCGGGGTTGTATCCCCGTCGTAGCAATTTCGGTAGACGGCTGTGTATGCCGTCGTAATGCCGAAATTTGAATTGAGATGTTCGTTTACGGCCTGCGCTGCCGTTGTTGTGGTAGATAGATATGCAACTGCTTTAGACCTCATGCTATGTTTACCCTTTGGCAAGCTGTAGGCTATGCCTAGCCCTGTATGTTGTCATGTCATACTGTTGTATGCTTATATTTCTGTATTTCTATATCTGAGCATTGCATGCATCTTGATTGCATTAGAAACATTAAGGTTAGGTGGTAGGCGATGGTTTCGATCGTCGATCCGGGGCTCTCGGGTAGCCCGGATCTAGCCCTAGGACCGGGGTTTGGGTAGTCGAGGATTAGAACGTGATTGTCGTCAATGATTATGTTTGATATAATTCGAGGATTATTAAGTGGCCGGACTGAAATATTATATTGATATTGAGGTTTAGAGGTCGTGTTGTTTCTCCAAGGCCAAGTGCTAATGATGGATGTCGATGCGTTCCCGACGTGGATCCCCAAGGCATGGGAATCCTGCTTGGGTAAGGGTAATCCTGCATGTTACTGTTTCGTGGCCTCCTGATAACATGTTCAGGAGAGAAGTTTCATGACAGGAGGGGCAATGGGACATCGATAGGGTTATGGGACCCTTGGCATATTTTAGCCTTAGGCGGAGAAACATCACAGTTGTTGTTTTCCTCCCTTCAGTGTGCCGTAGAATAGCGTAGAACCCTACTGAGCTTTGTTGCTCACTCCTACTCGGGCTGCATCGGAGATGCTGGTCAATGCAGTTCTTTCCTTTCAGGTGATCTTCTGGGCGTTGGTGCGCCATTCTCGAGGTGATCGTGGACTTGGAGTTAAGAGGAGTACTTGACGATCGTGGAGTTTCCCCTTTTGTTAATAGTTGTACAATTGTAGTTGTATTAAATGTATAATTTCCCTATTCACGGATTGGATCATCTGTACTAAATTATGTAATGTGGGTTGGTGAAATTGTTGTATAAATAGATGTTGTACAAGAACCTGTGTCAGTAAGTGAAATGATAATAGTAGAATTGTATTCATGTTGAATTTAGAACTGTAATAATTATTGTTTTAATTTGAGATGAAATTGTAAACTGCATAGGGTTCAAATTGAGGAAATACATAGGAGACTCTCGCCGTTTGATTTTCTTTTTAGAGTTTAGGACCCTCACGTCCCGGTCTAGATGAGTTTTCTGGGTCTGGGCGTGACAGTAAAAAAGAACATTAAATAAACTAAAAGATTTTCATTAATTTAGGAACTTACAAGTAAAACAAGAACGTATAAATCCATGCTCGTAGGCTAGTTACAAGAGTGTCAGAGAGTTTACAATAGTGAGAAGAAGCTTATTTATATCTAATAGACTAATAACCATTCCCACCTGGAGTGATCATGGCGCAATTACAGGAGATCGTGTTGTAACTGTGCTACAACCGCTTATCCACGTGCAATGCTTTGGTAGATGAGGACACATGGCCGATGATCCTTCATTGCATACGTCATGATCACGTCTATTCAATGATCTTTACTTGCAGATGTTGTAATTGCTGCTGGTCGATGACCTTTACTTGCTTGCCTCATAGCCTTTGGTCGATGATCTTCCTTTCCATGCTCCACAATCGTCTTTGACTGATAACTTGACTCAATGGCATTTGGACGATGTTCATTTCCTGCATAGCCAACAATTGATCGTCCATTTGTATTGGACAATGAAGTCACAAACTAATCGGTCATCGGTCACTGGTACTTTGTTTATGTGTCGACCATTGATTGATTAGTCATTATTTTGGCTAACAGTAGGCCATGGAAGCAGATCCATAACGGTATATCTATATATCTACGGTCTATTCTTGATAGTTTGATCAAGATCCAAAGCTAAATACTTTCTTGAAGAAAGATGATTCGGAACAGAAGTGATATATGCTCCAAACTAGGGGTGAGCATTCGGTTCTCGGCCCAGAACCGAAGAATCGAATTTTTTTCGGTCCAGGTTTTAGAGAACCGAACCGAACCGAACCGAATCGAAATTTTCGATTCCAAAATAATTGGAACCGAACCGAACCGAACTTCGCTATGAACCGAACCGAACTTCGCTATGAACCGAACCGAATCGAAATTTCCAAACAAAAAATCCTGAAATTAATACACTTCATAATACACTTCCTGAAATTAATACACTTCCTGAAATTAATACAACCAAGTATGAGATTACACACATTGTTCCTGAAATTAATACTTCCTGAAATTAAAACACTTCTTGAAATTTCCAAACAAAAAATCCGAAATTCCGAACCATAATCATCAAGATTACACACATTATTCCATTACATCAGAAATTAATACAACCAAGCATGAGAAAATCCTGAAATTAATACACTTCATGTATCTCATATTGGTGGATTGGATCTACTTTCGGTTTCCCGGAGAAAGACATCAATTTCAGAACCTGGGAACCTTTCATTTCATAGCAAAACCTGCATAAAAAAGACTGATTGAGTAATGAGATGCATTATCCTGGATAGGGTGCTTTAATACCACCAGCAACTTCAGTAAGTGATGACTGTCAACACTTCATGTATTTCATTTCAATGCAATACCACCAGCAACTTCAGTACAAACTACAAAGTAGGATGCTTTAATATCACAATCGGCAATTGTATATCATAATTGATGACTGTCAACAGAGTATATGACTGTAGCATTCTAATGCACTATTGGCCAGGGCTATACAATACACATGCCCTTTATTGTCAACAGAGTATATGACTGTAACATTTGATCTGAAGAGCTTTTAAATCAAATATCACTAAACTTTGTACTCAAATTCAGTATCTACCAAAAAAAATCAAACCCAAACAAAAGGAAGGAACAAAACTTATCAAAAATCATACTCATTGAAGCACTGAGTGTGAAGTGTCACCTGAAGATAGATACTCATCTCAAACTGACTTTTCAAAGCATACTCATTGAACACTGATGCCAATGATGGTACAGTTACCTGAAATATCACATCAACCAGTAAAGCAATTACGTCAGCTAACTAAATGAATTTCCATGGTCATTCACCTAGTACAACTATTGAAGTTAGAAAATAGCAGAAATTAAGAAAATTACCACAAACATCTAACTAGAAAAACAATCAATAAATGAAGATAATCTCCGCTTTAAAAATCAGCTTTACAAGTGCTTTCTGATCCTTTCCTATGAAGCCTACATCCCTTGTCACTTAAAGCTATTTAAAATCAGTTCCTTGCACCTTCCATTTATGTTTTTTCAAGTTTCTCTTCTCTAACCCAATTAGAATGCAAATTTCAACTAAACAGTGCCTCCTCACATCTCCACTGCACATTCTTGACTGAAGGCACTAGCAAATCCTCATTAAAGTGTATACATTCTTGACCGAAGGCACTTGCAGATTCTAGCTATGAGAAAGCATAAATGCCGTTAAAAGAGTTTTTGAATCAAATCAACAACTTCAAGCTCCAAAAGGGTTGCATCAAGGAAAAAGAGGGGAACGGTAAGTACTATGAACTACAACAATTTTATCCCCGATCTCACAACTAGGATTTTCTCGGACTGCAATTGCACTAGACTAAGTCAGATGTGCACAAAAAAATTTCCAATCTAGCAAACAGCTGTGGGGACAGTAATCAAAAAAGAAAGAAGATAGATGATTGATCTTCATGTAAATGAAATCCACAAAGAATACAAATCCCGTTGTACCTGGTTGCACAAGCACCTCCGTTCTCTTCGATTGCTTGGTTGCCCTCGTTCTCCTTCGGATCTGTGAGCTTTTCTAAGAATCTGTTGGGAGAGACCGAGAGAGCTTGGAAGAGAGGGAGGAGGTGGCGTTGGGGACCTTAGGGCATCATCGGCGTTGCCTGGTTGATGCCGATCGGAGCGATTGCCACTTGCCAGATCGGGAGAGCCGGAGAGAGCTTGGAAGAGAGTGTGAGGCCCGCTGGGTCTACCGTGGGACAAGATGCCTGTGCCTGGAGGGCCGGGCTGAGTCGGGTAGCCGGGTAAGCAATCCCACAACGCCTGGGTATGGTCCGGAGTTCGATATAAGTATATAGTAAGCCCTTAATAGACACAACGCGTTTTAAAGCCGTGCTGGCAGTGATCCGCCAGAAAACTCCAAAGTTAAGCGTGCTTGCCTTGGAGCAGTCCCGGGATGGGTGACCTACTGGGAAGTTTTCCCAAAAATTTCTGAGCGTTAAGCGTGCTTGCCTTGGAGCAGTCCCGGGATGGGTGACCTACTGGGAAGTTTTCCCAAAAATTTCTGCGGTGAGGCAAAAGCGGACAATATTGTGTCGGGTGGGGCCCTCGGGTGGATCCTGGTCGGACCAGGAGCCCGCGGGTCGGGGCCCAGAGGAGGGTCGGGGCGTTACAGAGAGGGAGGAGGCAACGTTGGGGTTAGGGTCTTAGGGAGGAGGCGGCGTCGGGGCTCGGGAGGGAGGCAAATTGGGTTAGTGGGTAGTCTGGGTTAACGGGTTAATGGGTAGTTGGGTTATTCGATTTTGACCCGAACCGAACCGAACTTGTTTTTCAAGAACCGAACCGAACCGAGAACCGAAGTTTTCATACATGCCAGAACCGAACCGAACCGAATGGACTGAACTAATTCGGTTCGGTTCGGTTCGGTTTTTCGGGTTCGGTTCGGTTCTGCTCACCCCTACTCCAAACCACCAGTTCTCTATAAAGTAATCAACCTTATAAGGAGTAAAAACGGTTACAACCGTTTCCTCCTTATAAGCATGTCATTATTTTATATCCCCTAAGTTAGATTTGTACATTTTTATCATGTTCCTAAGTTCCTAAGGTAGATTATAACTCTTATTATCCTTATATGGAGCCTTTAGTGGGGGAGGTGGTTAATGAGGAGGAGAGGGTTGTGAGTGGTTAATGGTTAATGGGGAAGTTGATGGGTGTTATCCTGCCAAGTGGCAGGGGGCCCCGCTAATACTAGATATGAGGCAGCGCAGGGTCCACAAATTTCAACTATCAACCTCCCAAAAACAGAGCTACATTGATATATACCTCTGTTTTCATTTGAGAATATACGTTGTAGTTTATCAGAGAGAAGAGAAAGAAAGCAACATGCATGGGATCAGGATAGAGAGAGATGTCTGCTCCAAGAAATTAATCTCATGAGATATAGGAAAGAAAGAACGCACGGGAGAGATTGGAATGGCCGTTAGACATGTGGCAAAATAGTCGAAATAGTGGATGTAACGAGTCAAAATTGGTCTTCTCCGTTATACTAACGGCGTCTCGGCGGAAGCCGCGCGTAAAGAAGATTCGTGAAGTCGAATGACTGATCGAACTTTTGGAAGATTATTGGAAGATTATGTGCCACATAAAATATTGTCAGAGACTATACGTATTAAATGCATATTTAAACCGTAATTTGACATCTAATAGCTCGCCTAAAAATGCTTAATCTTTAGCGTGTTCCAGCAGGCACCCGGCGCACGATAGACGTATAAATCCACAAGAAAAGCCAAGCGAGAGGGAGGGAGGAGAAGATAAGATCATTTAGAGAGAAATTTCCCACTTTTCCTAAGAATGCTTTCAAACTAAGCTAGAATTGTAGGGTTTCCTCGACCGCAGCTAGGGCTTTTGGGGGATCCATCATCGGAAGGAAGGGAGTGCAGCGGCGAGAGACGCTAGGCGATGTTGGGAGCGGGGGGTAGGTGCTACTGGGGGAGGAAGGGAGTGCAGGGGGTTGTGGTGGTTTTCGCGTGGTTGTCGAGCCAAGAGAGGCATCTGAAGCCCTATCTTGATCTCTACGAGTCGTTTGGGTGGGGATCGCTCGTCTGCCATGTTGAATTCCGAACACTGTAAGCCTAAAATCTCTTGATTCCTCACTGCAGACTCTTATTGGGACGATTGCGTTAAATTTTTGTTGATTTACTTATTGGACATATGAGGAGGAGGACTTTAATTCGTCTGTATCTCTGTGATCTTTGAAAAAGTTGGTTCTTTTGATGGATTGACCTTAATCGTGGAATACATATGGAATGCGAAGGAAGCTGTGTGCGGATGATGAATTACGAAATATTATGTGATATAGTATTGCGTGAATGTTTCTAGAAAGCTATGGACGGTCTTGGGTTTTTGTTTTTCTATGCTGTGAAGAACTATGTGTGGTTAATCGGCTGTATCGTATCTTTTTTTTTGTGGAGTAATGCCAGCTATGGGAATGCATTTGCGGATTTCTTCTATGTTGTTTTGTACAACCCATTGTAGTGCTTGGGAAATGGTGCTGTATCTTATAGTCTGCAGACGTGAGATTGACGAGAATTAGGAAACATGTTATTTTGCTGTCCATGGGGTCACTTGTTCTGTAGTTGAGGAATTTGGTGCCACTAAACAAATGCTTCTTTGGAGACTTCTAATGAGTTCGTTTCCATATGTGCTGCTTTGTCACAAAAGCATGTTGCCAGGAATTAGGAGGATGTGAAACTAGCTTGGTACAATGCACTTGATCGTTTAATAATCTGACATGTTCTAGATAAATGTCGAGGTCCTTATAATTCATTGATTCTTATGATGTGTTTATCTTTTTCTTTCATTATGATTCTAGCTTCTTCATAGTTCTTTGCTGCGTATGGTCAGATTCTACTAATATTTTTTGCTTCCTTATCTTAATGATCAAGAAGATTATTTTTTATTAGTGTTGGAGATTTAAACGTCATGTTAGTTCTTAACTCAGCTTTCTTGCAGATTTTTCCCTGAGAAGGCCGCCTCACTTGCCTGCAGTGTTCTTAATGAGCTCGCTCAGGTCAGTATTTCTAAAGCGTAGTGTCGGAAACATTTTTTCTTTTTTCTTTTTGTATAAAGGATTACATTTCTTACAATGATCTTGCCATACAATTTTTGTAATAAATGAGCTCCTGCCAGCTGCTGTTTCCTATACTTCAGTATGCAATCTTTCAATTTCAATGCAGGATATTTTTTCCAACATTCCAATTGGTTAGTCTATCTTGTATCTGCACAAATTGAGTGTGGAAATAAATGCCATGGAATATGCTAAGTTGAGATGAGGTGATTTGGAGAAGGATGACACTTTTAGTTGATATTGTTTTGATGCTTGAATTGGAAAAGATACTTTGTGAAATTGTAGTCACTCTGTGAATCCCTTGACAACCGCATGCCAAGTATTCTGGCTAACTACATATGCCTAGAAGTATTTTTTTTGCATAATAAGCATTTGGGTAAAAGTCTTAAGGTGGATTCTACTTTTTTGGTGGCAGGAAGTGAAGGTTCGGCCTTTGCCAATTGTATTTTCTTCTTTTTCTGGGGGATCCAAGGGTTGCATGTACAAGGTTTTGCAGGTGCGTTGGATATGTGCTTTTGAGCTTCACTTCAGTGCTACTTGATGTCTTTTTCTAATGATTTAAAGTATTGGTCTTGGACGATATCAATTGCTTCTATACCTGCAAGCTCGAGCTATTAATCTGCTCTTTCCTTTTTTTCCAGTTGATCGAGGGCAAGTGTCAAGGACAACTTAGTCTGGTAACCTAATTCTTCGACTCGCACTTCCACTTTTATAGTACTCAACAGACATACAAAATACATTTTTTCTGACCATATTAAGCTTAAAGCTCAATGTTATACTTATCTGCAACTTATACAGATCGTCAATCGAATGGTATTTAAGAGCTTTCTATTCGCAGATTTTGTTCAACATTCAACTGGTATTAATTGCGTTTCATAATCTTGACTTGCATATCATGGCAGTGCAATCTTGTATGCCATGCCATAGATGATTATGGATTCATGCAAACTAAAGTCTTATATTGAGAAAGAAAGTACAAGCTTTAGCTTTGGATATCACTTGTTTCGGTTGTGTGGTAGCCTAGGATTTCATATGCATCTATTCTTATTTTGTTGGACTATTTAACTCATGGAGTATTCACTAAAAATTGCCTTTCTTCTTTTCTGAAGGAAGAATATCAGCTCGTAAGAAACTGTATATGTGGACAAATGTATGATTCTAGTCCTGTAGACTTTACAAGTGATTTGGGTACCCGATTTGTTCTTCACCCCAGTGTACTGAAAATGTCTCATCCACCAAGAGTTGTGACATGGATGGCAAAGGCCGTTGCATCTGGCCTGAACACTCTCTTTTTAGACAGATTTGAAGAGCAGCGAGCCGACTTCTGGCAGACTCTGTACTCCTCAGTTGTAAGCGCTGTTATTCATTGCGATTGCAATTTGCTTGTGTCTAACTGGGATTTCTTTACATTCTTTTCCCAACTAATATGCAGTTTAAACATGAATTCAGAATATGGGCCCCTTTCTTATATTTTGTTCAGAGGACGATGAACTTGCTCCCTACCAAGTCATCTGTAATTTTGCTCAACATCTTGAAGAACTTGGCGGTGATGTTAAATTAGTCAAATGGAACAGTTCCCCTCATGTTGGTGCGTTCTTTATGACGACACTTGATATATAATGTATATTGATGCTTCTTTACATAGTGACATAAGGAATAAGAGATTCTCTACCAAGCATCAGATTTATCGAATTTATCAAAATTTGTGCTTCCCAGTAGTCACCGTGTTGTAACTTGATTTGAAGTACCTTGCAATCATGCTTGCATTGATTCAGACCAAAAACCTTCCGTTTTGAGTCGTTGATGGCAATTTAGTCACTAATGATTGAGCCAGTGGTCCCTTAAAATTGCTTAGGCCTTGGAAAATTAGGAACTCTGATCATCAGCGGTCAGAACATGTACTCAGCCTCTAGAATTACCAAATATATGACATTGACACTGGGATAACAGTCATTGGCGAGTAGAGTAATCTCATTATACCAACTAGAGTCCACCACTTTTCGACATGTGATCTTGTTCCTCTTCGTCCTCATCTTCAATTCTACAACCCTTATTTCTTAAATTTTCATCTCGAGATTATCTAGTTTAATATGAATACATACGCATCAGAACTAGGCGTTGGACAGTATTCTTGTTACCCATATAAGTTTTACAGACTATGCAAGCGACATGTCCTTACAGAAGGCGTTTATACTTGCTTAGGTTCAGAGTATGCAATTACGTATAATTGCATACACGAAAGGAAACACAAAGCAGTGGGAGCATCCTGAACATATGGTGTTAGAAACACATTAGTTTGGTAGATCTGAAAAAAAAAGAGAAAAAAGTCTTAGGACAAGTTCCATTGGGTCAGATGGTCCAAAACTATGTCAAAGTATCCAAATTATAAGCTGGGCAATTTCTTGGATTGCATCCCGAACAAGAAAAGTAATAATAAGAAGCGGGTAAAGGAAGAATCTCAATAGCATGCTTGACACTTTAGCAATTAACTCATACATTGGGGAATCTTAGCAACAATCTGTTGCACTAGATAGTAAGGATTGACACCTTTATCAACTTGTGATAGTGGAGTTAAGATCCCTTTTTGTCTTGGATTTCTTTAGTTATGATGCAGAACAAGTATGCCATACCAAATATATTTCATTTGAATTAGGCTCCTTGCTTCTAGGAGATGCCCTAAAGACTAGTGAGTCATGAGGGGTTTAGGACATGATTCTGTCATTGTTGAATGATGCTATATTATGCAGTACTACACTAGTATATGTGGTAGCTATTATTTTTTCATTGGTCTCGTTCCTCTTGCAGCCCATTACAAGCATCATCAAGCCGACTACAAGGCGTCTGTGTCTGAGTTTCTCAACAAGTCAGCTCTAGTATATTCGAGGAGAAGGGAACTTACTAAAGGGACAACTGGCAATGGACTTGGTTGCAATAAGATATCAAAATCTGTTTGCAATCTTCATAAAACGGCAGCAAGGTCGAATGAGAGTCTGAGAAGAGTAGCACATGGATCGGCTGATCACTTCTTCTTGCCAAGCTCTGTGGAGTTTCATGAGAGCAACGATGAAGGAGCTGTACAGGATATGCAGAAGGGAGCTTTGTTCCAAATGCAAAATGCTCCTAGGATTAATGCCCATGGTGTCTTGGGTCAGATCCTCTTTGATGTATGTGTCCCAAAAAATGTTGAAGATTGGGATATTAAGCCAGTCAATTCCTCGACTGTGATAGATAGATTTGCTTCCTCCCATCGAGATGCTTCTTTCAGTCGACGTGCCAGATTGTAGGATCTTGACACACTCGACTTGAATCCTCTCATCCTGTGGGGACTCTTAAATGGCAATATGAGCAGGACTGGTGCTTGGTGTTGGATTCCTGGGGCTTTAGAACTGCTAATGAGAGCTCGAGATACACATAGGAGTTGGGTTTGATATAAAGAGCTACAAAGATGACTGGTACACTTTACAAGATTTTCCCCCCTCCATGTTATAAACTATGCAGGAAGAGAGCATAGATGTAATTGATTGGTATCAGTGGATCCATATGTTTGTCGCACTTTAATAGAGGAATATGCTAAATAATTTCTTACTGTGGTATTTAAGGTATCAAGGAGTTCTTCAGATAATTGAAGCTCTTGTCTGATGCATGCAGGCAGTATTTCTTTTTCACAACATGTTTTCTCGAAGACTAGTCAGATTTTGGCGCACGATCCAACAAGAGAATGCAAACAGAAGAGGAAAAGCCTTGTGAGTAAATAGCTATCTTAGTTTTGCATATGTATAATCAGAGTAGTGACGTGTGGTCCAGGTTTGGTTTGTAAATAGCATGGTGGGTGGGAACAGAGTTTTGCATATCACAAATGTTCTGCGTAGTCACCAAAGTATGTGAAGAATTTAAGCATGGTTAAAGAAAAAGACAATAAGGATTCTTCATACAAACTGTGATTGGACTGTGATTGTGGACATGGGGAAATCTGACACGAGTATTCAAATCAGCAGCAGCAATTGAACATCAGTATTGTTGTGGATCAAAACTTTTAGATGGAAAGGTTTTTAAAGGTGCTTACAAAGTAGACATATGGTTTTGCTGGACCATCAGTTGATTTCAACTTAAAATTCTTGATAGGTATCAAAAGTCATCAAGATATCAACCAATGTGACATTGGGTAACTGAGTTGTGTGCTTTTTTGCAGCTGGAAAAAAAGGATTGTTTAGTTGAGTTTGTTATTTCGAGCCTCTTATCGTTGCTTAGGGGTCCCTAAATTCTACTGTTATATATACAAATGCCAAGCAACTAATTGGTGACCGAAGGGTTCGCAAACTGCCCCTATCATGATGCTTTGGTTGAATCTCAACTCTTTCTTATTTATATGACAATTACTTCCATTCGTGGCAATTTCTGCCTCCAAATTCTTGTTCTTTGTTTTCTCTTTGTGGTAAGCTAACCTGAAATTCGCATCTGGTTGGCCCAAAATAATGCTTCTTTAGTTCTGTGCAATCCGTTCAGAGTAGAAACCAAATCTTTGAATTGTGTGAGAAACAAAATGAGGTAATAAGACTTTTTTCTCAGACACAGCTTGTTTACTTGGTGATAAGTAGCAAATATTATTCATTTTCTGGATTTCATATAGCAATTGCATGCAGGCCCTATGAACTTGCAGTATCAACCATGTTTTCGCGCTTTTCGAATCCTGAAAATTGTCAGGGACCTTTCTTTCCCACATCTATCTGTCGTTTTTTTTTTGATAGCTGAGCCAAAAAACCACGGTTCATAAATTCCATCCACGGTCATCTCGACCTAAG
Organism: Narthecium ossifragum; assembly: GCA_963920575.1. Classification (NCBI taxonomy): domain Eukaryota; kingdom Viridiplantae; phylum Streptophyta; class Magnoliopsida; order Dioscoreales; family Nartheciaceae; genus Narthecium; species Narthecium ossifragum. Next base: position 9,592,302 of record OY986971.1, on the reverse strand, counting down.
TCAAGCATGTCAGTGCTGTCGGCTGGGTGGTTATAACTGTTGTACACCGACTACATGATTTGGTAACTATTCTATAAAGACATCAAGTTCTAGCTAATAGTGTTTTAATTTACCCCATCTATCAGCATGTTCTGTTCTTATATGCTTTCCCTTGTTTCCCGTGTTGTTCTAGAACAAATTTTAGTCTTTTTGTTTGCCTAAAAGGTGTTACATGTCCCTAGAAATTGGAGAGCATATCTCAGAACATCTCCTTTTTTTGTATTTTAGTCGCAACAGAGAGATTCCCATAGATTGTGAAACTATAAGACAAGCATCTTTTCTGTCTGCATGAGATAAGTGATAACTCATAGGATGGACTAAAGCTAAAGGTCACTGTCATAGCATGTGTTGTTGAGGTCCCTATGCTGGACATGCTGTCAAGAGGAGCCCATGACACGACCATGACACGAGGGATCTTGAAGATGGCGCGGTGAAAGTTGAAAATGGCACGACGGTCCGAGCCAAAGCAAAACTTGCCGAGCCATGAAGGGATCCTATCGAGCGGGAGGCGCGGCGAGGCAACCATGGAGGCGCGCGATATGCGTGATGGCACGACGCGGCATGGCGGATTTCGAAGATGGCACGATGACTCGAGCCAAGATGAAGTATGTCGCGTCATGCGATGAAGTAAGCGAATGAAGCAAGCGAGTGTGACGCGCACTAAGGCAACCCAAGAAGGCGCGCGGCACGCGTGATGGCACACAGAGCACGCACACGACGCGGCTAGGCGACGAAGTCCTAGTCGGACAAGAACTCGGAATGCCCAGGCGCGACGCGGTTGGCCAGCTGGAGAAAACCAGCTATGCAAAAATCCTAATTTCTCTTGGATTGGGATCTTGGAAGGACTTAGCGCGGCAAAGGAAAGTTTTGGCATAGGGAAAGTCCTATTTGTGCGGGAGTTCTAGCGGGACGATGACTCGACTCGCCCGGCGAAAGGCAGTTAGGCCATGGAGGCCAAACTGAGCAAGTCGTGGACTCTCCTCTATATAAAAAGGTCGGCTGTGAAGAGAGCTGGGTTATGGGCAAACTCACGGATTGAAGATCCAGGAGGGATTGAGTGATCGTGAGGTAGAAGAATTGGGTGGTTCTTATAGGATTTTCGGTTGAGAGCTTCTTGTATTGAGAGTGATTGTACTCCAAAGGGTTAGGGGCGAGAGAAGAGGGTTCTTGTAATCACTAGTCAATAAAGGAGTTGGGATCTCATCCCTTACCCAAATTCGTGTGAGTTTTGTGTGTGCAAGGCAAAAAAGAGGAGTGGTCAAGAGGCAGTCTGGCTGCCAGGCGGAGTGCACAAGCGGTGCACAAACGACTCACAGGCAACGCGCGAGCGGAGCACAAGCGGCGCGCGGCGGCGGTGTGCGGGCTCGACAAGGGGGTCTCTTGGCGCCATCATCGGACAAGTAAGCGACTAAATTTTGTTCCCTTATTTTCCCGGTGACACATGGCCACCTACCTATTGAAAGCCGAAAGGGTGGTTCTAAATACACCATTGTTTTCACTAGGAACACCCTAATTTCTAAGTACACATGTTGAATTTTAAAAATATTAGCTTTTTACTGTGTATGCTTAATATTTTTATAATATTCCTCTTTTACCCTTATCCTCTACCTTCGGACGGCTCCCGACCTTGCTAGCATTCAGCGACCTCCAGCTTTGACAGGCACCGGTGGTGTTGGCGCGTTTGCGTTAAACTGAATCGTCCGTCTCTGATCAACACTTTGAAACCATTCATGTCACAACCTGACTCAGAAAACCCATCCGGTCTGGGGCGTGAGGGTTCCTACTACTATTCACTTCCATTCTGACGCGATATATTGCAGAATTCAGAGTTAATTTAAACATTTGACTTCTAATGGCAAATCTAAAATTCTAACAAGCTGCTAGCAATTGAAACTTAAGGATAAAAGAAAAATGATTCTATTAAGTTAACATCAAGTTGTACTATTTAAACATCATATATAGATTTATCAAAATTCCTCAAATAGGGAAAATATATATTTAACAAAATCCTCGAGGGATGTCTGTATACAAAATCTACCAAAGTACAACAGGTATCCCACAACAACCCCAAGCGCCCCTGGAAGTCGACGCGCCTCCAAAAGTCTGTCCAGCTGGCAATCCAACTTGATTCTTTAACAATTTAACAACAATCGGCGACGTCATTATACAATAGCTTTCAGTGCACTCCGGCACCCGACAGGCTAAGGTTCCACAATTATCTCGTAGATAACTGATCTACAAGTACAACAATAATTTTACCAACCAAGTTACCCAAACATTCAAGCAATCAATGAAACCACCATTTTACACTACTACCCCCAGCGCACGTCGGCAATCAGTTGTGCTATATTAAAGCAGTAGGACACACATTCGGCTCATTTATTCTACACACTCCCAAGGGGCGTGACTCCCCCGGTTGATCAATAAAGAAAGTAGAAACGCGCACACCGCCGGCCCTAGGCATTTATTCTAAGCATATAAGATATGCAAATAAATCTTACAACTAAAAACCTTAACATAAAACCTCTCCATCAGTTGTGTTATATTAAAACAGTAGGGCACACCTTCGGCCCATTTATTCTACACACTCTCAAGGGGTGTGACTCCCTCGATTGATCCATAAAGAAAATAGAAACGCGCACACCGCCGACCCTAGGCATTTATTCTAAGCATACAAGATATGCAAATAAATCTTACAACTGAAAACCTTAACATAAAACCTCTCCAAGAATCCGTCAAATCCATAGAGGGTCAATGGGTAGTCCTAAACATGCATCAACATGATATACTAAGGTATCGAGTCGATCAGGAAGCAATTGATCGACAAAATCGGAGAAATCGAATAAAATCGATAAACACATAAATTCTCTCAAAAATATGCGTCTCCAATCAAATGCGTTGAAATCCCAAGTAAAACATCATACTCATCGCTAAACATCGTTTGGAACGACATGCAAGAGATGCACATTGAAAAGAAATCAAAATCATTAAAATCCGAATCATACATAACAATCAGCGTATAAGAGATCGATCTTCTTACCCAAGAACATCAATCTTCTATCTACGTGCACTCTGTCAAGGAAGAGATCGATCTTTCCTCACAAGAGGATCGATCTTCCTTAAGAGAGCGTTCTGTCTGGGAAAGAAGGATTGATCTTCTTACCCAAGAAGATCGTTCTTCACCAAGAGAGCATTCTGTTTAGGGAACAAGGGATCGATCTTCCTTCCCAAGAAGATCGATCTTCCCCAAGAGCACCCTCTGTCAAGGAAGATATCGATCTTCTTAGCACAAGAAGATCGATCTTTTTCAGACGAGACAGAACCCTGACAAACAAAAGATAGATCGATCCTTCATATGTCGGCTGGTACAGTGAATAGTGCTGAAAACCAAATTTCTTGGATTCGATTTATCAAAACCAATCCGAATCAAACAAAACTTTGGAGGGATGTGCGATTGATAGTGGGGAACCTAATGACACTAAGAAATCCAAGTTCTGACAGGTAAATTTCATATCCAAGCCGAAATAGCCGAAAATCGATGAGAATCGACGAAACGATGAAAAATACAGGATTCATCTGATAGAATACGAAATTGACAAAGTAGAAGTGTTCTAAACACTCTACTACACTACTCTATCAAGTTACATAACATTCCAATAAATATAAACACATCAAAACCACATAAAACAAATCCTAGGTAAACCAATTCATAGGAATTGGGTAGAAACACCTACATTTATAGACGTGCAGGTGATCTAGAAGATCCTCCACTCTGATTGTCGCGGATCCGCGCCGAAAAATCACAGCCTGAGCTCCAATCCGGCAGCCAATAGGAGAGAGGGGGGGAGAGAAGGAAAAAGGAGGAGAGAGAGGGAAAGGAAGGGTTTTTATAGAGATCTGAAACGATCTTGGTTGTCCGATTCGATCATTCCTGATCGATATCTGATCTTCCTATCGGAAACACCCCTAAGGTTATAATCAATCACATACATCAATCCAAGGCAGTGTGCATAACGCGGGTGTAAAACCGACCGTCATGGCGCAATTTTACCAAATCACTCCTATGGTCTAAAATGCCAATACGATCGCCCGATCGCACCCGATGCGAAACCAAACCAATAGGAAAATGTCCCTCGACCTATGCGGTTAAGTCAGGTTAGAGGAACAGGTCCTCACAGTTCATATGTTATTTATTCGGCTAGAGGAACCGACCAATTAATTCTTGCTCGGTCGGATGCCACCGACCAAGTAACCTTTGGTTGGTCGGATGCCACTGACCAATTAATCCTTGGTCGATCACATTCCACCGACCAAGTAACCCTTGGTCAGTCGGATGCCACCCATCAAGGAACCGTTGGTTGGTCGGATGTGACCAAAAAAGTAATCCTTGGTCGATCACATTCCACCGTCCAAGTAACTTTTGTTGGTCGGATGCGGCCGACCAAGCAATCTTTGGTCGGTGCGATGCGACTGACCAATTAATCCATGGAAGGCCCGTCGGTCGTCGGACACGATCGACCGGGTTCAACAAATCTCGTTCAGGCTCGACCCGATGCCCTACTATTTCTCACCCTCGTTCAAACTACCTAGCTAGGTTGTCTAATCCCTCCCTCTCTCTCTCTCTCTCTCGGTGGATTCGCCTCCGCCTCTCCCGAACTGCCTCCCCTCTCCCGGCGTCCAGCGTGCGTACGCGTCTCGCTCCGTTCGGTGGTCCGCGCCCGCTCGTCTCCCCCTCTGTCGCGCCCCGACCCGCGAAAGCCCAACCGGGCCGGGCGACGCGAACCGGAACCTAACTAAATGCGGAAATAATGGCGAGGGGTTCCCCCCAACTTACTGATTTCATTAAACAGTTCATAAGCACCCCTGAATAATACAATAATTTCAAACCTCAAAAGATATAATATAATATTTAAAAACCTCAAAGGGGTTACAACAGTTTATACATCATACTCCCGTAGGAGACTAACTATAACAAAAGTGTAGAAAGGGATCACCGGTCTTCAAACCCCGCCAGACGCCGCCGCGCCACCAAACACCAGCTCGGTAGGGGCACCTGCAAACGCAGCCCGGGTAGGAGTGAGCATAAAGCTCAGTAGGGTTCTACACTACGTCACACAGAAGGAAGGGGAACGCAAGAGTGTCGTCCTCAAGTGAGACCTGGGTGTATACAGGGGCCCCATAACCCCACCGCGTGTCCCTGAGGCCCAGGGGCAGCACTCAGTAGCAGGAACAGCATTGGCGACACACAACTGCAGGAACCTGACACTGCAGGCGGGAAAAAGCACTGCTGAGTAGACCACACCTCTACCCCAGGGTCAGCACAGTGGGACACCGGCTACACCTCAGCATCTGACTCAAGGCCGACACGACCTCTATAATCACCAAGCAACATGTGTACCAGTCATCTAAGCCTATCATCAAGTTTGACTGGACACCACAATTCGAACCTGGATCAAGCTACCCAACCCCGGTCCTAGGGCTAAATCCGAGCTTCCAGCCTCGGGACGGCGATCCACAAATCACCCACGCCCTAACTATGCAACTAATGCACAACAGAGAATGTATGCTATGAACATACATAAGCAAGAGGAAAAAGGCATGCAACAGTATGTCAAGGTAGCATACAAGTCCAACAGGATCGCTGCAGCGGTACTACCAACCGCTGCCAGCCGATCCGCAGCGGGTCCCGGCATTACGACGGTACCATGACCGTCAACCGCGGACTCCTGCAACGGGAAGCAACCTCGAAAACTTCGATGAACAGTAAAATATATTATTATAATCCGAGCTTATAATATTATACTTAAAACACCAAAAAGTTCTCTACAAGCAGCTAGTTGACCCCGTCGATCCGATGTCCAAACGACGTCGGATTCAAGATCCAACTTAAATACCAGTAGATCTACATGTCGGGATCAACATATCCAAAATCCATGATCATTCAACGGTTGGATTAACGGGAAAACATTAATCAAAATAGCTAATCGAAACTCCATAAAACGCCATCAGTCAGCTTGGGATCGATCCGTAACATTTGGATCGATCCAAAGCTTCATACCAGCTTCAGATCAGCCTCGTCGCAGGCCACGAGAAAAATCACCACAATTCGTAGAAAAATTGGAAAAATATGAAATAAACTGGAATGGAAAGCTAACGAAGAGATCTACAACTCTTATGCTTATCAAAAGCCAAGATCATACACGTACAAGCCGAAAAACTCGCCGCAAGCCGGCTGTTCTTCAAGAACAGCAGAAAATCGGAAAATTCGAGATTAATCATGCATAAATCCTACTCAAATCTCAACCAAAGATCATGAAACTTATATCAGTAATTCTAATAGACAAGATGCATCCAACAACACAATTTCATCAAGATCTAACGGCTAGATTTAACGAAACCCATTAAACACTCTCGTAGCTAGAAAAACCTACCGAACTGCGCTAATTCTCGGCTGATTCCCCGCTAACCAGCTGCTAACCAAGCTCCAACCCATATCAGTGATCGTCCTCACGTCGCCACGATTCCAACGAGCCTTCAAGCTCCCAAAATGGTGGTCGGAGGAGGGAGAACGACGAAGAGCAAGGTGGCTGCCCCGGAAGGAAACAGAGCAAGCAGAGCTTGCGGGAAGAAGAAAGAAAGAAGGAAGAAGAAGAGAAGGAAGAAGAGAAGGAGAAAGAAGGGGAAGATCGGGGAAGGTCGGGGAAGGTGGGGAAAAGGGGAGGAGAGGTCCTCTCTTCTCCTGACAATGGAGGACGACGGAAGCTCAACTGCTTTGCTGCAACCTCAACTGCCCTGCGCAGTACCCGGATCGATCCAAGGACAAAATGGATCGATCCAAGATAGGCTGGATCCAAGATAGGCTAGATTGATCCAAAAAGTTTGGATCGATCCAAACGGGTCAAAAACCCACCGACTCGCTCATGAGTCCGATCGATCGCTCCTAGGAGCGAGCGATCGCTCAAGGGCCGTAAGCTGCCTAAAAGCAAGCTTCAGCGCGCCCGAGCTGGGATCTTCTGATCCCGGGTCAACCTAACCATTCTAATCAAGCACTAACACAAACAAGGTCAGTGTGTGCACACGCGGGTATGAAACAAACCAATAAGGCGCAATTTACCAAATTGCCCTTGCGGTCCACAACGAGCCACGGGCCCGACCCAGGCGGTCGACCCAGGACTGGAGGGACAGGTCCTCACACCCTCTCCCGACCTCCTCTCCCGGCTCCGTTCGGTGGTCTGCGCTTGACGGAACCCAAACCACTCGTCGTTAAAAGTGACTAGGGCGTCAAAGATTTACAATTTATACCGAATCTGAACTAACTACTACGTAGCTAGCGGGAGTCCGGGTCGATCCGCAGGAAAATGAGAATTGACTAACATACTCGATAGATAACCCCAAACAACTAGCTAAAATGATTTGGGTTTTGGATTAATGTCTATTAAAGCAATTGACTAAATGAAGAGAAATGTAACTAATATATAGAGGTCTTGGGATCTCCATTTCATTGTAGGTCCTAATGTAGCCTCCGAAGGAATTAAGGTGTGTAATCCAATTGGGACGATCGAAATCAAGAAGTCGACACGCGGGTGGTTAGCCTCACTTATCGCTCAACGGAAGTCGGTTTAGGATCATCCGCCGGAAATAATCACATTCACAAAGTCGACGAATGAGTAATTAGCTTCTATCGTCGCTAACGAACCTTCGATTAAGATCGATTCGTCGCAAGAAAAAGATATTGCATGGAGTCGGGCATTGGATCGAGATGGCTCTAGCACCTCGAATCCAATGTAAGAGAAAGATAGAATGGATCCTTTGATTAGAGAGATAGGGATGGTTCTAGCATCCCTAATCTCTAATCTAGGGCTAGTAATCCTCCCAATGTCATTGGATGTGTTTCTAGCACATCCAACTCATTGGAGCAATACAACAAACACCTATCATGCACAAGTCCTAACTCATACCAAAGAAAGGCATTCATCCATTCAACATATGAAATCCATGTACAAAGATAAGGAAATGAGGCTCAAATCCATACAATAGATCAATCCCAAAGATTACACATCAAAAACCCCAGGAAAACTACAAAAGAATCCTACAACTACATGGAAATCCCAAGAGATAGGAAGTTAGCTACTCATCTTGGTTGGATGCATGGATGGAGGTTGATGAAGCTCCCCTCCCATGGATTCCCTCCAAGAAGTCCTCTCAATTGGGTAAGAAACCTAGAAGGGCTGGAGAAGACTAAGAGAAGCCCAAAATCCCCCCTAAGGGGTCTATTTATAGTAAACAAGCCTCCCCCACTCGGATTAGATCTGGGCCATTGATTTTGCTCGGCTGGCATCAAAGGATCGATCCTCATAGGGTGAAGGATCGATCATTCGCTTCGTGTGATCGCTGGTCCCGTGAAGGATCGATCCTCCCATAGGAAAGGATCGATCTTTTCTTCTTGAATTCTGGCTGCGCCCCGATGAAGATCGATCCTCCAGTGTGTGAAGATCGATCCTCTAGAATTTGCGTTCTGTCACTGGGAAAATGCACAAAAATGATCGATCCTCTCATGTCATAGGATCGATCCTTGTTGTCTTGATTGGCTCCTTCTTAAAGCACTTCAAAGGATCGATCCTTCATCAATACAGGATCGATCTTCTTCATAAAAAGTGGCCCGAATGACATCGTTTAAGCTCGGAACTTGATCCAATCCTCGTTGAGGGCACTTGTACCTGTAATAGGGTAAAATCCATCAGTAAGGCCTTGCTCGGAGACTAACAAGGCCAAGTTAAAAGGGTGATTTATGCACTTTTCACGTCTTATCACACCCCCTAACTTGAACTTTGCTAGTCCTCGAGCAAAGCAAAAGAAAAATAACTAGAAGGGAAAGAAAAGAAATAAGAAACTCAAAAAGAGCAATCCCCCGATCAACAATTAGTCACTTCTCATAAAGCTTTGGTTCTTATACGATCAAAATTCATTCATATGCACACATAGATTCAAATGCATAGCTCCATCCATCAACCCATAACATAAGTAAAATGCAAGCGAATAATTCCATCAATAGCATCATTCAAACACTTCAAAGCACTTGAACAAGATTAAAGCTCATCTAAGCGATCCGTGTAGTGAGAGTTGCTACTCAAGTATTCGGGGTCTCGTAGTCATTCAAGTAGGGTTCCCATCAAAACTAGACATCCTTAGCATTTTACACCGGTCGAACAAATGACAAGTTTTATAATATATATATATATATATATATTTTTTTGACTAAAACCAGTGGTCGTGCAATGCCATGATCCCTTAGGCTTTCTACTAGGCCCATGTAACAGGATTTAGGCCAGTGGCTCCTCGGTCAGATGACCTAAAGGCACTGGGTGTTGAGATACCTCTCGGGCTTAATTTCCCGAACCTAGCAGGCCACGAATCACAGCTGACCAACAAGCTTTTATTTGATACTAGCGTGACCGTGCAATGCCTTGATCCCTTAAGCTTTCTACTAGGCCCATTTAACGAGTGTTAGATCAATGACTCCCAAGCCAGATGGCTTTGGGGCATTAGGTGTTGAAACACCCCTCGGATCTAACTACTCGAGCCTAGAAGGCTATGAATCAAGACTAGTCACTTTTATTAACCTGGCTCTCGGCCTCTAACTTGGCTTCGAACCCTACTACAAGTCATCTCAATCAAGTGTAAATAGCTCTGGACTCCCAATCTATCAAGGTCCCCCAATCAAACACTACTTGCCCCCTCATACAAGTGTAAGTGCACAAGTGGATTGGATCACTTAAATGTCCTTAATGCATGGCAAGAAGAATTAAAGTAGAAGAATAACACTACTCATGAAATGATTTACCAAATTTTACAAAGCATGGGAATCAAGATGACTTATGCGATAGTCATCCATGCTAGCATAAGAATTGAAATTTTTTTTTTTTCGCATATTTACCAATCAAGTAAACGTGTGACTAACTGTAGATCGATCACAGGTTATCTATAAACATGATGCAATCATACCCCCTAACTTAAGCGGGTTTGTCCTCAAGCACGGAAGAAGGGTAAAGTGTAGAGATAACATTGTGACGAAATGGGCGAAAATGTGACCTTGACGAAAGATATGACAGGAATTAGAGTCAAGGTTAGTCGTGAAAAACCGTATTATTGTGATGTCAAAATGTCGTATTTTGTGTTGCTATCCATATCTCGTATGCCCTGCAAAAACATAGAGGAAATACCCACCATAGCATTATGGAAATCAAAGAATAGATATGACAAATTTTGAGAAAAATTGGGCAGCATTCCCTCTATTTATTCAATACGCCCAAGGGCTGTACAAAGATGCCATTTGCATCCAACATATTACATTCATTCAAAATGAAAATACAGAAATGCAACCACCTCAATCATCATTTACAAGCATTCATCCACATCCATATACATACATCCACATACAGACAGACACACCCGGTGCACACCCCCATTCCAAAAATTATGCATATATATAATCACTAACATCGAAGCCAACCATATACAAAGATAGAGCACTCTAACCATACAAAAAGTTACCCACCCTCCCAACACAAAAAGAGATCCACTCTAACCATCCAGAAAATACAGAATACCCCTAAATACAGTCTATCATCCCTGAGGTCTCTGCTCTGGAAAGTGAAGAGGTCGGTAAGGCACAATAGCAGTGACCGGCGGAGGTGGTGGGTGGATGGCATCGAGACGGGCGAGGATAGTCGACGCGACCAAGTGAAGTGAGGTGGTGTCCTGGCGTAGGGCGGCGATGTCCTGACGTAGGGCGGCGTGGTCCTGACGTAGGGCAGCGTGGCGCGCGTCTACCTCGTCCAGCCGCTGCAGTACTGCGGACTGGAACGCCCGGTGCTCCCTATAGATCTCACCCATGGTAGGGTGCTCTACAGGTCCGAACTCAGGTGGGGGGCACCGAGGACGCGGCTGCCGGAAAGGCGCCCCGGCCTTCCTCATGTGGCCGAGGACCTTGCCCCAGGTAGGGCCACCGAAGCGCGCAAAGCGGAGGGCCTCGCCGGAAACGGTCGGCTCGCCCTCGGGGACTAAGTCCTGGCTCGATAGAAATGCTGAAATAAGGCACGGGTGCGGCGCGGCCTTCTTGGAAAAGCTTGTTGTCTTGTCCCTGACTGCCCCGCCGTAAAAATGGAACATGTCCTCTAAAATCATCTGGGGTATGTTGACCGCCCACCCCTTGGCCAACAACCACAGAATGCCAAGCCAATGACCAGTTCGATACTGGTCATGGCCATTCTGGAAGACATTGCGACGCAGTATATCGTCGAACAGCCAGAACTGAGGCGAAAGCTCTGCCCGTGTAAATTTGCCCTCGCCTATGTGATCTGGGTTAAGGACAAGATGGGCCTCGCTGGGATGACGGTATAAGTCCTCAACCTGGACCCTATAAAGATCAGGGCAGCGCATCGGAATAGCCAAAATCTCGGATACGGTCTTGGCCGTCAAGGTAATGCTGACCCCGTCAATAATGGACGTGAAACCAAGGCAGGGGTAATAAGCATCAACAGCGTCGTCGCGCTCATCCCCGTAGGTGATGGCTGTCATGTTCTGGTAGAACATGCAGACAAGCTTAGGGTACACCGTGGTCTCCGGTGTACAAAGAGGCAGAAGACCACGGTTCTCCAACATCTCAATGGAGTCCTGCGCATGCTTTACAGTACGAAAGTGCTCCACATTGAAGGTAAACTCGAGGTTTACCTCCCGCTGCCACTCTGGATGGAGACCTCGGACGAGCGTGGGCGCAGTGGACGGCCGGGTCTGCTTCTTGATCTTCTTGGACTGGCGAGGGTTGGTTGGAGCTGCCTTCTTGCGTTTGGAGGTTGCCGGAGCCGTGGGTGGTGCAGCCAGGGAACGTGTGGAGGATGTGGAAGCCGCCCTCGAAGTCCTTGCTGGCCGGGACGATGAGGATGGAGGTATGGACGCTCGAGTGGGTGAGGCTGGTGGGGAAGACGGTGAAGCCGGAGGTGTGGGAGCTTGCTGTGGAGATGATGGAAGCGCCGGAGGTGTTGAAGATTGTCGTGGAGGTGCCGAGGGAGGTCGTGCCGGTGGTGTGGAGGACGAAGCGGCGGCCTTGCCCTTCCCGGTGGCCTTCTTGGTCGCCGCGGTGTGCTTGCGAACCATTGGAGATGAGTGGAGAGGAATAGGTCGCCTTGGGGTGAAGTGGAACGGTGAAGGTGGTCGGCGAAGAGGAGCTTGGACGATGCGATGGCGCCGGTGGGAGGTAAGGGAGGAATGTGGATCACCCACGGGGTCTATTGAGGGTAGAGGAGTGAAGGGGAGAGTTCGTGCGCTGGCGGCTTGCGTTGGAGGCGAGGAAAGGAGGAAATGGGGAAATGTGGACGGCGCCGGGGGTGAATGATGGAGGATGAGTGAGGGGGAAAGGTCGTGGAGGCACTGGGAGGTGAGGGACGGCGGCTCGATGGACGGCGGCGGCGATATGCGCCGGAGGCGGAGACGAAGAAGGGTGGGGCGGCGTCGTCTCCTGAGGGAAGAAAGGGGGAGGATCGATCTTAGGGCTTGTGAGCCCTAAGTCGATCCGCTGGGGTTTATATTTTTTTACAAAACCCCGCAAAGGATCGATCTTCCTAAAGAGGAAGATCGATCTTTTGCCACGTGTCAGCATCATAACGGTTCAACTTAAGTCGTGCTGACGTATCCAAGTGAGTAAGAGCGATCTTCTATTAGAGAAGGATCGATCTTCTCAAAACCAATCCCCTGTCACGAATTAATTCGCAAAAATGATCGATCATGGGGGATTGAAGGATCGATCTTCTCAAAACCAATCCCCTGTCACGAAAAAATTCGCAAAAATGATCGATCATCAGGGATTGAAGGATCGATCTTCTCAAAACCAGTCCCCTGTCACGAATTAATTCGCAAAAATGATCGATCATGGGGGATTGAAGGATCGATCTTCTTACCCCTAGGTTCCATCGTAACTCCATCGGGCATAAAGGATCGATCCTCTCCGCTTGGAGGATCGATCTTTTATGCACTAAACTGCAAAACTGGGCTGAAAACCTGGGAATTCACCCCAAACACCCCAAACAAGAATACTAGGCTCCTTAGGCATTAAAATACCACAATAACAGCCCTCCAAACCAAACAAAACATCAATCATCCCACAAATTCAATATACCATCTTGACATCACAATTATTCCAACAAAGATCAAATCAAAAACACACCAAAATCAAACATGCAAAGAATGGGAAAAACAATCAATCATGCAAAGAAGAAATAACAAACAAAAACAGAAAAATACGAAGAAAGGATAGGTTGCCTCCCACTAAGCGCTTGATTTACCGTCTCTAGCTAGACGCAACAAAGCTCAAGTGTCGTACGGTTCCGCCAACATAACGGTTGGCTCAAGGGTGATGTCAAGAGGGAAACTATGAATATAAGGTTTCAAACGTTGACCATTAACAGTGAATGTAGCACCCGAAAAAGGATTCTGCACCTCAACAGCCCCATGGGTGAAAACCTTAGTGACGTCAAATGGACCATCCCACCTAGTCTTAAGTTTTCCCGGGAAAAGCCGAAGACGTGAATTGTAGAGCCAAACCTTATCCGCAACATCAAAGGTTTTCCGAACTATGAGTTTATCATGAAAAACTTTAGTCCGGGCCTTGTAAATTTTGGTATTCTCGTAGGCCTCATTTCGAATTTCTTCGAGCTCATGGAGTTGGAGTTTCCTATTGCTTGAAATATCATTAGCGTCCCAATTAAGAGCTTGAATTGCCCAAAACGCTTTATGTTGAATCTCTACCGGGAGATGGCAAGGTTTTCCAAAGACCAATCGGAATGGCGACATCCCGATTGGCGTCTTGTAGGCCGTTCGATAGGCCCACAAGGCATCATTGAGCTTAAAAGCCCAATCCCTCAGGTCGATTCTCACAACTTTTTCTAAGATCCGCTTGATCTCGCGATTGGACACCTCAACTTGGCCACTAGTTTGAGGGGGTAGGGTGTGGCTACCTTATGGGTAATTCCATATTTTTCACAAAGAGATTTAAAATGCCGGTTGGTGAAGTGAGGGCCACCATCGCTTATGATGGTCCTCGGGAAACCGAAACGAGTGAAAATATTGGCATGCAAGAATTTCAACACGACTTTATGATCATTTGTTTTCGTGGCAATTGCCTCCACCCATTTGGAGACATAGTCCACCCCTACCAAAATATATAAGTAACCATTGGATTGAGGGAATGGACCCATAAAATCAATACCCCACACATCGAAAACTTCACAAACAAGAATGGGAGTTTGGGGCATTTCATTTCGTCTAGAGATTGTGCCAACTTGTTGACACCGGAGGCAAGCTTTGGCAAAATTGTGAGAATCACGGAATATGGTAGGCCAATAGAAACCGCATTCAAAGATTTTAGCGGCGGTCTTCCTACCGGAGAAATGTCCACCACAAGGATGAGAGTGACAATGAGTGAGGATGGACGTAACTTCCGATTCGGGAACACACCGTCTCAACAATTGATCAGGGCATCGTTTGAGGAAGTATGGATCATGCCAAAAATAGTTCTTGATATGTGAGAAGAATTTATTTCGGTCATTTTTGGACCAAAAGAGTGGGACTTGCCCGGTGGTGAGGTAATTGACAATATGAGCGAACCACGGCTTGGGAAATTGATCGATGGCCAAAAGATGCTCGTCCGGGAACAACTCATTGATCGGAATGGAGTCTAAGATGTGCTCGGACGATAGCCTAGAGAGATGATCCGCTACAACATTGGAGGAGCCTTTTTTATCCTTAAATTCAAGATTGAAATCTTGGAGAAGCAAGATCCATCGAAGCAAGCGTGGCTTGGCATCCTTCTTGGAGAACAAATACCGCAAAGCGGCATGATCGGTGAAGATAATGATTTTGGAACCAAGGAGGTAGGATCGAAATTTCTCCAAAGAGAAGACTACCGCTAGCAATTCTTTCTCGGTAGTCGTGTAATTGACTTGAGCATCATTCAAGGTTTTGCTAGCGTAGCATATGACATGAGGGAGTTTAATAATCCGTTGGCCCAAAACAGCGCCCACGGCATAGTCCGAGGCATCGCACATGATTTCAAACGGGAGTGAATAATCGGGTGCGTGCACAATGGGTGCGGAAGACAAGGCCTCACGAAGAGTGATATAGGCATGCATGCAAGGATCATCAAAGATGAAAGGAACGTCTTTAGCAAGTAAGGCACAAAGAGGACGAGAGATTTTGCTAAAATCCTTGATGAAGCGACGATAAAAACCCGCATGTCCAAGAAAAGATCGGATTTGTCGAACCGATGATGGAGGAGGAAGTTTAGAGATGAGCTCAAGTTTGGCCTTATCAACTTCTATCCCCCTACTTGAAACAACATGGCCCAACACAATCCCCTCATTTACCATAAAATGACTCTTCTCCCAACTCAAGACTAGGTTTGTTTCCTCACACCTAGCTAAGACTTTGGTAAGATTCTCAAGACAAGAGTCAAATGATTGGCCAAAGACTGAAAAGTCATCCATGAAGATATCTAGAAAGTGTTCGATCATGTCTCCGAAGATGGCTAACATGCAACGTTGAAATGTTGCCGATGCATTACAAAGACCGAAGGGCATCCGCCGGTAGGCGAAAGTACCAAAAGGACAAGTAAATGTCGTTTTCTCTTGGTCCTTAGGATCAATTGCCACTTGGTTATAACCGGAGTAGCCATCAAGGAAGCAATAGAAACTTTATCCGGCAAGTCTCTCCAAAATTTGGTCGATGAAAGGAAGTGGAAAATGGTCTTTTCGAGTGAATGAATTCAACTTCCGGTAATCAATACATACTCGCCATCCCGTAGTTTGACGAGTAGCAATGCTTGCTCCCTTCTCATTCTTAATCACGGTAATGCCCGATTTCTTGGGCACTACTTGGGTTGGACTCACCCATTTGGAGTCCGAGATGGGGAAAATGACCCCCGCCTCAAGGAGTTTAAAAACATCCTTCAACACAACCTCTTTCATGTTTGGGTTCAATTGACATTGGAACTCAATGACACTTTTAGACTCATCTTCTAAATGTATGCGGTGCATGCATATAGATGGATCTATCCCCTTGAGGTCAGCAATGGACCACCCAATGGCTCTCTTGTGCTTGGTGAGCACCTTAATGAGTTTTCCTTCTTGTGCGAGAGTCAAGGATGAAGATATGATTACCGGGAGGGAGCAATTTGGCCCAAGATACTCATATTTCAAATTGGATGGCAAGGGTTTCAACTCTAAGGTCGGAGGCTTAATCAAAGATGGGGGTGCCGGTGTGGAGGAAATAGGTGCCAATGGCTCAAAAGAAGTTTTCCGAAAGGCCATGGCACAAGCATGTTCAAATTCATCGAGTAATTCCGAAGTGGGTAAATCCGCATCTTGCAACGCATTGAAAACCATCGGAAAATCATCAAAAGTCAACACTTCATCACGTAAACCCGGAAAATTCTCATCAACACTCGGCAAATCATCAAAATTCCACACATCATCACCACTCGATAAAGAATTATCACAAGCATCCACAAAGGATTCACACGAATCATCTATATCAAAGTTCGCAATCATCACATCATTTGCACATTCATCAACAATATCATCATCCACCAAAGCATCAACCATAAAACATTCATTCCCATGCATAGATTGTTTAGTAGCATCAAAAATATTTAATTTCAATTCCATATTCCCGAAGGTAACGATCATAATGCCACTTCTACAATTGATGCATGCATTGGCCGTAGCCAAGAAAGGTCGGCCAAGTATGATAGGAATGGATTTCTTATGTCTAACCCCCGGTTCCATGTCAAGAACAACGAAATCGACCGGGAAGACACATCTATCAACCTTGACTAAAATGTCTTCAAGAACACCCCGTGGTGTCTTGATAGATCTATCGGCCAATTGCAAGGTCATTGAGGTCGGCTTGAGCTCTCCTAAGCCAAACTTACAAAATAAGGAATATGGCATAAGATTCACACTAGCTCCTAAATCAAGAAGAGATCCCTCAATCAATTGATCTCTTATTATGCAAGAAATGGTAGGAGTGCCGGGGTCTCTTAATTTCGGAGGTAGATCAAGTTGAAGAATAGAGCTAACTTGCTCCGTTAGGAAGAGCTTTTTGGAGACATGAGACTTGGATTGCCTATTATGGGTACACAAGTCCTTCAAAAATTTGGCATAAGAAGGAACTTGCTTAATGGCATCCAACAAGGGAAGGTTGATGTGGACCTTCATAAAAAGTTCTAGCATTTCCTCATATTTGCCACTCTTCCAAGGTTGAGATGTGGCTTGAGGATCAACTAGTGCTTGAGGGTATGGAGCCCTAGGAATGTATGATTTAGTTGGTAGTGGATCGAGTGAAATAGGCTCATTTTGCTTGGAAGATGGCAATGAACTTGAGGGATCATGAGGGGCATGATGAGGTGATGCTTGAGAGTCGTTCATTGAAGTTGGTAAATGAGGTTCATGCCCTTGCTCTAATGTGGTGTCTTTGGACATCTCCACATTAGGAAAAATCTTTCCATTTCGGAGGGTAGTGACCGCTTGCACTTCCTCATGAGTGGAATCAACGAAATGTTGGCCTTTAGGGTTTGCTATGGGTTGACTAGGAAGTCTACCCTCCTCCCTTCTTGTCATAGTATTGGCCAATTGGCCTATTTGCACTTCCAACTTTGCAATGGATTGGGAATGAGAATGCAAAAGTTGGGTACTTGACTCAAAAGGGTCCAAAGCCTTGAGAAGCCTTTCCTCAATACAAGGATCATGTTTAGGAGCTTGAGGGGCTTGATGGGCTTGATAGGGGGCTTGGTATGAAGAAGGCCCAGGTGGCCTTTGATTCCAATTTGGAGGGTGAGAGGTTTGTGGATAACCCGCCACTTGAGAGGGATAAGCATTAGGGGCTTGAGGTGGATATGCATGAGGAGCTTGAGGTGGCCGGTAGGTGGATTGATTTTGTGGAGGTGGATTAGAATGATATGGCGCTTGGTACCTAGGAGGGTAGCTCGGGGCTTGATTGCCCGCAATTGGAGGCCTTTGATTGTATGCATTTGGAGGTTGTTGGCCGGGATTTCTCCATGAGAAATTTGGATGATCCCTAAGACCGGGATTGTACGTATTTGAGTATGGGTCATAGGTAGGCTTTGATTGATTAAAGACCGCATTAATGTGTTTTTGCACGAGCTCCGGATATTCACATGCCAAATGACACTCGGTAACTAGATGACCGGGAGTCGAACATAAGAAGCAAAGTTCTCCCAATGTTGGAGAATTAGGTGGGTAGCTCGATGAAGAAGGAGGGGTAGGAATTTGATTCAAAGAATGAGCAAGTACTTGATCAAATTTTCTACTTATAGTATCAATTTGTTGTGCAACACAAGTGGCTTCGGATAACTCTAATACTCCTCTAGAATTGGATTGTCCCTTAGGGCTTGAAGTATCCCTAATATTCCTCGAAGTGAAGGCATGATTTTGGGAATTAATGGCAAGCTTTCCAAATAAGATCCATGAGTCCTCGTATGGGTTGGTCATGAATACCCCACCGCACGCGGTGTCTACGTCTTGTTGATGACGTAGTCTAAGACCATTGTAAAAATAATCAACAAGAGACCATTTAGGGATTTGATGGTGTGGGCATTTTCTAAGAAGCTCTTTAAATCTATCCGAAGCATCATGAAATGGTTCGTCATCTTCTTGACGAAAGGTTGCTATTTGGGTTCTCATTTCATGAGTCTTAGCTATAGGAAAGAACTTTTCTAGAAAAGCACTTTGTAATTGGTCCCATGTAGTGATCGTTTGGGGCTCAAGAGATCCTAACCAATGCTTGGCTTTGCCCTTCAAGGTAAATGGAAACAACTTTAATCTCATAGCATCCTCGGTAAAGTTTGGGATTTTGACCGTGGAACTCTTTTCGAGGAAGTCTTCTAAGTGATAGTAAGGGTCCTCATTACTCAAGCCGTGAAAGTTTGAAAGGAATTGAAGGAATTGAGGCTTAAACTCGTAATGTGCGGCTTGAACAATGGGTTGTTGTATACCCGAAGTGGGTGCAAATGTAGAAGGGACATAATAATCCCTCATACTCCTACGGTCCGGGATTGGATTGGCATTAGGATTGGGGTCCGGGTTGGGAACATCCATGACTTGAGGAAAAAGGAAATCCTTATGCAAGGGTATGCTTGAAGATGTCCTAGAATCTAGGAATGCTTGCAATGTGATATCTAGATCTGAATCATCTTCATCAGTCATTCATACATATAGGAATTTGGACCATACAAGGTAAGAAATACATTATAGTGGGCTGGTCCAAGAACCTTGTATCTTCACCCGTAGATGAGTCGCTTCGCCGCTCGGAAGCTTCACCTACAACCACAAAAAGATATACAATATAAGCAACGTTCTATTTTTGGTATTTTGTAATAAAAGAAAATAAAGCAATCTAATTGAAGGAAGGAATTTATCAAGTAAGAAATTCAAATCAACAAGTCCTCGGCAACGGCGCCAAAATCTTGACGGAACCCAAACCACTCGTCGTTAAAAGTGACTAGGGCGTCAAAGATTTACAATTTATACCGAATCCGAACTAACTACTACGTAGCTAGCGGGAGTCCGGGTCGATCCGCAGGGAAATGAGAATTGACTAACATACTCGATAGATAACTCCAAACAACTAGCTAAAATGATTTGGGTTTTGGATTAATGTCTATTAAAGCAATTGACTAAATGAAGAGAAATGTAACTAATATAGAGAGGTCTTGGGATCTCCATTTCATTGTAGGTCCTAATATAGTGTGAGGACCTGCCCCTCTACCCCTGTGGCTCGTTGTAGACCGCAAGGGCAATTTGGTAAATTGTGCCTTGTTGGTTTGTTTCACACCCGCGTGTGCACACACTGGCATTGCATGTGTTAGTGTTTGTTTAGAATGGCTAGGTGGACCCGGGATCGAAAGATCCGGACTTGGGCTTGAGTTCTTGCCCAAGTTTAGCTTTCAACACACAAAAGGATCGATCCTCTATGGCTAAGGGATCGATCCTCTTCGTGCCAGAAAGCCTTGTGAATCGTCATGAAGGATCCTTCCTCCCTTGAGGAAGGATCGATCATTCATAGGTCGGTTGATTTTTCTGCTTTGCGAGGACGGCCGCCGTTGGTCGTCGCTCTCCCCTGTCAAAGAAGGACTTTCCCTCCCATCCCCTCACTTTTTCCCCTCTTTCCCGGCTGTCCCCTCCCCCTTTCCCCTCCTTTCTTCCCCTCCTCTTCCTCCTTCTCCTCTCTTTCTTCTTCCTTCCTTCTTCTCTCCCGAAGCTCTGTTTTTCCCCTGTTTCGGGCAGCCACCTTCCTCACCTCCGTTCTCCCTCCTTCGGTCATCTTTTCCGGCGTTCTAAAGCTCGTTGGATTCGTGACAACGAGAGGAAGATCCCTGAAGAGGTTTGGAGGCTTGTTGGTGATCAAATCGCGGGGAATCAGCCGAGGAAAGCGCAGCTAGGTAGGGTTATACCTACTGTGTTCTTTTCGGGTTTTCTTGAGATCTAGCCGTTGGATCTTGTTGATCCTTGCTTTGTTGGATTCCTTATACCTGTTAGAATAACTGATTTAAGTTTCATGTTAATCAGTTGAGATTTGAGTAGGTTTCATGCATGATTAGTCTCGGATTTCTGGTTTTCTGCTGTTCTTGAGAAACAGCCGGCTTGCGGCGAGTTTTCCGGCCGGCGAGTACATGATCATGGCTTTTCATAAACATAATAGTTGTAGATCTATTCGTTAGCTTTCCATGCCATCTTGTTTCGTATTTGTCCGATTTTTCTACGATTTCTTATGATTTGTTTTCTGGAGGGCTGCGTTGCAGCAATTAAAGGGTAAGTTGGTTTGATCAGCGACTTTTGATTAATGTTTCCCGTTAATCCAACCGTTGGATCATTATCAAATTTGGATATGATGATCCTGGTATATATACCTACTGGTGGCTAAGTTGGATCTTGAATCCGACGTCGTTTGGACGTCGGATCGACAAGATCAAATAGCCCCTAAGTAGAGGTTTTGGATGTTTGAATATAATATTATATTTCGGAATATAATATTATATTGTTACTGTTCATTCAGCGGTTTTCGGGATTGCTTCCCGTTGCAAGGGTTCGCGGTTGATGGTCGTGGTACCGTCGTAATGCCGGGACCCGCTACGGATCGGCTGGCAGCGGTTGGTTGTACCGCTGCAGCGATCCAGTAGACTTATATGATGTCATGTCATACTGTTGCATGCTTTATTTCTTATCTGTGTATGTCATAGCATGCATTCCTCTGTTGTGCATTAGTTGCATTGGTTAGGGCGTGGGTGATCCTTGGGTCGCCGTCCCGAGGCTGGAAGCTCGGACTTAGCCCTAGGACCGGGGTTGGGTAGTTTGGACCCGGTTGAATTGTGATGTCCAGTCATTTCGATAATAGGCTTAGATGACTGGTACACTTGTGGCTTGATGATTGTAGAGGTCGTGTCGACCTTGAGTCGGATGCTGAGGTGTAGCCGGTGTCCCACTGTGCGGACCCTGGGGTAGAGGAGTTGCCTACCCAGCGGTGCTCTTTTCCCGCCTGCAGTGCCGTTCCCTGCAGTTGCGCTGTCGCCAGTGCTGTTCATGCTACTGTGTGCTGCTCCTGGGCACCAGGGACACGCGGTGGGGTTATGGGACCCCTGTATACACCCAGATCCTACTCGAGGGCGACACTTTTGCGTTTCCCTCTTCCTTCTGTGTGTCGTAGTGTAGATCCCTACTGAGCTTAGTGCTCACTCCTACCCGGGCTGCGTTTTGCAGGTGCAGGCGTCAGTTCCTCTTCTGTGGCCCCTACCGGGCAGTTGGTTGGCGGTGCGGCGGCGCCAGGCGGGCCTTGAGAGGTGGTGATCCTTTACAGCTTTTATACCTTATGCTAGATAGTCTCCTACGGGAGTGATGTTGTATTTGAACTCCCCCTCTCCGAGGATATGTATATTAAACCCTTTTTGAGTTTTAAATCTGTGATTCGAGGCTTCTTTTTTTTATTGTTGTTTTAATTGGGAGTGCTTTGGAGAACTATAGGGAGACCAATAGGTTAGAGGGAACCCTCGCCAGCTTTTTCTTCCGCGTTTGTTAGGTTCCGGTTCGCGTCGCCCGGCCCGGTTGGGCTTTCGCGGGTCGGGGCGCGACATGTAGCCTCCGAAGGAATTAAGGTGTGTAATCCAATTGGGACGATCGAAATCAAGAAGTCGACACGCGGGTGGTTAGCCTCACTTATCGCTCAACAGAAGTCGGTTTAGGATCATCCGCCGGAAATAATCACATTCACAAAGTCGACGAATGAGTAATTAGCTTCTATCGTCGCTAACGAACCTTTGATTAAGATCGATTCGTCGCAAGAAAAAGATATTGCATGGAGTCGGGCATTGGATCGAGATGGTTCTAGCACCTTGAATCCAATGCAAGAGAAAGATAGAATGGATCCTTTTATTAGAGAGATAGGGATGGTTCTAGCATCCCTAATCTCTAATCTAGGGCTAGTAATCCTCCCAATGTCATTGGATGTGTTTCTAGCACATCCAACTGATTGGAGCAATACAACAAACACTTATCATGCACAAGTTCTAACTCATACCAAAGAAAGGCATTCATCCATTCAACATATGAAATCCATGTACAAAGATAAGGAAATGAGGCTCAAATCCATACAATAGATCAATCCCAAATATTACACATCAAAAACCCTAGGAAAACTACAAAAGAATCCTACAACTACATGGAAATCCCAAGAGATAGGAAGTTAGCTACTCATCTTGGTTGGATGCATGGATGGAGGTTGATGAAGCTCCCCTCCCATGGATTCCCTCCAAGAAGTCCTCCTCTCAATTGGGTAAGAAACCTAGAAGGGCTGGAGAAGACTAAGAGAAGCCCAAAATCCCCCCTAAGGGGTCTATTTATAGTAAACAAGCCTCCCCCACTCGGATTAGATCTAGGCCATTGATTTTGCTCGGCTGGCATCAAAGGATCGATCCTCATAGGGTGAAGGATCGATCATTCGCTTCGTGTGATCGCTGGTCCCGTGAAGGATCGATCCTCCCATAGGAAAGGATCGATCTTTTCTTCTTGAATTCTGGCTGCGCCCCGATGAAGATCGATCCTCCAGTGTGTGAAGATCGATCCTCTAGAATTTGCGTTCTGTCACTGGGAAAATGCGCAAAAATGATCGATCCTCTCATGCCATAGGATCGATCCTTGTTGTCCTGATTTGCTCCTTCTTAAAGCACTTCAAAGGATCGATCCTTCATCAATACAGGATCGATATTCTTCATAAAAAGTGGCCCGAATGACATCGTTTAAGCTCGGAACTTGATCCAATCCTCGTTGAGGGCACTTGTACCTGTAATAAGGTAAAATCCATCAGTAAGGCCTTGCTCGGAGACTAAAAAGGCCAAGTTAAAAGGGTGATTTATGCACTTTTCACGTCTTATCAGCGCTTGCTCGTCTCCCCCTCTCTTGTCCTCCTCTCCCGGCTCCATTCGGTGGTTTGCGCTCGCTCCTCTCCCCGTCTCCCGGTCCTCCTCTCCCGATCGTTGTCCGTTCGGTGGTTCGTGCTCGCGAGTCTCCCCCTCTCCCGATCCTCCTCTCCAGGCGTTCTCTGTTGGGTGGTCCGCACTCGCTCGTCGCCCCCTCTCCCGTTCCTCCTCTCCTGGCTCCGTTCGCGCGCCATACTTGCGATCTTGCGTGGATACAATGGTTCGTCTGAAGGTCACAAAGGATACTATTTTCGGCTCAACATCACCTACATTGTCACGCCCCGCCCTAATTAAATACAATTTATCCCAAAATTACTGAAAATTTCGGCATGACCCTTGGGCACGGGGACGTGAGATCACTATTACAACTTGTCAATTACTAATAAAACATAATTTATATACACATCCTAAGCATTTAATCACAATCTTACTCTCTTTACAATCATTCACGACATCTAAGGGCACATGCGTCCACATCAATTCAAATAATATACATGTACCTGCATTCAATTTATCAGATTTCATGTAACTGAGTACACAACCACCAAAATACATGATAATTCAGTCAAATCCTCAATATACAATTTTGTTTCATATCCAACATATACATGCATATCATATATAAGAGATAAACAAAATACAAAATGACTCCTCTGCACAGTACATGGTCTCCAAAGGGTGGAGTGGTCTCGGGCCTACCTGCACCAAAAACCAAAAATCCAAACAATGAGCTCCAAAGCCCAGTAGGAGTCACCTGACACACTCTAGGACACTGGTGTACACCCACCTATCCTAATATACTGCCCAAGTATGGTCTGGCTAGTATGGGTAAGTCTCACACGCACAGTCGCCGCGTCCGGCCGTCAATGCTCGCCCATACCCCTATAGACTCTATACCCAGCCCCAGTATACTAGTATAGGTACAACATCCTATACTAGCTTACTGATCCTAGTATGGTCTGGCTAGTCTGGGTAAGTCTTACACGCACAGTCTCCTCGTCCAGCCGTCAACGCTCGCCCAGACCCCTATAGACTCTATACATGCCTCAGTACACTAGTATAGGAAACACATCCTCAATCAAATCAAATCCTCAAGCCAGATCCTCAATCAGATCAAATCCTCAAATTAGATATTCAATCAGATCAAAGTCCTCATATCAGATCTTTAATCAGATCAAAGTCCTCAGATCAAGTCATCAACTAGTCCCTAGACTCTGACTAGTCTAGCTACAGGACCTGACTAGACCCAATTACAACCCCAATCCTATCATGTATGCACAAGACAAAGAACACAGCAATAAAACAAATAACAATTATCATATATTCATACAATACAAGAAAACAGCATATCATAGCATATCATACAACCATCACAAGAGAAAAGCATGCACAACATAGCATTAACACAACAACACATCAATCCTAGTATGAGGTAACTCCTACCTTAAAAAGACAGTCAAAGCGCTCCTTACGTCCGGGGGTCCACGTCCTGCTCCGACCTCTAACAGCCACTCAAAAGATCGCCTAAAGCACAAGGATAAGGAAAACGGTCAAGTAAGGCTCTAAACGCAGTTAAATCTACTAGAATTAGACCGATCTCGAAAAGCCGATCGAAACGGCATGGAAAATGACGAAATCCGACGTTGAAGGAATCTGGCGCACGTAGCGAACAACTAACGTGCACTGTGCGCACAGGGTGCTGGCCAGCGCACCAAGGCAGCAACTGCGCACGCGCACATCATCGTCATTCTCCCTAGGAAGATCGCCGGAGCTCATGCCGGAGCTCCGTCGGATCTCCAAACCAGGGTGCTCAAGCACCGGAAAGATAACCACCAGAGGAGAAGGGAAGCCGCTCGCTGTCCCTAGCAAGGTTCCCAACGAGATCGCGGGGCCACGGCCAGAGAATGGCCGGTCGGAACCTTGCCGGAAACCATGGCAGGGAGGAGGATCAAGGATCCCCTGCCATGGGAAATGCCCGAACAGGGCTCGGAGAGAGATGCCCCAGACCACGGGGGTCCTTCCCCGGCGCTGCAGTCGCCGAGGGAGGTCCCCAACTCCGTCAGCAACATCTTCGCCGGCGACCCATCGCCGGTAACCGCGAAGCTCTCCAAAACCCAACTGAAAAACGACGGGAAACAGGGGAAAACGAAGGGGAGAGAAGCTAGAAGCTTACCTAAGCCAAGAAGAGAGATGAAATCCAGTGGAAAGCTCACCGGATCTACCCTTTTTCCGACGATCTCCACCTCTCTTTCTCCCGGTTTCTTCGTCCCTTCTTCTCTTCTTCTCCGGCGCCGGCGATCCCTCTTCCTCCAGATCTCTCTATCTCTCTTCCTCTCCATCTCTCACTCCGATCTCTCCCTCTCTCTCTCGGGTTGGAAGCCAAAGAATGGGAAAAGAGAAGACTCGAATTCTCTAGAAGGATGGGGGTGGTTTTTGCAGAAAACCCCCTGCAAAACACGAAATTACGCGAAAAGTCCTCCACTCTTACATAAAAGCCCTTATATGAAAATTGGCCCTTACACACATAACCATTCTTATTCAGATGGGACAATAGAGACCGCATCTTTGACCTACCGGTCTTCTCTATAACTCGATGCTTCTGCCGTACGTTGTATATAGTTTTCATAGTCGAGACATTGTCATTGTTCCTGTTCTTAATGGTGGTGAGGAACTCTCTTGGTCTCACTAAACTCATTGACAGATCAATCAACAACATTTCCTCATCTGAAGATAATCTCTCGGCGTATGAGTGGTCTACGAGAGTTTCTGCAATTGGGTGATTGTGCACCCCACACACCACCCTCAACATCCATTCATCATCTCCACCAGAAAGCTTCACACCCTGAAGTCTGAAAGGACAATGACATTTCTTTGTACCACTATCCGGCCTCTTCCTCTCACGAGGCTTCAGCTTGCTATCATCGGCTCTCTTCTTCTCCCTATATTTTGCGGAGCTCCTGTGCTAGCCACTTCTTTCACATGCCAATGTCAGCCTTGACTTTCAGCCGCATGTCCCACCATCTGAATGTTTTATAACAACTATTAGCCCATTCTCCCGGCCCACTTCTTGTGCCCATTGGATAAGACCCATTCGACTATTAAAAATCTATCGATAAATACAAAGGTAATTAACATCCATGTAATTTTAAACAAAAATTATAATCATCTGATCAATTCTAATATACACACTGTCATAGTGGTAAATTACACTGTCAAGTCCATGATAATGGCATTTCCAACACCACTATTGGCCGAAGAAGCCTGAACATTAAGAGCAAGTATAAGTGTTAGAATTTAATTAAAAATAAATAATTATGATCAATAATGATATATTCGGCTTCACAAAACCTTCAAATAATGTAGTCGAAGACTTGTATATAAAAAAGTATCTACGTATGATCGGTTGGTTCCGACCGATCATACATGGTATGTTTGGTGGGAACCGACCGCACATACCATGTATATTTGGCGGGAACCGAACCGACCGACCATATCTAATATGGTCAGCCGGTTTTGACCTTACATATTATATATGTCTGGTCAGTTACCACTACACATACCATGACCGCGTGGTGCGAATGCACCGATGCGGGTATGCCTGTTCGGTCTCGTTAAACTGAACCAGGTTTAGGGCAGGCAAGATCTTACCTTCGCGTCGTCTTTGTCTTCCTCACGGTCGCCTTAGAGACCAACTGCTTCATGCTCGTCATATAGCTCATCATATACCATGGAGGAGGAGTTAGGAGATAATGTGTTGGAGAGAAGTAATTTAGGCCGTTCGTGATGTCAGGTCGGAGCAATGTGGACGACGACGACAATGATCAGAAGGTGAGAAGGGTATTTGAGTCAGATAGTGGTGAGGATATGGTCGGTATTAAAAAAAAGATTTTATGGGGTGCACCTAGTAAAACGCCGGGTGTATTTAGAATCACCCAAGCCAACAAACCTTGCAAAATATCTTGTTTCAATCTCAGGTGTCAAAGCCATCATCACAACTATAAGGATTCGGGCCAAATTTATGTACCAACCAACCTTAGATTTGGTAGATGTCTTTTACGAAGACAGTGATTAGAGATTAGAGATTAGAGTTTCCCCTCAAAACCTTGGCTTGCTCAATAATGAAAGTGAATCAAGAGTATAACCATGGCATGTTGGGAACTCCAATCGTGCTCCAAACTCTCCTAAGATTCCTATTTGAATCTAAATGTCGTTCTCTGCTCACGCAAGAAGCTTTTGTTTTTGAGTCGGCAGGCATCGAAAGCTACCATATCTGCTGATGCCACGGGAAGAGGCTTTGGGGGAGGGCAACAAATGCACATATTTGGGAGATCTAGACTAGGTTTTTCGTTTTGATTCAGTCATTTTTATATATATGCCTAGAGAATATAACGAAAGGGTGGATGTCATATCGAAATGGTGTAGGAGACACAATGCTAGTTTTGCCTGGTCAATGGATGAGGACCCGGAGCTTTGAATAGCATCGCTTAATAGTTATAATTAGCCTTTTGGCTGAACTCATCAATCAAAAAAACATATGTTCTGATGCTACATCACATCCGGATTCGACTTTTCGGAATCATCCTTTCTTGTGTCACGGTGGTTTTCACTCTTCTACGTATACTGTGATATAGCATAATCTTGTACATGTCACCTATTTTGGCTTGACCAATCCAATCTGAGGATCGAGAAATCATGATCTAACGAGCCGGGATCTTCATGTTATCCTATGGAATATTCATCTACCAGTTGATACGTACAAACAACACAAAGATATATACCATAATCTAAAGAATGAATGATTTAGAAGCTTTGGGCTTAAACTTCTTTAATATTATCATAAATAGTAAAAAAATAATCATTGTGGTCAAATTTGTCAATTTGATGATTAAAGTTAAAGTCAGCTGCTTAACTTATGGCAGTTTGCATTAACTTTCTAATGCAGGAGTGAAGACAACTAATTGTACAACTCAGCATTAGCTTGATGCTGTCCAACCAACTATCATAATATACATATTTTGTTCAGCATCATCTAAAGCTTAAATCAAACTATAAAATTGCATCTGATGGCATGTACAAGTGTACAACCAAACAGTCCTCTTATTGGGAAGGGCGCTAATTGGTGTACATGCTGATGTCATATGTGCATTACACATGTCTGATTCTTTTATGTAGTCCATCGGTAGAACACTACCGATGGACTAGATCAATGAATCGGTAATAGACTACCGATTGAATTATTCATCTAGTTCATCAGTAGTGAGATACCGATGGACTCTATCAATAAATCGGTACCTCACTACCGATACAAATTACTACCGATTCATTAACGTAGTCCATCGGTAGATCACTACCGATGGATTACATGGACGAATCGGTAGTATATGTGCACAAATCATTTTCCTATTGGGAATAATTTAAAGGTTTAATATCATATTAGTCCCTCAAAATTGACTAAATTTTACATCAGTGCATCCGTGACAATATATGAAAATTGTTCATAGAAACACATGAATAACATCATATTCAGCCTTCCGTCTTTAAGAGATTGAAATGACTTAAATACCCCTAGAAGAAAAGGAAAAACATAGAGGAAATTTTATTATGTGCACCGTGCCAAATATATTTTCACATTACACATTATATTCTTATAATAAAATGCCTATAATACTTTTGTTTAATAAACCAATCAACTCAGAATGCTTAATGAGATTATCATCTTCTACACCACGTCCACTGCCTCCAGTCCCGAGTTACGTTCGCATGGATTTAATGACAAGTTAGGGATACTATTTGGACCTCTGGTGGTCATCGAGCCAGAGCGCGGCGATCAAGACAATGTAACAGCGCCGCCGCCGAGAGGAGAGAAGGTAGGCAGCGACGAGGAGGGATTTGAGGACGTACTCACGAAGGAGCAATTGAGGGAGGTCCGATCTGTTCTCCTTCTCTCTCTCTCTTCGTTCGTTTATTTAATATCCAAGGGTTTCAAATTTGTTATTGATTCGCTTTAAATCTCGTTTAGCTATTTCGTTCCTTCGATTCTTTTAGAGCCAATCATGAAGGGTAATCATAATATGAGTATGGAGCAGGGACGCGATTGTTGACAACTTGTTAGAGGAACATGAATAAGAGTAGAATGGAATTGAACTCGATGAAGGGAACGACTACCTTATTTGTTTGCTTATACGTTATTGCACAAGGATCAGGTGTGAAATGTGGTTTGGAAGATATATGTGGAATACCCTAACCTAGTAAACCTACTTCTAAGGGCTAAGTGTCAGGGCCTTGAGCCCTTGACACGGGCCTTGACCCACAACATCAAAAGTTGGCGTGACCAAGTGCTCGATCGTGACTCATGGTCGTTGTCATGGGTCCTATGAGGTTCGTAGGCCTCAGAATAGCAAGCAAAGCATCCACGCGCATCATCTCCATCAATGGCGTGAAGAATGTTGAAGATGGCACATGCAAGTTGAAGTTGGCGCGGATGTCCGTGCCAAGAGCAAAACTTGGCGTGCCATGGTCGGATTCCTTCGAGCAAGACACAGAGCGAACAAACCAGTGACGCGGCGAGCAAAATGCTCGCGTCAAAAGAGCTTAGCGCGCGGTATGATGCGATGCATCGTGGCACGATGCGACGAGCGCGCGGCACTGCGGCACTCAAGTCCAAGTGGGACTATGACTCCTTGTCGGACTAGGATTCCAATTCCTAGTGCTACTAGGACTTTGCACATCTTGGCAAAGCTCATGGTGAAGCTTGGCGCGGGCGAAATTGAAGATGACGCGCGCGTCCTAGTCGGACTAGGACTCGGTGTGCCATGATGCGACAAGCAAGACGCGCGACGCCATCGGGAGCAATCCAGCCGAGGAAAAGCCCTAGTTCCAGTTGGACTGGAATCGTGGAAGGACTAGACGCGGTAAAGGCAAGTCTTGACGCGGTAAAGGAAAGTCTTGGCGCGGGGAAAGTCTTTGTTGCTCAGGAGTTCTAGTCGGACTAGGATACGATTCGCTTCGACGGAAGGCGGTTTGGCCATGGAGGCCAAATCGTGCGTGCCATTGAGGTAATTCCACTTGGATTAGGATTCCCATATAGGATGACACGACAAATATGGAATATGATATGGGGGAAGTTGGTTGTGACTCGCAGAAATAGGAAGGTGTCTTGTTTCAAGTCAATATGTGATGGATTTTGACAGATGCTATCGAAGACAAGTTGCAGCACAACTTGGAGTCCTGATGAAGTGGACAACTTCATGATTGGTCAAGGAAGAGTCCAGATAAGCTTGAAGCCAATCAAGGACCAGCAGTTGATGTTGAAGAAAGAGTCCTTCTCAAAAGGGAAAGGTTTGGAGCCTTCCTCTATATAAGGAGGAGCCGGTCATGATCAAAGGGGATCTGGACGGCGGTTTAGGGTTGGGTTCTCTTTGTAATTGAGTGATTGTAACTAAGAGTTTGGGAAAAGGAGTTGAGAGCTTTTTTGTAACAATTGCATCAATAAGAGAGCGGGTGAATCATTTTCCTACATCGCGTCTTCTTGTGTGTTTGCATGTGAAGAAGACAAAGGAGGCTTGTCAAGAAGGGTCTTGACACCATCATTGGCGATAACTTAGGGGTGGCAATCTGGGTCGTGACCCGTCAACCCGACCCGAACCGATCAGAGATAAACAGGTTTGGGTTTAGTATAATCGGGTTTGGGTCATAAACTGGTTGACCCGTGAATGAACGGGCCGGGTTGGGTTGACCCATGGGTTAGATGGGTCAACCCGTTTACCCCACTTTAAGTCATCGTCTCTCTATGCTCATGATCTAGGTGCGTCTCCCCTTATTGTGTGAGTGAGTGCGTCGTTCTTGATGGGTTGTTTGGTTTGTAGCAGAGGACGGTGGGAATGGGGATGGTGGGGGGCTATGGGTTTCCACAGAGTTTGGGTTGGATGAGCAGCGGGCGGCCACGGTGGATGGGTTCTCGTCAGACCGGTTCGTGTTGGAGCATAGGGGGGGAGAGAGAGAGAAAGAGAGAGAGAAGGCGCTGAACATCGTCTACCGCGGGCAGCTCCTTGCTACAGACCGCACCGTCGCCATCAAGCGCTTCAACCGTTCCGCCTGTCCTGACCCTTGCCAATTCCTTGTGTTATTTTTTATCTTTGTTTCTGTGGAGATTTTCTCTGGTTGAGTTCATCTCGATCGCTGATCTGGCAGCGGAGAATTCCTTGCAGAAAGAGGCGAGATCCGTAGGACAGCTACGGACCGAACGACTCACGACCTCATTGGCTACTTCTGTGAGGGAGAGGAGAGGCTTCTTGTCGCCGAGTTCATGCCTCACGAAACCCTCACCAAGCATCTCTTCCACTGTACAAACCCAAATTATTTTAGATAATCCTAGTTTATATTGACGAAAAGAAAGCATAAATAGGGTGAAGGCTACGACTTGTGAAAAGATAGAGTCCAAATTGATAGTATTTTGCAATTGGCAATGATTAGGTGAGTCTGAAATTGATAGGCATTTTAGATAAAAATAGATTGTTGTTAAACAGGTCGGCCCGATTCGACCCGACCCGTTTAATAAACGGGTTAGATGGACCGGGTCGGGTTGACCTGTTTATAAATGGGTCGGATTCGGGTTGATAAACCTGACCCGTTTATTAAACGGGTCGTGTTCGGGTTTTCCCTTTGGGTTGAGATATCAATGCTCGACCCGACCCGTGAACCCGAATTACCACCCCTATGAGAACTCGAAGAAAAATTTCCGCTGCACTTTTCCGATGACAATTGGCATCAGAGATCGGTTGGAGATCCATGGCTAACTTTGTGGAGCTTCGTCAACGAATCAACCAACTAGAAGAACGGATCGGGGGGTGATCCGACGCAAGAGGTGCATCCTTTTGCAACAATGATGGCAACGATGAGCAAGGGAATTGCAGCCTTGCAAGATGCATCCGTGGCCTTCAAGGAGGACATAGAGGACAGTGTGGTGGCCTCGGCGGAGAATGTGTTAGGTATCTCCGCTCTCCTTAACTAGTTTATCGATTGGATCGATAGCGAGCTCACGATGGTCAAGCAAGCGGTGGCTCAGATGGAGCCATGGGAGGCTTCAGGCAAATTCCGAGTGCCTGAGCCTAAGTCCTTTGGCGGCATGAGGAACGCCAAATAGCTTAAGAACTTTATCTAGGATCTCGAGCAATACTTTGAAGTTGCTCATATCCAGACGACAGATAAGGTTTCCGTTGCTGCCATGTACCTGTCCAGCAACGCCAAGCTGTGGTGGCGAACGAGGCTAAATGATGATGCCACGGCCAGACGTCCCAAGATTGCAATATGGGACACCTTCATCAAGGAGTTGAAGGATCAATTCCTCCCTAACAACACGGCGTGAACTGCTAGGGAGGCACTCAAGAATCTAAGGCAGACGGGACTTGTCAGAGACTATGTGAAGATATTCAGTAGTCTCATGCTGGATATCAAAGACATGTTCGAGTCCGACAAGTTGCTCAATTTCTTGTCAGGGCTTCAGACGTGGGCACAGGTCAAGCTGAGGAGACAAGGGGTGAAAGATCTTCCCTCAGTGATGGTTGCGGCGGATGCCTTGGTAGACTTCCGTCAAACCAAGCCGGTGGAGCAAAGTAACCGGCCACCGAAGCCTACGGACAAGCCGAAGTCCAAGGGAGACAAAGGCAAGGGTAAAGCGCGGCCAAAAGAGAAGGATCGGGCCAAGCCACAGGAACCGGCCAAGAAACCTTCAGGGTGCTTCATATGCGGAGGACCCCATCGGGCGAGAGAATGTCTGAAGCATGAGAAACTCAATGCACTGATTACTCAGGAAGGCGAGGAGGAGTAGGACTCGCCAACAAGGGTAAACCCTATCTAACTTCTGAATGCGATAAGGGCTAACCCTATGTCCGGATTGATGCATGTTCCAACCACTCTTCAAGGCGTGAAGATGATGGCGATGCTAGACACAAGAGCCACTCACAACTTTCTAGCACAACATGTGGCAGGGCATTTCAAGGCAAAGATCACTACAAGTACTAACCGCATCAAAGTTGTTAACTCTGATGCGAGACCTATTATTGGTAGTGCTGCAGGTACCCTAGTGGAGATCGGACCATGGAAGGCGTCCATGGACTTTTTGGTGATGCCCCTCGATGATTTTGACATCATCTTGGGCAACGAGTTCTTCGGGAGCAGCAAGGCACTGCTCATGCCCTACATCAACGGCATGTTGCTCCCTGGCGCGGAGCATTACAACTGAAGGACAATGTGCGAAAGGGCGAAGCCACGTTCTTGGTGACTTTACACGAGCAATTTCGCGCGAGCGACGGAGTTGTCGCATGGTGCACAGCAATTAGCACGCGCCATGGAGGAGATGGCACACGACAACTTGGGGTTGGCGTGGCCCAAGCGACATCGACACCAATGGCACACGACCACGGCGGACACGCGTAAGCAAGCACGCGACGCACTCTGCTAGTGCCTGGCGGGCTTCCATACGCGCTGGCTGGCATGACTCGGCAACAGACTTATGCTAGTTGCACATCACAGCTGCATCCTGGCGCACTGACCGCGACTCAGGCGAAGTCCTCGGCCAAGCAACTTCCTCCCAGACACGCGATTGATCATCACATCGAGCTATTGCCCGGCACACACACACCAGCCCAAGCTCCGTATCGCATGGCACCAACGGAGCTTGTAGAGCTCAAGAAGCAACTTGAGGAGTTGCTTGACCCGGGGCTCATCAGGCCCTAATGATCACCCTTCGGCGCACCAATACTATTCCAGAGGAAGAAGGATGGCTCCCTCAGAATGTGTATCGACTACCGAGCATTGAACAAGCTGACGGTTTAAGACAAGTACCCAGTTCCTTTGGCACATGACCTCTTTGACTGGCTGTCCAAGGCTCAGGTATTCTCTAAACTAGATCTTCGATCTGGTTATTGGCAAGTGTAGATCGCGGAGGGAGATGAGGCCAAGACTACTTGTGTGACACGGTATGACACGTTCGAGTTCCTGGTCATGTCGTTCGGCCTCACCAACGCACCAGCAACTTTCTGCCACTTCATGAATGACGTCCTCCATGACTTTCTCGACAAGTTCATGGTGGTGTACTTGGATGACATCATCATCTACAGTGAGAGCTTGGAGGGTCACGTGGGACATCTCCGGCAGGTTCTTCAGAGGTTGAAGACGCATCAACTCTTCGTCAAGAAGGAGAAGTGCGAGTTTGCTATGGAGGAAGTATCCTTCCTTGGGCACATTGTGAGGGGCGGCCAGTTGATGATGGACTCATGGAAGATCGACGTTATCTTGGATTGGCTGGCCCCAACCAAGGTTCCCGAGCTTCGATCGTTCCTTGGTCTAGCCAACTACTACAGGCGGTTTATCAAAGGCTATTCCAAACAGGTAACTCCACTGACCGACCTTCTTAAAAAGGATAACCCGTGGTGTTGGACATGGCAATGCAAGGAGGTGTTCCAGTTGATCAAGCAAGTCATTGCAAGCGAGCCTATGTTGAGGCTCCCGAACTTCAATCTCCCTTTCGAAGTCCATACCGACGCATCAGATCGTGCTATCGGCGAGGTGCTGGTCCAGGAGGGACACCCAGTGGCTTTCGAAAGGCATAAGCTGAACGATATGGAGTAGCACTACTCGGCACATGAGAAGGAGATGGTGGCGGTCATCCATTGCTTACGTACATGGTGTGTGTACCTTCTCGACACCAAGTTCGTAGTGAAGACGGACAACGTGGCGAACACCTACTTTCAATCTCAAAAGAAGCTTTCTCCAAAGCAGGCAATGAAGCATGAATTCCTTCAGGAGTTCGAGTTCGAATGGCAGCACAAGCCTGGGCGGCATGACCAGGTTGTCGACAACAAGTTGCAGAATATGTTGCGGCCTTGATCCGGGTCGAGTCATACATGTACAGTCGGATCAAGCTGGTGGCAAGCAATGATGCAAGCTACCAAAAGCTCATGAAGGAGGTGCAAGACGAAGTCGTCAGGCGGTTTTGGCTTGAGGATGGTATCCTCAAGGCCAAGGGTGGACGGATCCTTGTTCCACAAGGGAACTTGCGGGCTGAACTCATTAAAGAGTCACATGATTCAAGATGGGCGGGTCATCCAAGGTGGGAGAGCACGGTAGCTCTCCTCAGCCGCAACTACTATTGGCCAAAGATGGAGGAGGACGTGTAGTTGCACGTGAAGACTTGTCCAGTCCTGCCACTGCTCGAGTAATTACACTGACCTCCGCCACTTCCGACCCCCGTGACAATGCATCCGCTACAGAGTTCTCCTTCCCAGGCTTGTATCGTATCTCATATTCGTAGCCCGAAAGCTTGGTGACCCACTTTTGATGCTCTGGCGTGACAATCCGTTGCTCTAGAAAATATTTTCAACTTTTCTGGTCAGTCTGAATTATAAATCTTCACCCCATCAAATACGGCCACCACAACCGAGCTGCTTCAATGATGGCCAACATCTCCCTGGCATAAGCCAACCAGGCTCGCTTGGTAGGAGTTGTCATCTTACTTAGGTAGGCAATGAGTCGTCCTCCCTGCATTAGAACCACCCCGATGCCTGTCCCCGAAGCATCAGTCTCCACCGTAAAAGTTTCTGAAAAATTGGGTAAAGCAAGCACCGGCATAGATATCATAGACTTTTTTAATCCATTGAATGCTTTCTCTACTTCTTCGCCCCATATAAATTGCCCTTTCCTTAAGAGTGTTGTCAATGGAGCTGGTATTCTCCCATAATCTTTAACAAACTTTCTGTAGTAGCTGGTAAGACCCAGAAATCCTCGTAGCTCTGTCACCGTCTTTGGCCTCGGTCATAGCTCCATTGCATCAATTTTCTGGGGATCCACGCTCACGCCCTCAGAAATTAGATGGCGTAGATACTTAACTGTTTACTAAGCAAACATACACTTGGCCTCGGTCATAGCTCCATTGCATCAATTTTCTGGGGATCCATGCTCACGCCCTCAAAAATTATATGGCCTAGATACTTAACTGTTTACTGAGCAAACATACACTTGGAATGATTGATAAAAAAAAATTGGTTAGCTTGCAATATCCCAAGAACTAACCTGATATGGCTAAGATGCTCCTCCCATCGTTGGTTGTAAACCAGTATGTCATCAAAAAACACTAGTAAGAACCTCCGCATATATGGCCGGAATATAAAATTCATTGCTACCTAAAATGTGGAGGGTGTGTTGTAGAGGCCAAACGACATCACTACATATTCATAGTGTCCGCTATGGGTGCAAAATGAAGTCTTGTGGACATCATCTGGGTGAACTCATATCTGATTGAAGCCGGCCCTTAGATCCAGCTTCGTGAAGTATTTCGAGCCGTGCAACTCATCCAGCATATCATCCACTATAGGAATGGGGAACCGATCCTTAATAGTGACGGTATTAAGGGCCTGGTAGTCTGTACAAAACCTCCAAGATCCATTTTTTTCTGAACAAGTAGCACCTGCGAAGAAAAAGGGCTCCTACTCGGCCGAATCAATCCGTCGCTAGCATCTCACCCACCTATCTTTCTATCTCATTCTTTTGAAAGTGAGCGTATCTGTAGGGCCTCACGTTTACTGCAGTCACACCTTCCTTTAAAGGGATCTTGTGCGTGAACTCTCGATCCGGAGGCAATCCTGTAGGTTCAAGCCAAAATATCGAAATATTCTTCAAGTATAATCTTCACCGCCTCCCCCTGCTGTTGCTCGTCTCCTTGGTTGGTCGGCTCCACCCTCAAGGCGAACAACTCTCCTCCGCCGCACGCTTCCTTCTTCATAGCTTACGTCGTAGCTGCTTGGGCGGCCTCAAGCCTGGCAACGGTGATGGTGTGGATCCTTCCTCCCTGCTTGGCCGGCCTCAAGCCTGACGGAGGTGATGGTGTGGGTCCTTCCACCCTGCTCGAAGGCCATGTTCATAGCTTTCCAATTGCAAATCGCATGTTCCAACTTCTCCAACCACTCAACACCCAGGACGACATCCAATCCTTGCAAAGGAATTGAATATAGAGTAGTTTTAAAATCATACCCCTGGATCATCATCGTTACTCCTTGATAAATTTCTTGACACCTCAACTTCTCCCCATTAGCCACTTGCACCGTGAATGCTTCTACTGACGTCACCACCAAGCCTAGGTGGCCAGCCATGCCTTCATCGATGAAGTTGTGCGTCGACCCATTGTCAATCAAGGTGACAACTTGTTGGCCGCCAACCCAAGCTTTCACTCTCATAGTTCGAGGGCCTGAATACCCGGTTATCGCATGAACTTATATAGATTGACTATCATTGCCCCCTTCTTTCTCCCTGTCTCCTCCTCGCTCGGCCTCGCCATGATAGTCAAGTATGGCTGACTCAGCATCCTCCACCTGATTTCCTTCATCTTCTGCTTCTATAAAGAAGGACTGAGGCTTCTGGCACTTGTGCCCCGGAGTAAACTTCTCATCGCAGTTAAAACAGATGCCATAACAAAACGCCAGATGTTGGACCTTGGTATAAAAGGTGGAGGGCATGTTCTGGGCTGTATCGTCGCCGTCGTCATCGCCTGACCCGTGCGTCCTCCCCTGCTAGTGTAAGGTGCCGGTTTGATGACAGGGCGGGGCTGATACGAGCAGTCTACTCGTAATCCTCTAGTATCGGGTCTCTACTGCTCCAATCGATCAGAATTGGCCTGATCAGACTTGATTTGAGTCCAATTGGCTGAATCTGGTTAGCTGGATCGGATATGGCATGAACTGGTTCAGATCTTGCTGATCCTGACTGGATAGAACTTGACTGGGTCAAGTATGAGTTGATCTGGATTAGACTGACCGAGTTGGATTGGGCTAAGCGTCTTTGCTGAACAGGCTATGTCGCGCCCCGACCCGCGAAAGCCCAACCGGGCCGGGCGACGCGAACCGGAACCTAACCAACGCGGAAAAAGAACGACGAGGGTTCCCTCTAACATATTGGTTTCCCTAGCAGTTCACCAAAGCACCCTCAATTAAATCAACAATATTATAATGAAGCCTCGAACCATAGATTTAAAACTTAAAGTGATTTAATATACAAAACCTCGGAGAGGAGAAGATCCAAAATACAACATACTCCCGTAGGAGACTAACTAACATAGGCTAAAAAAGCTGTAAAGAATCACCACCTCTCAGACTCCACCTGGCGCTGCCGCACCGCCAACCAACTGCCCGGTAGGGGCCACAGAAGAGGTACTGCCGCCTGCACCTGCAAAACGCAGCCCGAGTAGGAGTGAGCACTAAGCTCAGTAGGGATCTACACTATGACACACAGAAGGAAGAGGGAAACGCAACAGTGTCGCCCTCAAGTAGGATCTGGGTGTATACAGGGGTCCCATAACCCCACCGCGTGTCCCTAATGCCCAGGAGCAGCACACAGTAAGCTCAACAAACACTGCTGACTCACATGCAGGAACCCGACACTGCAGGCGGGAAATGGCACCGCTGAGGGGGCCGTTTCCACCACTCAAGAGTCTACACAGTGGAACACCGGCTACACCTCAGCCTTCGACTCGAGGCCGACACGACCTCTACAATCATCAAGCATCCAGTGTACCAGTCATCTAATCCTATCCTCGAATCGACTGGACACCACAATTCAAACCGGGTCCTAACAGCCCAACCCCGGTCCTAGGGCTAAGTCCGAGCTTCCAGCCTCGGGACGGCGACCCAAAGATCACCCACACCCTAACCAATGCAACTAATGCACACAACAACAATGCATGCTATGACATACACAGATAATAGGAAAGGCATGCAACAGTATGTCAAGCATCATATAAGTCTACTGGATCGCTGTAGCGGTACTACCAACCGCTGCCAGCCGATCCGCAGCGGGTCCCGGCATTACGACGGTACCGCGACCGTCAACCGCGGACTCCTGCAACGGGAAGCAACCCCGAAAACCGTCAATGAACAGTACACAATATAATATTATATTCCGAAATATAATATTATATTCAAACACCCAAAACCACTACTTAGGGGCTAATTGATCCCGTCGATCCGACGCCTAAATGATGTCGGATTCAAGATCCAACTTAGTCACCAGTAGGTGTATAAACCAGGATCATCATATCAAAAACTCATAATCATCCAACGGTTGGATAAACGGGAAAACACTAATCAAAATCGTTAATCAAACTAACTTACCCATTAATTGCTGCAACGCAGCCCTTCAGAAAACAATTCATAAGAAATCGTACATAAATCGGAAAAATATGAAACAAGATGGAATGGAAAGCTAACGAATAGCTCTACAACTATTATGTTTATGAAAATCCAAGATTATGTACTAGCCGGCCGGAAAACTCGCCGCAAGCCGGCTGTTTCTCAAGAACAGCAGAAAACCAGAAATCCGAGACTAATCTTGCAAAAAACCTACTCAAATATCAACTGATTAACATCAAACTTAAATCAGTTATTCTACAAGGCATAAGGAATCCAACAAAGCAAGGATCAACAAGATCCAATGGCTAGATCTCAAGAAAACCCGAAAAGAACACAGTAGGTATAACCCTACCTAGCTCCGCTTTCCTCGGCTGATTCCCCGCGATTTGATCACCAACAAGCCTCCAAACCACTTCAGGGATCTTCCTCTCGTTGTCATGAATCCAACGAGTCTTAGAACGCCGGAAAAGATGGCCGGAGGAGGGAGAACGGAGGAGATGAAGCTCGCCGGCGGTAAAGAGGAGAAAACAGAGCACCGCGGGAAAGAGAGAAAGAAGGAAGAAGAAGACAAGAGAAGGGAAGGGAAGAAAAGGAAGGAAAAGCCTGGGGAAAGCCGGAAAAACGGGAAAACGCTGGGGGGAAAGGGAGAGGAAGTCTTCCCTCTCTGACAGGGGAGAGCGACGGCCGACGGCCGTCCTCGCGAAAGAGAAAGAAAACACCGACTCGAGCACGATCCATCTCCAAGGCATGTGAGATCGATCTCCTTTGCAATCCAGATCGATCTCCTTGAAATCCAGATCGATCTCCTTTGCAATCCAGATCGATCTCCCTAGCCATCCAGATCGATCTCCTTTACTTAGAAAGGCAAACTTGGGCTAAAACACAAGCCCAAGCTCAGATCTTCCGATCTCGGGTTCACCTAGCCATTCTAAACAAACACGAACACAAACATGGCCAGTGTGTGCACACGCGGGTGTGAAACAACCCAACAAGGCGCAATTTACCAAATTGCCCTTGCGGTCTACAACGAGCCACAGGGGTAGAGGGGCAGGTCCTCACAGGCTAGGATTGGGTTAAGTGGTCTGGCTGAACCGGTTAAGGTTGGCTGAGTGGGTCAAGGGTTGGCTGGGAGATCCGACGATTGAGAGGTCACTGGAGTGGATCGCCGGCGTAGGGACGTCGACGGCGGTCGGGATCTTGGCAGGAATGGTCGTAGGACGGTGGGGAAGAGATCCAACGGCTCGGATTTGGGAGGTTGGTGGCGGATCGGCCGGATCTGGGAGGTGGACGGCGGATTTAGAGGAGGCCGGCGTCGGGGACGACGACGGGGAGCTCGGCGGGGCTTGGGATGTCGGAAACGGTCAGGGAAGGTCAGAATAGGAGGCTTGGGACGACTTTAGAGGAGTTTAGGGCGAGACCGGGGTTGAGGGCAGCGGAGATCGAAGGTTGGACGACTGTGGGTATCACCGGAGACGGTGAAGGACGACGGGAAAGGTATGGCCGGAGTCGTGGGAGATAGGGGAAGACGTTGGCGGTCTTGGATGGCGACGGGGGCGGCCAGAGAGGAGAGAACGGCGATGGTCGGCGATAGCTTAGGGTTTGGGCACGGGAGAGAGAAGGAAGGAGGAGGAAGACGGTGACATGGCACTGACATGGCATGGGGTCACTGATGTCGCTCAAATGTGTCACGCACAGCGGTCGCGGTGCTGTACAGCATAAGAGAGGTCGAATCCCACAGAGAGACAAGTAGGAAAGATCCAGAAACACAGATAACAATGAATTGAAAACAATCAAGAGCGATGAAAAATTAAGAAAATAGATCGAAGATGTAATAGTAAGATAAAGTTAACGAAAGAAATCAAGATTTGAATGAGGCTAGGCTTCAGGAATCACTTCACTCGGATTTAGGTTCTTCTCTTCTCAATGGTTCATATAATACTCAGTTAAGGGATTCACATCCCAATCACCTTAACTGGAAGATATAGAATTATGAATCTGATAAAATATAAATGTCTCTTCCTATGATTGGTTCTTCCTTTTTATAGTTCTAACTTTATCCAACCAAACCTAAGAATACACGATACCGGCTGTCACTACAGGCAACGCGTAGCAAAAGTTCATCGGGACAAAGCCCTAACTCTATCTAACCGGATCTCTAAGAATACACAATACCAACTCTCACAATCGGCAATGCATAGCAAAGATTCCTCGGGATAGAGCCCCAACCTTGTTTTGCCAGATCCCTAAGAATATACAATACCAGCTGTCACTACGGGCAATGCATAGCAAAGGTCTCATAAGACTCGGTAGGAGAATCAAAAGAGAAGACTATGGGATTATAAGATCATGAAAGAAGCATGACTGGATTCATAATATTAATCATCCACATAGAAATCTATAATCTGAAAGTAATATTTGAAGATCCAATACATAGAAAAGAGTTTAACAATGAAGATTAAAAACTATGAACCATTGTTGGAGAAGAAACCCTAATCCTCGCTAGATCATCCGTCCGCCATGCCCGCAGATTACTCGGCCATGGATGGAGATGTCTTCATCTTCTTCCCTTAGAAAATGTCTAGAAAGAGCCTCCAAAAACGTCCAAGAAGTCCCCTTCGATTAGCCCTAAGTTTCCAATTTATAGCCCCAAATCTCTCCATCCACGGATTAGATCTGAACCGTAGGTTTTCTTCACTGGAAAAGTCGGATCGATCGGACTTTAGGTGTTGGATCGATCCGTCTCATTAAAAACATCAATTCCTGGCTTCGCCCGAGTCCGATCGATCGGACTTAGGGTGTCGGATCAATCGGTTTCGTAAAAATCCTCCGTCTCTGGCTATTCCCGAGACCGATCTATGGATGGATCGATCGAACTGGGTTCCTCTAGAAAGCATACGTTCTGTCAACCTTTAATTCCCAAGTCCGATCGATCGGACTATGGGTGTTGGATCGATCGGTTGTGTAAAAATCAGCTGTTTTTGGCTATTCCCGAGTCCGATCGATCGGACTAAGGGTGTCG
Organism: Narthecium ossifragum; assembly: GCA_963920575.1. NCBI lineage: Eukaryota > Viridiplantae > Streptophyta > Magnoliopsida > Dioscoreales > Nartheciaceae > Narthecium > Narthecium ossifragum. Next base: position 9,549,533 of record OY986971.1, on the reverse strand, counting down.
GATCGATCGGACCCCGTAGGAGGGATGGAGGGATCGATCGGACCCCTTGTGGCTGAAAAAAACATGTTCTGTCACGTTTCTGCGTAGTCCGATCGATCGGCGGATCGATCGGACTTCCAGCGTATTTTCTGTTCTGCCATTCAGACTGCGCCATCGGTACTAAAATTGTCGTAACTTCGTCTAAGGAACTCGGAATCACAAACCGTAAAATTCTCCAGAATCTAGACTTCAAGAGATTTCCAACCATATATAGTACATCATCTGGTTCTTGATGAGCAGGTACAGATTAATTTTTGAAGTTGATCCATATACTCATTTCAGCTTCTTTTAGCTCCAATTTCCTGCATTTTCCAAACAACCATGTGAAGCAACATATAGCTATAAAAATAGTAATAAAGATGCTGATTACGGATAATAATCTAGCAATTGAGATGGTTATAAGGTTGTTCAGAGTGCACTTTCATGCACTCATCAGTCACTGACGTGGTGAAGAGAGAAAGTGCCGGGGATGGAGAAATACCGGTGGAGGCGGTGCCAGCTACGGAGAAGATGACCGACGGGAAAGAAGATGATCGATGGTGGATTATCTGGTGGAATCTACATTACCTCTACTCCTATGATATTCTATCAACTATTCTTAATAATTCTCTTCATCATTCATCATCCTAATACAACTACTGAGGTCCTTTTATAGAGACCTTGACAGAGTCCAAATCCAACTAGAAAACCCCCTTGCTTAATTAGCAAGTAATAAGGCTTTCAAACTCAACTCAACTTTCTAACTCAAATGGACTTTTAATTAATTCCTAACAATCAAATATTAACTAGGACTCAATAAAAGAATAATAATAAATCCTAATTAAATACCCTAGTTTGAACTAGGGAAGTTCAAGTCAAACTAGGAAAGAGGTTGAACCAGTTTGGTTCCTCTTCTGGGTTCGAGTTTAGTTGGTCGAGTCGGATGGACTCGTATCATCCCCCCTTCCTTCAGAATTGGCATTTTCCTCAAAGCCAGAGTCAAGTCAGGTAGGATGGCTCTATGTGGGTGGACCGAATCAACTTGCTTCTTTAGCTCTGGACTCGGTTGGAAGAAACCAGGTCGATCCCATGATGGGTCCAGTGGTAGCAGTACCGAGCATCTGATGGATCGTGTAGAGGATAGAGCATATGGGGGTCGATCTGACGGCTCAGGTAGCTCCAGGAATATGATCTTCAATGGCTCTCCTGGATCATCCTCATCATATCCCTTCAGTAGAGTTGCCCATGACCATAGGATGGGATCTGATGTCCATGGTTTGATTAGCTGTGCAGGCACTTGGCTTGATTCTGGGTCAAGCTGGCTTTGGTTCAATATGAAGTGAAGATGGCTGGACCACGCTTCTGCTGCACTAGTCTGAGCTAGAAGTTGGTTGAACCAAGTTGAATCTTCAGCTGTACTGAGTCGTACTCTGGTCCAAACCTGTCTGACTTGGTTGGGTCTACCGGTGTCAATCTGGAGTTGGGTCAGTTGAGGCAAACCGGTGGTACCATCATAGTCGGATCTGATCAGATTGGATATGGCATCTGAATAAGGAGGGTAGCTTCTTTGATGACTCATACAACCTTCGGATGCTTGATCAACGGCTGAGGATGCATCGTGATCACACGGACATGATCTAGATGGTCCTGATTACTTGGGACTCTTTGATCAGGTTCAGATCGAAGATCGGAAGCACTGGATCGAAGATCACGCTGATCAAACGGCTGAATCAAGTTACAGTCTTGATCGGACAGCTGAGAAGCTGCCGGAGCTGGATCAACGGCGAAACGAGATCGTCGGAGAGTGGCAACGGCACAGGAGGCTTCGCGGGGACGTGGGGGTTCCATCCGTATGATCTGATAGTCGGATTGGGCCTCGTACACGCCGGATCTGAAGGTGGCGGCGTGGTGGATGTCGTCGCCGGAGATCGTCGGTGATCTAGGGCGCGATGGTGCTTTAGCTCATCGGGAATAGGTACGGAAATGTCTTGGGACCCTTCTCGTGAGGTCTGATATTGGGATCAACCTCGAAATATGGTGGAGTGGAGGAGGCCGGAACAGGGGAGTTCGTCGGAGTTGAACCCCGACGATCCAAGCTTCCTCTGTGGTCGTGGTCGGCCACGGTGGCTTAGGGGAAGGACGCCGATGCTTCCTCGGTGAGTAGGTGGAGAGGACGACGTCGGAGGGTGGCGTTGGTGTGGAGGCTCGAGGGCGAGCCGACGGCGTGGATGATGAGCTAGGACGAAGGGTAGTCGGCTCCAGAGTGAGCTGAGCGGAAGGTGAGGGATGAGCCGCGACTCGAGCCAAACCAGGAAGAGAGAGAAACAAGGGAAAATTCCTGAAAAATCAGGGGAAGATAGGGGAAGGGTTTCACCTGGATCTGGCGGAGTTAAACTCGGAGTTGCAATGGGAGTTGCTCTCGGAGTTGCAGTAGGAGGATTCCTAATCCGAGTTGGCTCGGGGTTAGGTTCCGCCATCTAGATCGCAGCTGTAATAGGGGTTTGGCTCGGAGTCTGAGCTATCGTTGACCATCTATTGGAGATCTGCTCCAACTCCATACTGGTGCGCTCCATGTTTCTACTTTGGCGTTCCATCAGAGTTGAACAGAGGTTCAATTGGGCCTGCAGAATCATGAATTGCTCCTCCAAACTCTCCTGTTGTACTTCGTATATGGTGGCGAAGTTTCCAGAAGGTTCTGAACCGCACAGTCGGTGGAACGGAGCTCTGATACCAAGTTGATAAGAGCGGTCTACTCATAATCCTCTCGCATTGGGTCTCTACAGCTCCAATCGATTAGAATTAGCCTGATCGGACTTGATTTGAGTCCAATTGGCTGAATCTGGTTAGCTGGATCGGATCTGGCTTAAGCTGGTTCAGATATGGCTGAGCCTGACTGGGTCAAGTCTGAGTTTATCTGGATCAGGCTGACCGGGTTGGATTGGGCTAAGCGTCTTTGCTGAACCGGCTAGGATTGGGTTAAGTTGTTTGGCTGAGTGGGTCAAGGGTTGGCTGGGAGATCCGACGGTTGAGAGGTCGCCGGAGTGGATCGTCGGCGTAGGAACGTCGGCGGCGGTCGGGATCTTGGCAGGGAAGGTCGTAGGACGGTGGGGAAGAGATCCAACGGCTCGAATCTGGGAGGTAGGTGGCGGATCGGCCGGATCTGGGAGGTGGACGGTGGGTTTAGAGGAGGCTGGCGTCGAGGACGACGACGGGGAGCTCGGCGGGGCTTGGGACGTCGAAAACGGTCAGAGAAGGTCAGAATAGGAGGCTTGGGACGACTTTAGAGGAGATTAGGGCGAGACCGGGGTTGAGGGCAGCGAGATCGAAGGTTGGACGACTGTGGGTATCACTGGAGACGGTGAAGGACGACGGGAAAGGTATGGCCAGAGTCGTGGGAGATAGGGGAAGACGTTGACTAGGACTCAATAAAAGAATAATAATAAATCCTAATTAAATACTCTAGTTTGAACTAGGGAAGTCCAAGTCAAATTAGGAAAGAGGCTGAACCAGTTTGGTTCCTCTTCTGGGTTTGGGTCCAGTTGGTCGAGTCGGATCGACTCGTATTCGGGTCCGCCTCATACTGAGGTCTCCGTCACTGATTTTGCTGCTTCTCATCTAGTAGCATGGCTCTTTCAATGCATTCTCTAGCTTAAGGTCTCATGTGAGGACCCGTTCCTCTAACCTGGCTCGACCACGTAGGTCGGGGGGCGTGCATTGGGGTTTTTTGGACCCCAAGGGAAATTTAGTAAATTGCACCTTGGCGGTTGATTTCACACATACATAGCGGACACAAAGCCTTAGAAATGTTTATTGTGCTTGTTAGAACCTTAGACGGGCTTGGGATCGAAAGATCCTAGCTCGGGCGCGACAGCTTGTCTTTAGAACAGCTGTTATGCCTTGGACGAGCGATCGCCCTATGGGACGATCGATCGGTCCATAAACCATCGATAGGCCATCGATCGGGCTCGATGTCGGCACTACGTGATGTGTCTGGATAAGGACACTGAACTGGCGAGGAACAATCGATCGGTCCGTGGGAGAATCGATTGGTGACGTGGAAGATTGATCGGGCTGTCGGGCGATCGATCGGTCGAGAGATTATAAAAACCCGCGGACCGCCTCTGTTTTTCTTTTTCTTCTTCCCTCTTCCTCTCTCCTCTGATCCGTGGTTTCATATCATTGCAGTCGCTTGGGAAGCTTTCCAGGAAGTAGGGGAGCTGATCTAGTTCTCCTCTACACGGTTTAATTGGGAATTAAACGTGGAATTAGCTTAGTAAGGTAGGATCCGTCATTAAGCTTGCTTTTGATGTTCTATGTTGAAAAGTTGCTTATTTCTTCAATTAAAATATTCTAGGTATGCTAGCTGGTGTCTTTTCGGTTGCTTAACACCTGATTGGAGTGGATTTCGCTTGGAATTGATATGGATTTAAGCAAGTTTTCATCATGTTAATTTTTGGATTTCTGGTTTAATTAGAACAGTGGTCTCCTAACGTAATTTCTGCGCTGTAGCTGCATGATCTCAGTTGGTCTTCTACATGAAAGTTGTAGATCTATGACTTAGCTTTCATTTTCAACTGGTGTCATGATTTTTGGAGTTACGTACAATTTTCGGTGAATTAAATGAGTTGTCTGTGCTGAAACAGGACAGTAAGCTTAATTCGAGAAACTACGTGGTTTTTTGTTATTGAATTGAGAATATTTTTGGACGTTATGATCTTGATGAACTTTGGAAGAGATATGTAAAGTTTCGTTTCAATCCGACGAATTTTTGAAGAAATTATGTATTGTTTATCAAATCTGGACTTTTACCGAAATTGTTGGTTTTCAGCTGATTCTGTTTATCTGATCGATCCAATTTTTGGATATTGTTCAGGGTATGCCATTGAGTGGCCATATAAAGTTTCATGTCCATCGGACGGCTAGATTGAAGGATATGATTTTTTGAGCTTAGTAGTATAATTGGTTTGATTTCGGTAAATCGATTATTTTAATCCTATTTCAGATTTGGGTTATTATATTTGTGTAAGCCCGTGTGTGGCTTGTGGTTGAACCAGGGGAGTCGCATCTCCTCTGGGATGTGTTGAGTAAATGGGCCTTAAGTACGCCCTTAGCTTTGGTTAAATTATTATTATATTTTTTAATTGCTTAACTGGGGTTGTATCCCGTTTATAGGCCTGATCGCCTATTTATCCATTTACTTTAGACCAATGCTATCTTTACCCTTGGCGAGTTATGTGTTGCGCCTTGCCCTGTACAATACTTGGCATATTGTTGCATACCTGAACTCTTATTTGTGCGTATAATCATACATGATTTGTTTGCACTAGATGCATTCCTAGGTTAGGCGTGGGCGATAGGTTAATCGCCGATCCGGGGGCTCGAGCAGCTCGGATCTAGCCTTAGGACCGAGGCTGAGTAGCAAGGTTTAGGATTTAATCTGGTATAATAAATATGATGATTTGATGTTAATGTCTAGTCGGCTGCAAATTATATTGATTGAGGTGTAGAGGTCATCTTAGGTTTTAGGCTCAATCTCAGTTTCACCGTTAGGGGAAGTTACGTTCCACCCTGTGCACTACGCCCTGTTGTTCAGCATTGGAGCACTTGGTTTGAGAGGGACGACTATTGACGGTACCAGAGGTCATCAATGTGAGTGCCCTGGGGTAGGTGGTGTACGTGACGTGAGTTCCCCTAAAAATGAGTTGGAACTTGGGACTTTACTGTTCCCTTTCTTTGTGAGCGTCATAGTTTGGAATCCTATTGAGTTTATCGCTCACTCCTACCTGGGCCGCGTTTTACAGGTGCAGTCGTCAGCTCTTCTTCTGTAGCACCCACTGGACAGACACATGGTGGCGCGTCAACTTCTGGAGGAGCTTGAGGACTTTGGGTCTAGTTATTTCTTTTTGGTATGATAAATGTATAAATTCCTTCTGCAAGGATTTTGAGATAGTTTATATATGATATTTGAGGTTCAGTTGTACCAGAATTTTGAATTATATTAGATATAATCATTTTGACCCCAGATCAATTGTTTAATATAGATGTTTTATTTTATAATAAATGCGTCTTTGATGAATTGAATAGATTAGGAACCCTCACGCCTCGGACCGTATGGATTTTCTGGGTCAGGGTGTGATATCTCAAGCTTGAAGACCCGCACTTCATGTGCTAGTTTTGTTTGCATCCCGCCCAGAAGGGTACCTATTAACGCAGATTGAGGCCACCCTTTAACCATGTTGGATGACACCATAAATTCCTTTAAATATTCATCTAGTGATCCTTGCTATTTGATACGAGACAATGCTTCGTCATGATTGATGAATTTTGCCAACCCAAACATCACCATGAGCTCCTTCTTGAATACTTTCCAATTAATCTCAGATCCTGCTTCAGTGTACACCCCTTTGAGCCATCGCCACCATTGATTAGCCTTTCCTTCGAGATGATATGAGGCCATATGTACTTTTTGATCATTAGGTGTCCTTTGCATACTAAAGAACTGCTCCACTCGACTGATCCAAATAGTAGGATTGTCACACCCCGATTCAGAAAACCCATCCGGTCCAGGGCGTGAGGGTTCCTACTCTATTTAATGATCACTGGTGCATTTATAATAATAAAAAAAGACATCTAAATTAACAATTGATCTGAGCTCAAAATGATTCAAAATTTTATGATACAAGATTAAACCTCAAATATCATATTTAAACTATCTCAAATTCATTGCAGAAGGAAATTATATATTTATCATCCCAAAAAGAAGTAACTGGACACCAACTCCTCAAGCTCCTCCAGAAGCCAACATGCCACCATGTGCCTGTCCAGCGGGTGCTACAGAAGAAGAGCTGATGCCTGCACCTGCAAAACATAGTCTGAGTAGGAGTGAGCAATAAACTCAGCATGATTCTATACTACGACACTCATAAAGAAAGGGAAATAGTAAATTCTCAGGTTCCATCTCATTTCTAGGGGAAACACATGTCACGTACACCGCCTAGCCCAGGGCACGCATGCTGATGACCTCTGGTACCGTCAACAATCATCCCTCTCAACCAAGTGTACCGGCGCTGAAACAACAGGGGTAGGTCCCAGGGCGATACGTAACTCCCTCTAACAATGAAACTGAGATTGAGCCTGGAATCTAGGACGACCTCTACACCTCGATCAATACAATTTGCAACCGACTAGACATTATCCTCAAATCATCAGATTTATATAACATATTAAATCCTAGACCTTGCTACCCAGGCTCAGTCCTAAGTCTAGATCCGAGTTGCCCGAGCCCCCGGATCGGTGATTAACCTATCGTCCACGCCTAGCCTAGGAATGCAACTAGTGCAAAGAATTCATGTATGATCATGCGCACATATAAGGGTTCAGGCATGCAACAATATGTCAGGCATTATACAGGGCCAGGCGTAGCACATAGCTTGCCAATGGTGAACATAGCATTGGTCTAGAGTAAGCGGATAAATAAGCGCCCAGGCCTACAAATGAGATACAACCCTAGCTAAGCAATCAAACAAATAATAATAATTTAACCAAAGCTCAGGGGGTATTTCCGAACCGTTCATTCTACACATCCTAGGGGATGCGCGACTCCCCTGTTTCAACCACAAGCCACACATGGGCTTACACATATAAAATAACATATATCTAAAATAAGATTAAAATAATCGATTTACCGAAATCAAACCAATTATACTACTAAGCTCAAAAAATCATATCTTTCAATTTAGCCTCCCGATCGATATGAAACTTGGTAGGCCCATTGGATGAGATTCCCCGAATCACATATCCAAGGTTTAGATCGATCGGATAAACAAAAATAGATCAAAACCTATAATTTTGGTGAAAATTCAGATTCGATAAACAACACATAAATCCTTTGAAAATTCATCAGATTGAAAACAAACTTTGCAAATATCTCCCAAAGATTATTACTATCATCGTAACAAAAAAGTAACTCGATTGAATAATTTAACTCCATTTAATTACACTAATTAAGCTAATTGTCATGTTTCAGCACAGACTGCCAATTTAATTTTCCAGAAATCGTACGTAAGTCAAAAAATGATGATACCAGTTCAAAATGAAAGCTAACTCAAAGATATACAACTTCTATGTAGAACACCAACTGAGATCATGCATGTATGGCTTAGAAATCACGTTAGATTACCACTATTCTAATTAACCCAAAAAAACCCGAAAATAACATTAGGAATACTTGCTTAAATCCATATCAATTCAAAACCAAATCCTACCAAACTCTTATCAGGTGTTAAGCAAACCCAAACACATCACTTAGTATACTTTAATTGAAGAAACAATCAACTAATCACTAAAGAACATCAAAAATAAGCTAAATGATGAAACCTACCTTACTAAGCTAATTCCACGTTTAATTCCCAATTAAACCGTGTAGAGGAGATCTAGAGTTCCTCTCCTACCTCCTGGCAAGCCTCCCAAGCCTCTGCAATAGCTCCACTTCACGGATCAGAGGAGAGAAGAAGAGGGAAGAAGGAAAAAAAAAAAAAAAAACATGGGAGGGTCGCGGGTCTTTTATAGACCCGAGTCCGATCGGTCACTTCGGTCTATGTCAGTTCGGCATCCTTATCCGAACATGTTAAAGGCGGTGCCGACATTGATCCGATCAGTCGCTCCCTAGAGCGATCGATTGGTCTGGACTGGCAGCTGTCCTAAATGCAGCTTCCGTGAGCCCGAACTAAGATCTTTCGATCCCAAGTTCGCCTAAGGTTCTAACAAGCACAAATACAATACATAGGGATGTGTGTGCACTACGTAGGTGTAAAACCAACCGTGAATGTGCAATTTTCCAAATTTCCCTTGAGGTCTTTGCGATCAACCTGATCGCGGAACAAGGCCAGACCCTCGACCTAACGCAGTCAGACCGGGTTGGAAGAACGGGTCCTCACAAGGATCCTCACCAGCAAACATAGGGAACTCCAACTTAAAAGGGATACCACTCAGACATTTATGAGGACCTTCCTCATCTTCCTGTAGGAGGTACAGGACCTCACATTGATCAGCCAAGAATTCACCTGAAAGAAGATTCTCCTCTGTTGATGGCAGAGGAAACCTCAAGATCCAATTTATGGCTGGAAAAACCCCTTCTTCAATCTATTAGATAGAAAAGATAATCATAAGTGACTACATATATACTCATATATATATAGCAAACCCTCACAAGACTTCATGATATACAGCTGGGATTTAAGCCCCCCAACAATCTTCCTACGACCTGCATCGGGTTAGAGACCCTGACTATTTATTTCTCCTAAACTGACTCCAATCCACCCTCCTAATAGACTCTTGATTCCTCTGCTAACAAAACCCAACTACTGATATTTGGGATTTGGTCTCCTAGTCTGTCAAGACGTTCGGGTTGCATCAGTGTGTTTGGCTCAATATGGTTGGAGCGAATGGGCGGAATGGACGGAATTCCGTCGATTCGTGTGTTTGGTAACCATCGTAAATAAGAAATGGGCGGAATCCGCATTCCTAAAACCATTACGGATACCATATGTCGCACCCCGACCCGCGAAAGCCCAACCGGGCCGGGCGACGTGAACCGAAACCTAACGAAACACGGAAAAATTGGCGAGGGTTCCCTCTAACCTATTGGTCACCCTAACAATTCATCCAAAAACACCCTCAATTTAAAGACTAAAATACAGAACCTCAAACCACAGATCACAAAACCCAAGTTTCATATACATATCCTCGGAGAGGGGAAGATTCGAATACAACATTTATATACTCCCGTAGGAGACTAACTAACCAAGGTTTCAAAAACGGTAAAGGATCACCACCTCTCAGATTCCGCCTGGCGCCGCCGCACCACCGACCAACTGCTCGGTAGGGGCCACCGAAGAGGAGCTAATGCATGCACATGCAAAACACAGTCCGGGTAGGAGTGAGCAACTAAGCTCAGCAGGGAAACTACACTACGACACACAGAAGGAAGAGGGAAACACAACCGTGTCGCCCTCTAGTAAAGTCTAGGTGTACATGGGGGCCCCATAACCCCACCGCGTGTCCCTGAGGTCCACGATCATGATCTTCCAGAATAACTGGTCACATGATGGGTCACGTTCAGTAAGCAGGAGCCGACAATGCTGATTCACAAGCTGGGAACCGACACTGCTGACGAGAAATGGCACCGCTAAGTAGGCACTCCCTCTACTCAAGAGTCGTCATAGCTAGACACCGGCTACTCCTCAGAACTCGACTAGAGATCGACACGACCTCTACAATCATCAATCCACAGGTGTACTAGTCATCTAGGCCTATCATCGAATTCGACTGTACACCACCATTCAAACATGGTCCAAACTACCCGACCCCGGTCGTAGGGCTAAATCCGAGCTTCCAAGCCTCGGGATGGCGACCCACATATCGCCCACGCCCTAACCTTATGCAACTAATGAACAACAAGAATGCATACGATGAACATGCGTAGACATAATAGATAAAACATACAACAATATGTGACAATAACATGAACAAGGTCTGGGCTTGGCACACGCCCGACCCGAGTTGGTGAACACATATTTAAGGTATGGAATTGCTGCAGTGGTACACCACCAACTGCCAGCCAGTTCACCAGCAACCTGCATCGGGAAGCAACCCCGCAAACAACAGAAGGCAAACCACACAAGTAAAGGCCCTCGGCGCACGCGCGGCATTCAAGGCTATGGAAAGCAGTAGGGCTACTCACCCACTAATTCTAAACATCCCAGGAGTCATCACTCTCATGGTTCACCATTACCCCTAATATGGGGCTAACATGCTTAATGATATGTATAATATATAAAGCTGTAAGAAAATCCATACATACAAAGCCCCACGGGCAAAGCCAAAGAAAAACTCCTCTCTGCCACCAACTTCCAAGTAACAGAGAGCCCCCCTTCCTGTCGAGCCAAAGGAGATCGATCCTTCCTCCCAAGAAGATCGATCATCCTCACGACAGAGGGTATCCTCGTCGCGCCAAGGAAGATCGATCCTTCCTCCCGGTAAGATCGATCATCCTCACGACAGAGGGCATCCCATGCTACCCTGAAACAAAGATCGATGCTCGGGCTCAGCATGACCAATAATGAAGGATCGATCCTTCTCCAAGAAAGATCGATCTTGTTGGATTCTCCGGTGAACCTCCGGTTAGAAATATCGTCAAAAAACTCTACTAAATCCCACAAAACCTTGAGATCTGGTAGTACAAAAGACCACGAGTCCAAAACCGATAAGCATGCTACAAACTAATAAACATACAGCAAGATCAAAGCAAAACAAAACACAAACAACTCAAACTCTCAAAAATCGGAAAACAAAGTAGGTAGGAATCCCTACCTAGGCAAGAGCTGCTTCAATCCCAGCTGCTAAGCCTTGGATCATCCTCAATCTCTCCAAACTCCAGCCGGATCTGAGCTCAAGAACGGCGGATTTCAAAAGGATTCAAGGAAGAAGGTTACATCCGTTTTATAAACAAATGAACCGACCTATGAATGATTCATGACGATCGCGTCTTAACTTTCTGGTATTAAAAGATCGATCTTCTAGCAAGGAAAGAACGATCCCTTAGGTGCAGAAAGCTAGACTTGGGCTAAAACACAAGCCCAAGCCCAGATCTTTCGATTTCGGATCCACCTAAGAGTTCTAATCAAACACTAACACAAACATGGTCAGTGTGTGCACACGCGAGTGTGAAACAAACTGGCAATGCGCAATTTACCAAATTACCCTTGCGGTCCACAACGAGCCACAGGTAGGGGTGGCAATTCGGGTTCGCGGGTCGGGTTCGGGTCGGGTCATACACTGACCCGTTTAACAAAACACCAAACCCGAACCCGACCCGTTTATTAAACGGGTCCGGTTTATAAACCCGAACCCGACCCAATTATAAACGGGTCAACCCGACCCGACCCGCCTAACCCGTTTATTAAACGGGTTAGGCGGGTCGGATCAGGTTGACCCGCCACGGCAACCCGTCACGCACAGGAGGGAGAGGCGGCGGCGGCCGGATCTGGCCAGATCTGGCCGAGAAACACCGGGAAACAACCGGATCTGGGCGGATCTCGCCGGATCTGGCCGGATCTCGCCGGATCTGGCCGGATCTCACCGGATCTAAGGCGGATCTGGCCGGATCTGAGGCAGATCTGGCCGGATCTGAGGAGGATCTGGCCGGATCTGGCCAGATCTGAGGCGGATCTGGCCGGATCTGGCCGGATATGAGGTGGATCTGGCCGGATCTGAGGCGGATCTAGCCGGATCTGAGGCGGATCTAGCCGGATCTGAGGCGACCTCGGGCTCGGGGAGGTCGAGGATGGCGACGCCTCGACGGGAAGGAGTGGGGGGCGGAGCCGCGGAGGCCGTGGAGGTCCTCGAGGTCGGTGGCGGTCGTGGACCTCGTGGTCGGCGCTGAGGCGACCTCGGGGAGGTCGAGGACGGCCGGGGAGGTCGAGGACGGCGACGTCGAGGTCAAGGACGGCGACGCCGCGACGAAGCTGAGGCGACCTCGGGCTCGGGGAGGTCGAGGACGGCGACGCTACGACGGGAAGGAGTGGGACTGTGGGGAGCGGAGCCGCGGAGGCCGTTGAGGTCGGTGGCGGTCGTGGTCGGCGCTGAGGCGACCTCGGGCTCGGGGAGGCCGAGGACGGCGACGGGAAGCTGAGGACGGCGACGCCGCGACGGGAAGCTGAGGACGGCGACGCCGCGACGGGAAGCTGAGGTGACGCCTCGACGGGAAGCTGAGGCGAGCGGGTTCGCGTCGAGGACGCCGCGTCGGCCGCGACGGGAAGCTGAGGCGAGCGGAAGAGAGGGTGAGAGCTGAGAGGTGAGACCGTGAGAGGAGTGAGCTGAGAGGAGTGAGAGGAGTGAGAGGGTGGGCCGGGGGTAACTGGGTAAGGGTTGAATTAACGGGTTAACGGGTTGACTCGCGGGTTAGGCGGGTCAACCCGACCCGACCCGTTAATTCGCGGGTCATAAACGGGTCGACCCGTTTATGACCCGAACCCGTTTATACCCGACCCGAACCCGTTTATTTCGGGTCGGGTCGGGTCGGGTTCGCGGGTCACGACCCGAATTGCCACCCCTAGCCACAGGGGTACATGGACAAGTCCTCACACCATAAACTACGTCCGCTCAAATCGAGCAGACGACCCGATTTATGCGATTTCGTCCCAAGGATTCCGCTTATACCATTCCAAGTGAGGCATCCAAACACGCTCTAATCTAATACTGCATCAGATTATACAATTTACATCAAATTATACTACTCCACGATAAAATAAGATAACATTAGTCATGACAAGTTGCACACAATCATGGTTATAGTTTTTTTCTTGAAAGCTAGCTAAGGTTTTGTGAATTTTTTTGCCATTTAGGATCCCCATAAACCCATTTGGCACTTTAGGACCCCAAGCCTAATTTTTTGCATGTTAGAACCCCTCTTTACTTTATATGACTTAAATGCCCTTATCAGTTTACATGTCACCTCTCAAACATCAATACTTTCTATTATATATAAAACCCACTTACATATAATACCATAAAACTCGCTTCTATATAAACATAAAAAAAACCCCATCACCTCCTTCCTTCCGGCATCTTCTCCATTCTCCCCACCGAACCTATTCCTCCACTACTGTCTCCTCTCATCTTAAGCCATTAACTCTTAATTTATACTTCTCCTACATCCTCTTGTCCACCTCTCTATCGTTTTCTTCTCATTTTTAAACTAAACCCATTACTCAATGATAAATCATGAAATGCGCATAATACAATTCTTCAACTTAGCTTTGTTAGTAGCCGAGCGGTGTATTACTAATAGTTTGTTATTACATTTCATGTACAATGGGTCCTAAGAAAACTAATGAGAGATCAAAAGTATACAAATTAACCCATTAATTTACCTTTGTTAGTCTTCGAGCAATGTATTTCTAATAATCTTCATGATATTTCAGGTACAAGAACCCTCAACAAGAGTTAGATCAAGTTTGGAGCGAAAACGAGCTTATTCGGATACATTTAAGACATGAAAGATCGATCTTTTATGATAGAAGATCGATCTTTATAAAGCCATGGCAAGAGAACAAGACGCGAGAACAAAGATCCATCTTTCTGCACAAAAAGATCCATCTTTGTTGTAACCCAGAAAAAGAAGATCGATCTTCCTGTACAAAAAGATCCATCTTTGTTGTAACCTAGAAAAAGAAGATCGATTTTCTGTCACAAGAAGATCGATCTTTGTTGTGATAGAGAGCTATTGTATGAAAGATCGATCTTTTCTCTTAAGAAGATCGATCTTTTTCGGGAAACAACCAACTGAATCTCTAAAAGGGGGGGTTTATCTTAGGCTTTATACGTTAAAATCAATCAAGGAAATCTAAATAGGAGTCTAATTAAATCATATGCTTGCTAAAGATAAAAGTAGATAATAAATATAGGCAAGAGATATGAGATGAGAGTTAGAGAGATTGCACCAGAATTTTTATAGTGTTCGGCCAACCTTGCCTACATCCACTTCACTCAAGGTCCTCCTTGAGGTTCCACTACTTGCAAGTCCTCTTACAAGTTGTCCACCAAGCTTCCGGGTGCTTGGCAACCTATCCACCAAGCTACGGGTGCTCGGCAACCTTACAATCTCTCTAATATCTCTCGAAGATATTTCTCTCAAAGTTTACTTCACATTTGAAGTAGTTTTACAAAGATTTAGCTCACTAATAAGATATAGAAACTTGCTAGAATATTATTACAATAATCCCTTAGCTCCCTCTAAGTCTTTTGCAAGTTTGATGCCCTTTTCCTTTTATAGCTGAGCTTCAAAGCCCTCCAAATAGCCTCCCAACGGCTAGTTTCTGCTCCTGCAATGGCTCTTTAACGGCTCTTTTCTAGGCTCACAGTCGACCGTCGTATCGTCAGTGACATCGTTCGTCATGTTTTTCTTGAGCCACAGTCGATCCACCTATCGACCGTCAAGCCTCACGGTCGACCGTCTCATCGACCATGATATCGTCCGTCAGGCTCTGTTGCGAAAACCGCTTCCCACGGTCGATGCACCGATCGACCGTCGCTCCTTTGAGCCAAGTCACATAGGCCACTGTCGATCAGTCCATCGACCGTCAGCCTATTTTCCCAAGAACAACTTCCGCGGTCGATCCATGCATCGTCCCTCACATCGACCGTCGGTACAAAAACACATTAAATATGATTTTAACGCTTTCCAAATTAAAGGATAATAAGATTAAACTAATGTTTTATTATCAATTATATATTGACATCATCAAAACAATATCTGGGCTAACAGTCTCCCTCTTTTTGATGATGGCAACTTTTTAAATTGTGATGATAAAACCTTGAAAGCTCCCTCTTAATTTATGTATCCATTTACCTCATAAATATCTTCTAAAGTGAATTTCACTGGGGCATGCAAGCCATATGTTACTAAAAAGATATATCAGGCTTGATTATAGGTCAAAAGATATGAAAGTGCAAAATATGACCTATGTACCTCTTTGTATAGAAACATGAGACATGATATTTGAGCATGAATTATATTCTCATGAAATCTCCAATAAATCCTTTAAACATCAAAAGATTTCAAGTATGTAGAATATAAGGTTTTAAGAGCTTACAAAAACTGATATCACAATATTTCTCCCTCTTTGACATCGTCAAAAAGATTTGGTAGAGGAAGAAGAATCAAGTTAAAAACAGCAAAAATATTTCTTAAGAGAACCAATAGAAAGTTTTAAAATCATCTCAAAACAATATACCAAATGAAGATTTACAATCAAAACGGTAATTTGTAAAAAGTAATCAATTCTTCACACAGAAGACTTTCTTAAACCATTTTTAAACATGAAATTACTTTAAATAAAAAATGGAATAAGAAGATGTAATGGAGGAGACATATATCAAAAATTAAGACATACCTCCATTACCTTTAAACCAAATTGTTATCCTCCTTTAAATACCTTGCGCCTCCACTTGTCAATTTTATTTTCTTTTACTCCGGATGCAGTTAAATAAAGATTTGCAGTTTCTTCTTTTTCTTCTTCTTCGGAGGTGGAGTTCAAATCACTTTCTTCCTTAGCCTTCTTCTTCTTCTTTGAAAATTTCTTGAGCTTTGGACAATCCGACATGTAATGTCCGGGCTTCCTACACTCATAACAAGTAATTTTATTTAAGTAAGAAGAGGAGTTTCCTTTTTCACCTTTGGGATTTTTCTTTCCTTGATTCATGATGATTCGTTGGATTCTTCTTGTGATCTTTTGCATCTCATCATCATCATCATCTTCATCGCTTGAGTCGGATGAATCCTTGTATATTGACTTGAAAGCAATGGTTTTATTTTTCTTCCTTTCTCCATCATAGCTCCTCTCCATGTTCATCTCATATGTCATGAGAGAACCCATTAGCTCATCAAGAGACAACTTGGTTAAATCTTTAGCTTCTTCGATTGTTGTCACCTTGGGATCCCATGTTTTAGGTAGACATCTAAGAATCTTTCTTACCAAGAGAATCAAGAACATTTATGATATTGGTAAAGCGAATAAACATTTCATTTATATTCTCATCATCCTTCATGGAAAATAACTCATAATCATTAACAAACATACTAATCTTAGACTCCTTGACACGACTTGTTCCCTCATAGGTAGCTTCAAGTTTTTTCCATATTTCCTTAGCCGTTTTACATACAGAAATTCTATTGAATTCATCAGGGCTAAAGGCACAAAATAGAAAGTTTTTAGCCTTGGCATTTACTTGAAGTTTCCTAAAATCAGTGGGAGTATATTCATTCTTAGCTTTTGGAACTTCTTTTCCCTCAATGATTTTTAAAGGGATAGAATCTCCATCTTCTATTATCATCCATGCATCATAGTCCATGGATTGAATGAAAATTTCCATTTATGTTTTCCAATAGGTGTAATTTATTCCATTAAAGTAGGATGGCCTATTGGTAGATTATCCCTCTATGATTTTCATCTTGATTTAGGATCCTCTAAGGGCTGTTACACCACAAAAATAGAGACCTAGCTCTGATACCAATTGAAGCTCTAAGAGGGGGGAGGGTTATCTTAGGCTTTATACGTTAAAATCAATCAAGGAAATCTAAATAGGAGGAGTCTAATTAAATCATATGCTTGCTAAAGATAAGAGCAGATAATAAATATAGGCAAGAGATATGAGATGAGAGTTACAGAGATTGCACTAGAATTTTTATAGTGGTTCAGCCAACCTTGCCTACGTCCACTTCACTCAAGGTCCTCCTTGAGGTTCCACTACTTGCAAGTCCTCTTACAAGTTATCCACCAAGCTTCCGGGTGCTTGGAAACCTATCCACCAAGCTTATGGGTGCTCGGTAACCTTACAATCTCTCTAATATCTCTCTAAGATATTTCTCTCAAAGTCTACTTCACACTTGAAGTAATTTTACAAAGGTTTAGCTCACTAATAAGATATAGAAACTTGCTAGAATATGATTACAATAATCCCTTAGCTCCATCTAAGTCTTTTGCAAGTTTGCTGCCCTTTCCCTTTTATAGCTGAGCTTCAAAGCCCTCCAAATAGCCTCCCAACGGCTAGTTTCTGCTCCTGCAACGGCTCTTTAACGGCTCTTTTCTGGACTCACGGTCGACCGTTGCATCGTCCATGACATCGTCCGTCAGGTTCTTCTTGAGCCACGGTCGATCCACCTATCGACCATCAAGCCTCTCGGTCGACCGTCCCATCGACCATGATATCGTCCGTCAGGCTCTGTTGCGAAAATCGCTTCCCACGATCGATGCACCGATCGACCGTCGCTCCTTTGAGCCAAGTCACATAAGCCACGGTCGATCGGTCCATCGACCGTCAGCCTATTTTCCCCAGAACAACTTCCGCGGTCGATCCACGCATCAACCGCCATACCCCACGGTCGATCCATGCATCGTCCGTCACATCGACCGTCAGTACAAAAACACATTAAATATGATTTTAATGCTTTCCAAATTAAGGGATAATAATATTAAACCAATGTTTTATCATCAATTATATATTGACATCATCAAAACAATATATGGGCTAACAAACAGCCAACACCACAGGAACAAAAAATTGATCTTCCTTCTTATGAAGATCGATCATTCTTTGCCAGGTAAGCAAAATGAAGGGCCCAGATCTAATCTGAAGGAGAGAAGCTTTGAGGTTATAAATAGAAGACTTAGGGATCTCATTTGGGGATTCTTGGGATGGTTGGAGGCCAAGGAAAGGGGCAACCCTATCTTGGGAAAGAGGAGAGCTCTCACCTCCAAGGGAAGGGATTGAAGAATAGAAGGATGATCCAACTCTCCTCCACATCTCCAACCATGAAAATGAGTAGCTAACTTCCTATCCTAGTGAAATACCATGATGTTTTAGGTTTTCTTTGTAGTTTTCTTTGAATTTGGATGTTGTAATCCTTATGAGAGAAGCTGTATGAATTTATTCTTCATTTCTATACCTTTGTAATTGGATTCTAATGTTGAATGGTCGATCCCATTCTATTGCATAGGCTAGAACCTTATACTTGGATGGTGTTTGTTGATATTCTCTAATGAGTATGCTATACTAGAACCATAGCCACTCGTCTTGAAAGGAGTATTGACTCTAAGTTAGGGCTTGTAGGTACTAGAACCACCCCAATCCACATCTAGCCTAGTGTCACACCCGACCCAGAAAACCCATCCAGTCCGATGCGTGAGGGTTCTTATTACTATTCAGATTCAAACTAGCGTGATACAAAGTGGAAAACCGAGATAATTTAAACAATTTAACTTCCAAGAGTAAAGCTGTAATTCCATTAAAAGAAACAACATGTTGTACTATTTAAACATCCGATACAAATTCTTATCAAACTCCTCCAAGTGAAATATTATACATTTAACCCAAAAATCCTATAAACCTCAATAACAATATGATCATAGCCAACTACATCATATCCTCGATAACATGAAGATTCCAATTATACAATCACGTCCTAAACCTTACTACCCAGCCACGACCCTAAGGCTAGATCCGAGCTACTCGAGAGTCTCGGATCGGCGATCAACCCATCGCCCCGCCTAACCTGATATGCCTCTAATGCATACAGTGCATGAACCTATGTAAACATCTAACCTCGATTTCTCTATATGCCACAACATCAATTATAAGTTCAACAGTTATACAATAGCCCTCGGCACTCGCCGGCAACGGGCTAAGGTTCCACAATACCACGTAAGCTAGCACTCATAGCTAGCTAACGGCTAGGCAAACAATAAGCATTTAAATTACCATCCAACTAAGTATTTAAATGCAAATCAACCCATAAATTCCTTAAAAAGGGTAAACGCACTATTCAATTCTCAATCTCAATCAAAATCTATTGAAAACCCCGTGATGACAACGTGCATGCTTCCTAACATGATTGGGCACTTATCATGAATAAAAAACCAATCAAAGGAAGCCAGAAAATACTATTCGGGGACTCACGGTCGATGCGACGGTCGATCCGACGGTCGATGCGACGGTCGATCCGACGGTCGATGCGACGGTCGATCCGACGGTCGATGCGACGGTCGATCCGACGGTCGACCGTGAGACCAAAAGGTGGGAAGAGGATAAGGGCCATAGTCGATCGGAACATCGACCCTGGGGAGCAAAAAAGGAGATAGAGCCTCATGGTCGATGCAACGGTCGATCCGATGGTCGACCGTGAGGTCAAGTGGGGGAAATGGTAAGAACCCGCGGTCGATTGGGACATCAACCCTGGGAGACCCAAAATGAGACAGAGCCTCACGGTCAATGTGACGGTCGACCGTGAGGCTACGGTCGATGCGACGGTCGATCGTGAGACCAAAAATAAGTGTGCCAACGCCTGACGGTCGATCCAACGGTCGACCGTGAAACCTGGTGGACAGTTCCTACGAACAGTGCTAGAAATCCAATTTCTTGGATTTGATCTATCAAAGCTCATTGGAAATCGATGAAACTTTGCAGGCACACGTAACAAATGATGGGAAAACTATTGATACAAAGAAAACACGATTTTGATGGTTAAATCTCAAATCTAGGTCTAAACGGCCGAAAACCGACAAACCGGCGATAATACGAGAATTGTCTAATAAAATACGAAAACCAAAAGGTAGAGATACTTTAAGCAAGCTATAACACCCATGTATTAAGCTACACAACATTCTACCATGTATTCCTACATCAAAACACAATAAACCTATCCTAGGAGAACCCAATCATACGATCGGTGTAGAAACACCTACTTGATCATGTAGGGCAGCTCCTCTACGTATTCCCCAAGCTCAATCGCCAAGATCCGCTCCTCGAAGATTGCGACTCCAAGCCCTAGCTCAGCTGGTAGGAGAGAGAGAGACAACGACAGGAGAGGAAGAAAGAAGAAGAAAGGGAAAGAGAGAAAAAGTCAGGGTATTTATAGAGATCAGGATCTGATCTCGGCCGTCCGATTCGATCTTTTTCGATCGAGCTCTGATCTTTCGATCGAAGGCATCCTTAAGGTCCTAATCAACCACATACATCAATCCAAGGCCGTGTGTGCGATACGCGGGTGTGAAATCGACCACCGAGCGTAATTTACCAAATTGCCCCTGGGGTCACAAGAGCAATAGGATCAACCTGATCGCACCCGATGCGAAACCAAATTAATAGAAAATAACCCTCGACCCACGCGGTCGAGCTAGGTCAGAGGAACGGGTCCTCACAACCTAACATCCTTAAAAAGAATTTTGTCTCGAAATTCAATAAGGATGAGGCCGGGGAAAAAAAAGAATCAACTAGGCCTACCTGCACAAGCAAAGCTACAAACTAGGGGCGCCAACGCCCACAACAAGAAATTACTTGTCGGGGTAAACAGTCGGGGAAACTCCCAATGCATGTGATCCTCTCGCTCCCATTTCAAACTCTCTGCACTGACATGCCTCCATCTGACCAAGACCAACGGTAACGATCTGCCCCTCAGTACTTGGTCTCATCTGTCTAAGATCTGCACATGCTACTCTATGTAGGTGGCGTCCTCCTCTACCTCGATGTCGTCGTGTCTGATCACATGAGATGGATCTGGAATGTACTTCCTCTTTATCAATACATGGAATGTAGGGTGGACTGATGACATGTGCTGTGGTAGAGCCAATTGGTAGGCGACAACTCCAACGCGCCTGACGATCTCGAAAGGACCTGTGAACCTCGGTGCTAGTTTGCCCCTGCTACCAAACCTGATCGATCCTCTGCACGGAGACACCTTAAGTAGCACTCTGTTGCCAACGGCGAACTCCAGGGGTCGTCACCTACGATCTGCGTAGCTCTTCTACTCTACGCAGTCAGGAGCCTCTGTCTGATCTGAGCCAACCTCTCTGACAACTGTTTGATGATGTCCGGACCGGTAAGGGATGCCTCTCCAACCTCTGTCCAACGCACTGGTGAGCGACATGGCCTGCCGTACAACGCCTCAAAGGGTGCAAAACCCAAACTAGTTTGAAAGCTGTTGTAGTAGGCAAACTCCACCAGAGTCACGTGCTGCTCCCAAGCACCTCCAGCGTCTAGTACACATGCTCTAAGCATGTCCTCCAAGATCTGGATCGTCCGCTCTGACTGTTTGTCTGTCTGAGGATGGAAAGCTGTGCTGAACGTCAGCGCTGTCTCCAAAAGGAGTCCTGAAAGCTGCTCCAAAATCTACCGGTGAATCCAGGATTTCTGTCTGACACTATCAACACTGGGATGTCTATCTAAATCTGTCATCCTCATGGGAAGGAAATGAGCCGATTTGGTCAGTCGATCGATGATGACCCAAATCGCATCATTTCCCCTATGTGTCCTGGGTAACCCGGTGACGAAGTCCATCGCTATATGTTCCCACTTCCACTCTGGCACTGGAAGTGGCTGCCGCAAACCTGGTGTCCGCCTGTGCTCTGCCTTCACCTTCTGACAGGTGAGGCATCTGGAAACGAACTCTGCTACTGACCTCTTCATCTTGCACCACCAAAACTGCCGATGTAGATCGTGGTACATCTTGATGTTCCCGGGATGAACAGTGAAACAGAAGTGGTGGAACTCGTGAAGGATCTTCTCTCGCAATGCGAGGTCTGCTGGAATTGCAGCTCTGCCTCTGAAGAGTAGACCGTTGTCTGTCGACACTATCCATCCCTCAACCGCGTGCTCAGTGCCGATCGCAGCACGGGTCTCCACGAGCACTGGGTCTCCACCCTGTGCCTTGATCACTCTGGCCAAAAGAACTGGAATGTTGCGAACAGCATACAGGAAACCGCTTGCCGCCTGGTCCTCAAAGTCAAGCCCGAACTGACCAACTGTCTCTAGCATCTGCCACTGCCAAGCTGACATCGCTGCCAAGGTCACTCTACTGTCTCTGGTCTGCCTACTAAGAGTGTCTGCTACTACGTTTGCCTTACCAGGGTGGTAATGCAACTCGAAGTCGTAGTCCTCTAATAGCTCCATCCACCGCCGCTGTCTGAGGTTGAGGTCACGCTGGGTGAACACGTGTCTCAAACTCTTATGATCCGAGTATACCAGGAACCGCTAACCGTAGAGATAGTGCCGCCACGTCTTCAGAGTGAAGACAACTACTGCATGCTCGAGATCATGGACTGGATAGTTCCTCTCATGGGTCTTCAGCTGCCTGGAACCGTAGGCCACTACATAGCCCTCCTGCATCAGCACACAACCTAGACCCTCCCTACTGAAGTAGCAAAAGACACTGTAGCTGACGCCCCACTCTGGAACTATCAAGATCGGTGCACTTGTCAGTCTGGTCCTTGACGCGCTTTGAAATGCGTCGATAAGTATAGCAAAGGCGATCAAAACAAATTCCCGGACTACTAATTAACTACAACGTAGTTAGTGGAAGTACGGGTCGAGTCCTCGAGGATTGGATGGTCGAATTAGTAAATGTGATATAATCTTTACAATAATTGGAAACAATATGGTTGATTCTTTGGTTATTCTAACTAAAGTACTCTAAAAGCAATTAAGGCTAAGATTTATCGAGATAGAAATCCTAAGAAATTCCAATCCGAATTAGGGTCTAAAAATTTTCTCTATGAATCAAGATGAATGACACTCAAGGAGATGGTCTAAATTGGAGATCGACGAGCGTAAGATTAGTATCATTCGCCGCTAATGAGATGTCGGGTTAGAATCATCTCATCGACGAATTACAAGGTTAAGATCCATGATCGAGCTTTAATTCGATCATAGCTCAACAATCGCCGGGTTAAGGTCATATTGTTGGCAATTAACAAAGACTTTGTATGAATAACGAATTGGGTTGAGATGGGTTTAATATCTCACTCCAACCCACCATCGAAGACATGAATTGTAAATAGGATAGTGATGACTTGGGGTGGTTCTAGCACCTCAAGATCCTATCCTAAGAACAAGGATTCTTCCAAGATAGATGGCCATGGTTCTTGCATTTCCTAGTCTTTGAGGAATTAAGTCAACTACCTATCAAGCATACAATATCTATACAATCACATACAAGAAGAGGTAATCAAACCATTCAACAATGAATTTCATTACAGAAATATGAAATTAAATGTGAATTCAAACAAAAACCATCTCAAAGAGTCATTATATCAAGAAACAAAAGAGAAATCTAAGAAAAACCCTAAGACATCAAGGAATTCCCAAGGAGAAGGAGTTTAGCTACTCATCTTAGGTGAAAGATCCATGGAAAAGGAGGCTTGACCCATCTTCTCCATCAGAATCCACCCTTGGAGCCCTAAATCCTTAAGAATTAGAGGATAAATCCCAAGAGCTAAAAGAAGGGAAGAAGGCTGAAGAAGAGCTGGAGAAAGGAGGGGAAAAGATCCAAAAATAAGAGCCAAAGTGTCGCGCCCCGGCCCGGAAGACCCACCCGGACAGGGACACGAAGGGGGGGTTCCTACATCTACTAACAGCAACTGGCGGAAACAGTTACAATAAGCAGTCAGAAGACAGAAGTAAATCTAACAACTCATATTATTACAAGACTGTACATAAAACAGAGTTACATTAAGATTTACATAAACCAGTCCTCATGTACAAAAGATGTATAAAACTCAAAAAGTTACATCATCAGTAGTCTCCTAAAAAGCACAGCAGAAACCATCCTAGCCCTCAAACATGCCCTGACGTCGACATGCCACCACGGGACGAGCAACTGGGGCCCACCGCAGAAGAGTTGGTACCTGCACCTGCAAACGCCGCCCGGGTAGGAGTGAGCACTAAGTTCAGTATGGTTCTACTCTACAACACACACAAGGAAGGGGAAACTGCAACTGAACTAACTCCGTGCCAAGTACTGAGGCCTGCCAAGGACCCCATAAATCCCGTCAATAACCCGAAGGGTACCAGTCCAAAGTACGTGTCACGCCCCGACCCAGAAAACCCATCCAGATCGAGCCGAGACAGTTTGGTATCAGAGCAATGAAGTAAACCAGATTCTAATCTAGTAGAGCCTAATCAAAGGATTAGTTCAGAAACCCTACCTCTAGCGTCGAGCTCGTCTTCTCCTTCCTCTTCTCCGGCGCGTTCATCCACTTCCGAGAGGCTAGGCTCTCCACAGGCAACGGCAACCGGTAGAGAGGACGACGGTAGCATCAGCGGACGGTCAGTGCACCTTAGAGGCCGAGCAGCAGTTCCAGAGGGTCCGAGTTTGTTTTTCCCTTGAGGTGTTTTCCTTGTTGTGCCGGCGTTGGTGCCCTTTGCTGTGTGGTTCCTCAGGCTGTGAGCCTACTAACCTTCTTGTCTTGTGCAGGTTTGTTTATGTTTTGTTGTTTTCGACCCTATCCTTACCAAATTTCGAGGACGAAATTCCTTTAAGGGTGATTGCGGTCAGCAGTTGCTAGTGAGACTAGAGCAGGCTTATTGGATTTGTCAGCTCGTTGGAGACCCGTGCTTCATAGATGGCGCGATAATTCGAGGTGATCGAGGACTTGGAGTTTCGAGGAGATCTTCTACAGTTCATTTACAGCTTTAATTAATGATGTATAATCTGATGTATTCAAGAACAGAATTTTATGATTACTGATTCAGTTCTATTGGAGAAATGTTGTAATATTCTATAATGTAGATATTGAGGAAAGTAATGATGTTGAAATTCTAAAGTTGTAAAACTATCAAATGTACAGGTTTATGGTGTTATAATTATAAAGGGAATTTTGTCGAATTTTTTTTTTGTGAATTCGATGATTAAATTGTTTAATTTCATAGCAACTATATACTTGTGCGCCAATTGATGATGTAAATAGGTTTAGGTGGTTCACGCCTCGATTTGGATGGGTTTTCTGGGTCGGGGTCTGACAGTACGTCCTCCGACAGCCACTGTTCAAGGATGGACTTTCTCCGACATTCCCTGACACATGGTAGACATGACGATACCTGTAGGACACCCCTCTCCAAGCGGGACCTCCACACTTGGCGGAACAACCGTGGTTATGACAACTAACTCTCAGTACTCCAAGCAACAGAGCTAACACGACCCCAAACAGCATACTAACAGCACTACAGTCAAACCCTAGGCATCTAATGCACAATCAACAATGCATGCAACAGTATAAACAAGCAACAATCAAGGGCATACCTACGGCCCGTTTATACTAAACATTCTCGAGGTTCATGACTCCCTCGGTTAACCACAAAGCGATAAAGGGTATACAACCAGTCCATTTATTCTACACAATCCCGGGAGTCATCACACTCCCGGTTCAACCACAAAGCGGTAACAACAATAGTTTATATCATGCCATTCTCTGCTACCCTCATATACTGTTCTTAGGAAACACTGGATTGATCCAATCATACCCATGGATCGATCCGACAGGGATCGAACAGCCCTCAGTGAATAGACCATCTTGGGTGCAACTTGGATCGATCCAACTTGTCCTTGGATCGATCGAACTCGGGAAGCCCAAGAAAAAGAAAACATTCTCTGCATAGCAGCTAGTTGACCCGTCGATCCGATGTCCAACCGACATAGATTCCGGATCCAACCTAGCCTCCAGTAGATCTATATGCCGGGATCAATATATCCAAAATTCAGAAACATCCAACGGCTAGATTAACGGGAAAACACTAATCAAAACCGCTAATCAAACTAACTTACCAGTTACTTGCTGTAACGTAGCCCTCCAGTAATAAATTCATAACAAATCATAGTAAAATCAGAAAATTATGAAATCAGTTGGCTTTGAGAGATAACTCAGATATCTACAACTCTTATGTTCATCATAACCCAAGAACATGGACGTACGGATCGAAAAACTCGCCGCAATCCGGCTGTTCTTCAAGAACAGCAGAAACCGGAAAATCCGAGATTAAACATGTATAAATCCTACTAAAATCTCAACCAAAGTTCATGAAACTTAAACCAGAAATTATACTAAGCAATATGCATCCAACAACACAAATACAGCAAGATCTAATGGCTAGATTAAGAGAAACCCATTAAACTAACTCAGGTAGGTAGAACACCTACCGGCCACGCTAAACCTCAGCTGATTCCCCGCTAAACAGCAGTTAACCAAGCTCCAAACCACGCCAGGGATCTTCCTCACGCCGCCACGGTTCCAACGAGCTTTCAAGCTCCCATAACGGTGGCCGGAGGAGGGAGAACGGTGGAGGAGAAGGAGCTGCCGGAAAACATGGGAAGAAACAAAGCTCCGCGGGAAGAAGAGAAGGAAGGAAGAAGGAGGAGAAGGAGAGGAAGAAAAAAGGAAGAAGAGGCCGGGGAAAGCCGGGAAGGCCGGGGAAAAGGGAGAGGAGGGGAGGGAAAGTCCTCCCCTTCTAACAGGGGAGAGCGACAACCACGACGGCGGCCGTCCTCTTGAAGGAAAACCCACCGACCCGAGTCCGATCGATCGCTCCAAGGAGCGATCGATCGCTCAAGGGCCGCCAGCAGCTAAAAACAGGCTTCTGCGCGCCCGAGCTGGGATCTTCCAATCCCGGGTCCACCTAACCATCCTATTCAAACACATACACCAAAACAAGGCCGGTGTGTGCACACTAGGGTGTGAAAAAAACTAACAAGGCGTAATTTACCAAATTGCCCTTGTGGTCAACAACGAGCTACAGGAATAGAGGGACAGGTCCTCACACAAAGCCCCTATTTATAGGCCTTAGGTCGTGGACCATTAGATTAGATCTGAACCGTCCATTTCTACCCGTCAGCCGGTCTTTGATCGATCCAAAATAAGTTTGGATCGATCCAAGATGTAAATAATTGAGTTTCTAACGGCTTGGATTGATCCACTGTGAGTCGATCCAATGTGTAACAGAGAGTCATAGTTCCCTGAAAGGGGTTTTGGATCGATCCAGACTAGGTTGGATCGATCCGGAATAGGTCTGGATCGATCCATAACTTTGGGATCAATCCACATATTCTGGATCGATCCAAATATTCTGGATCAATCTAGCCTGGGTCTGGATCAATCCGAATATGACAGATTTTGTGCAATTTATGTCATTTAAGCCCAGCATCGATGCAACTCTTTTTGTAAGCTCTTGTACCTGAAACCATATAAAAGATATTAAAAATGCATTGCTTGAGAGCTAACAAAGCCCAGTTGAATGGGTGAATTATGCATATTTTGTGACTTATCAGTCCTCAACCGTATGAACGCCTGTTCGCAAGCATCATCCCACACAAATGGGACCACCTTCTGTGTCAATCTGGTCAACGGCCCAGCGACTCTGGAGAAGTCCCGCACAAACCTCCTATAGTATCCCGCCAAGCCAAGGAAGCTACGGACCTCGAACACTGTCATCGGTCTCTACCACTGTAGCACAGCCTCGAGCTTGGGCGGATCAACTGAAATGCCCGCCGCTGACACCACATGCCCCAGAAACTGTACCTCAGGAAGCCAGAACTCGCACTTGGAGGCCTTGGCATACAGTCTATGCTCTCTCAGTAGCTGCAACACTGTCCTCAGATGCTGCCCGTGCTCCTCCTCCGTGCGTGAGTAGACTAGGATGTCGTCGACGAACACCACCACGAACCGATCCAAGTACAGTTGGAAGACCCTCTGCATCAGATCCATGAACGTTGCTAGTGCGTTCATCAGGCCAAATGGCATCACCGTGAACTCATACAATTCGTACCTCGTACGGAAAGCTGTCTTCGGGATGTCACACTCCCGAATCCTCAGCTGATGGTAGCCGGTACGGAGATCGATCTTCGAAAAGACCGAAGAACCTTGGAGCTGGTCGAACAAGTCATCGATCCTCGGCATCGAATACTTGTTCTTCACCGTCACCCTATTCAGCTTTATGTAATCAATGTAAAGACGAAGCGTACTGTCCTTCTTCTTTGTGAACAGCACAGGAGCTGCCCAAGGTGACGTGTTGGCATGGATGAAACCTCTGCTGATCAATCCATCCAGGTGGACCCTCAACTTCCTCTGCTCTGCTGGCGCCATCCCGAAAGCTAGCAAAGAGATCAGCCCGGTGCCCGGTACAATATCTATCTGAAAGTCTACAGCTCTGGAAGGAGGAAAGCATGGTAGCTCGTCTGGAAAGACATTAGCAAACTCACAAACTACTGCAAGTAAACTGCTCTCTCGACTGCCCTCTGCAGCGAACAAGGAAAGTCACGCCAGTAAAGGTGACAGCTGGCCCTCGCGCATAGGAAAACAACAACTCATGAGGGAATCGGCCGACTGGCGATCCCCCAACAAAACAAAACGAGCGTTGTCAGGTGTCCAAGCAATCACCCTGCGACGGCCACAGTCGATGATAGCTCGGTATGAAGTCAGCCAATCCATACCGAGAATCACGTCAAACCCGACCATGTCTAGCACCCGAAGGTCTAGAAAGACACGGAGGCCCCCAACCTCCAACTCGCAAGAACGGCAGATCTGCTCAACACGAGCCCCTCCGCCGACCGGTGTGTCTAGGTCTAGTGTGACTCTAAGTGGCTCAATCTCTAGCCCTAGCGATGCCACACACTCGCTAGCTACAAAGGAATGTGACCCCCCAGAATCTATTAGAACATCTACGAATGAACTAAAAAGCTGAAAGGTACCTCTGAGAACTGGAGGGTCAACTAGGGCTGGTGGAAGAGCTAGCGTCTGCTGGGGCGGTGGGTACTGGTAGGACTGGAAAGATGGATGAACTCTGTCTGGGTACTCGCGGTCTGGAAGTGCATAGACTCCCCCTTTACAACCGCCTCGACCTCCGCCGTGACCTCTGCCTCTCCCGGCTCCTGGTGTCCTTCAACCTCCGTCTGCTCCACCACGAATAGACTGTGTTCTCAACATCGGACAGTCTCGACGAAAATGCCATGTCTGCTGGCACTCATAGCACACAGGAGGTCCAAGCGCTAGCTGCTGGCTCTAGCCTCCTCCCCCGGACGTCTATCCCTGAGGCCCAGCCATGAGAAGTGGCTGGCCTTCATACCTGGGTTGTTGTTGGTACTGAGGTGGATGACGTTGGTATGGTTGTTGGTGTCGTGGGTACCTTTGTTGCGACCTCCACGGACCTCCTCTACCCTGAGCTGCTCTCTGCGGCTGTCCTCTGCCACTGGCACTCGCAAACGACGCCGGCTGGACTTCCCTGGGCCCCGGCTCCTGCAACTGAGCCTCCACTGCTAGCGCACAGTCCAACGCCTCTGCATACGTGCTAGCGTGTTGTGCCGCGATCAGCCACCTGAGCTCGGGCCTAAGCCCCCACTGGAACTGCTCAGCTCTGGCAAGAGGGTCCGCCGACACCGCCCCGACAAACCTGGCGAGTCTAGTGAAACTTACTGCACTACGGCTGAGTACCCTGAGAAAGGATCTGGTACTCACGGACTAGGGCCGAGCGCGTACTGCGAGGAAAGTATGCGCCAAGAAAAGACGAACGAAACACGACCCACGATGGGTCACTCCCGTCCCTGGTGGCCTGAACAGAACGCCACCAGTCCAAACCATCCCTATCGAGCTGGAACGTAACAAGTCTGACCCGAACCCGGTCATCCTGGACGAACAGAGTGTCAAAGACGCGACTGACTCCCTCCAGCCAGTCGTCCGCCACACCCGGATCGCCCCTAGCACCACTGAACCTAGGCAGGTTCAACCTCTAGAAGTCGACCACCGCTGTCACAATAACACGCCGGTTGAGTGGAGGAGAGACCTCCTCGGTGACAAAAGAAGCATCCTCCTCCATCACAACCTCAATCCTCGACTCTGGCTCTGGTGCAGGTACCCGGGGTAGGGCTGCGTTGGCCCCTAAGGCCCGTTGGGCGGCGGTGCTCATCACGCGCACTACCACGACCCAAGATAGGACAGCTAGCCTGGCTCCTTGTCATCTGCACGTTTACCAGAGACGACAAGCGTCCACTCATAAGAAACATAAACACAACATCAATCAAAAAAGCAAAAGCATATCACACACGAGCACGAACAAGCACACATGGATGCTCTACTCCTAAAACTATCCCAATCCACGCTCAAAACCTTAATCGTAAGCCTAATCCTATCCCTGGGACCTACAGCCTGCTCTGATACCAATTTGTCACACCCCGGCCTAGAAAACTCATCCGGTCCGAGGTATAAGGGTTCCTATTACTATTCACATCCAAACTGGCGCGATACAAAGAAAAAAACTAAGATAATTTAAACAATTTAACTTCCAAGAGTAAAGCTGTAATTCAATTAAAAGAAACATCAGGTTGTACTATTTAAACATCCGATACAGATTCTTATCAAACTCCTCCAAGTGAAATATTATATATTTAACCCAAAATCCTCGAAGGATGTTTATAATATACTTGATCTATTAAAAGTACAACTGTTCTCCTACAGCAACCTCAAGCACCTCTGGAAGTCATCGCGCCGCCAAAAGCTGATCCCGTTGGCTCTACTGAAGAAGAACTGGCACCTGCAACTGCAAACGTAGCCTGGGTAGGAGTGAGCGATAAGCTCAGTAGGGTTCTACTTTACCACATACTGAAGGGAAGAAAACAACAACTGTGATGTCTCTCTGCCTAAGCCTAAGGAATGTCATGGGATTCCATAACCCCTATCGACTTCCTAAGGGATCCTACTCTTCTCAACCGACCACGCTGGGAACATCAACTAACATGCTGGGAGGAATAAGAACCATAACTAGTAGGATCATCCTTACCCAGCAGGAAACCACTACCTGGGGACCACGTCGAGGACATCGACAACCATCCTTAGCGCTTGGCCTTGGATGACCGTCACGACCTCTAACAATATGATCATAGGCAACTAAATCATATCCTCGATAACATGAATATTCCAATTATACAATCACATCCTAAACCTTACTACTTAGCCACATCCCTAAGGCTAGATCCGAGCTACCCGAGAGCCTCGGATCGGCGATCAACCCATTGCCCCGCCTAACCTGATATGCCTCAAATGCATATAATGCATGAACCTATGCAAACATCTAACCTCGATGTCCTTATATGCCACAACATCAATTATAAGTTCAATAGTTATATAATAGCCCTCGGCACTCGCCGGCAACGGGCTAAGGTTCCACAATACCACGTAAGCTAGCACTCATAGCTAGCTAATGGCTAGGCAAACAATAAGCATTTAAATTACCATCTAACTAAGTATTTAAATACAAGTCAACCCATAAATTCGTGAAAAAGGGTAAACACACTATTCAATTCTCAATCTCAATCAAAATCCATTGAAAACCCTGTGATGACAACGTGCATGCTACCTAACATGATTGGGCACCTATCATGAATGAAAAACCAATCAAAGGAAGCCAGAAAACACTATTCGGGGACTCACTGTCGATCCGACGATTGACCATGAGCCGCGGTCGATGCAACGGTCGACCGTGAGACCAAAAGGTGGGAAGATCATAAGGGCCACAGTTGATCGGAACATCAACGCTGGGGAGCCAAAAAGGAGACAGAGCCTCACGGTCGATGCGACAGGCGATCCAACGGTAGACCGTGAGGTAAAGTGGGGGAAATGGTAAGAACACGCGGTCAATTGGGACATGTAAGGGCCTTGGTGTATAGTTCCGGGTTTTTATGTAAATTTGGAGGGCTTTGGCGTAGTTTCTCGTTTTGCGGGGTGTTTTCTGCAAAATACCCCCCCCCCCTTTCTAGAAGAATCCAAGCTCCTCCTTCTCCTTTCTTTGGCTGCCAACCAGAGTGAGAGAGAGAGTGAGATCGGGGGAGAGGGAATCGAGAGAAGAGAGATCAAGAGAAGAGAGAGAGATCGAGAGGGCGATGGAGAGGAAGGGAGATCGCTGGCGCTGGAGAAGAAGAAGAAGAAGAGAAGAAGGGAGGAAGAAGCCGGGAGATAGAGAAGTGGAGATCGCCGGGAAAAGTGTAGATCCGATGAGCCTCTCGCCGGATTTCGTCTTCCTTGGCTTAGGTAAGCTTCTAGCTTCTCCATCCATCGTTTTCCTTTGTTTTCCGTCCTTTTTATGGGTTTTTCCGACGGGTTTTTGGGGAGAAGATGGGTTCCGGCGATGGGTCGCCGGAGAAGGTGTTGCGGACGGCGTTGGGGACCTCCCTCGGCGACTGCAGCGCCGAGGAAGGACCCCCGTGGTCCGGGGCATCTATCTCCGAGCCCTGTCCGGCATTACCCATGGCAGGGGATCTTTGATCCTCCTCCCTGCCATGGTTTCCAGCAAGTTTCCGGCCGGCCATTTCCCCAGCCGTGGCTGCGCAACCTTCTTGGGGATCCTGTGCTAGGGTCAGCACACGGGTTCTCTTCTCCTTTGGCAGTTGTCTACCAGGTGCTTGGGCACCCTGGTTTGGAGATCCGACGGAGCTCCGGCGCGAGCTCCGGCGATCTTCCTGGGGAGGATGGCGATGCTGTGCGCGTGCGCAGCTGCTGCCTTGGTGCGCATCTGTTGCCTTGGTGCGCTAGCCGGCACCCTGTGCGCAGCCTTCCGATGCCCATTTTCGATGTTTCTCGCGTCATTCGATCGGTTTTTCGAGCGCCATCTATTTCTAGTAGTTTCAATTCCTTTTAGGGCCCTACCTGATCGTTCTTTCTTTGTGTGCTTTAGACGATCGTTCGAGCGGTGGTCGAGTGTCGGAGCGCGGCGTGGACCCCCGGGTTTAGGGATCGCACGTTGACTGTCCTTTTAAGGTAGGAGTTGCCTCCTAGGATTGATTTGTTGTTGTGTTAATGCTATGTTGTGCATGCTTTTCTGTTGTGATGGTTGTGTGTGTATACGATGCTATGTTATGCTATGATGTCTCTTGGTATTGTATGAATTTATGATGATTGTTATTGGCTTTTTTGCTATGTTCTTGTCTTGTGCATACATGATAGGATTGGGGTTAGGGTTGGGTCTAGTCGGGTCCTGTAGCTAGACTAGTTAGAGTCTAGGGAGGCTTGGGACTAAGTTGATGACTAGATCTGAGTTGAGGATTTGATTTGATTGAAGATATGACTTGAGGATGTGATCGGATTGAGGATGTGTTGCCTATACTAGTGTACTGAGGCTGGTATAGAGTCTATAGGGGTATGGGCGAGCATTGACGGCCGGACGCGGCGACTGTGCGTGTAAGACTTACCTAGACTAGCCAGACCATACTGGGATCAGTAAACTAGTATAGGATGTTGTACCTATACTAGTATACTGGGGCTGGGTATAGAGTCTATAGGGGTATGGGCGAGCATTGACGGCCGGACGCGGCGACTGTGCGTGTAAAACTTTCCCATACTAGCCAGACCATACTTGGGCAGTATACTAGGATAGGTGGACGTACACCAGTGTCTTAGTTGGTGACTCCTACTGGGCTTTAGAGCTCATTCGTGTTAGGTTTTGGTTTTTGTGCAGGAGGACCTATGGGTAGGCCAGAGACCAGTGCAGGCCATGGAGGTCCTGTCTCAGGATGATGAGTCACTTTATTCTTATATCTATTTTCTTATGTATGATAAAGCATGTATATGTTGGATATGAAGGAAAATTGTATATTGTGGATTTGGCATAAATATCATGTATATTATTTGAATTGTTGTGGGCGTATGTGCCCCTAGATGTGGTGAATGGTTGTAAAGAAACAAAGAGAAATAGTTGTGATTGAATGTTGTAATTATGTATTATTAGCGATTGAAAGATTGTATTAGTGATCTCACGTGCCCGTGCCCAAGGGTCATGCCGAATTTTTTTAGAAATCTGGAATATTTTATATTAAATTGGGGCAGGGCGTGATAGGTTGGTATCAGAGCCTAGGCTGTAGGTCCTAGAGTGAAATAGGATGGGTGATAGAATAGATGGGTAGGAATGGGCTAGATAGAGTCTTTAGATGCATCCTTGCATGTTTGATTGTTTTTAGTTTAAATTCTTTATTTGAATATGTTTGATTTGAGAAATCGGATTAATTGTTGATATTTTATTCTTCGGTTGGAAAGCAGATTTCTTTCCCAACTTCTGATGGTTTTGAGGATCTAAAAGCTTGGTTTAAAATCAATTTTGTGTCTCGGACTGAAGAGTTGAAATCTCTTGAAGGTTTGATTGAATTTGATGACCTAAATGTCTTATTGTTTTGAGCAATTTTATGCAATGGTGAAATGAGTTTTGGATCCAAAATAGCATTTTATTCGTTGGATTTGACCAAGAATTGCCCAAAGAGAGTGGTTGCAATCTTAGAGTGCGTCATGTTTATTTTCGTGCTATTTTTTTGATCAAGTTAGTACAACAGTTTGAGAAAAGGAAGTTTCATGCATGGCTGTCTGCTGTTGATTCAGTTTGTTTTACACGCTTTGGACTTGTTCCAGTACGAATATTAGTTGATTGTCATTTCTTTTACAAGTTGGGGACGGCTAATGGTTTCCTTATTGGCTTTCGTTAAATTGGATGTTTCTGCCGAGATTTCAGAGAGTTAAAATTTTTGGCTCTTTATTATTAAATACAGTGATTTATTCGTGAAGTAATTGTACTTTTGAATCGCGCTAGATTTTCATGGTTATATACTAGAATATGTGTGGTTGTTTGTTATATATGATCTGTTTGCTGTGTGCGGGTTCGCCCGATTGGTTGTTGTCTTTTGTTTGGTGGCCGTAGGAGCCAGGCGTTTGTTCTTGTATTGTGGCTAGGGGGTCTTGAGATGCGTGACCGTCCGGGCTAGTGAGTTCTTGGTGGTTTTTGTTTTTCGTGCTCGAGTCGAATTTCGGGGACGAAATTCCCTTAAGGTGGGGAGGTTGTAAGGGCCTTAGTGTATAATTCCGGGTTTTTATGTAAATTTGGAGGGCTTTGGCGTAGTTTCTCGTTTTGCGATGTGTTTTCTGCAAAATACCCCCCCCTTTCTAGAAGAATCCAGGCTCCTCCTTCTCCTTTCTTTGGCTGCCAACCCGAGTGAGAGAGAGAGTGAGATCGGGGGAGAGGGAATCGAGAGAAGAGAGATCAAGAGAAGAGAGAGAGATCGAGAGGGCGATGGAGAGGAAGGGAGATCGCTGGCGCTGGAGAAGAAGAAGAAGAAGAGAAGAAGGGAGGAAGAAGCCGGGAGATAGAGAAGTGGAGATCGCCGGGAAAAGTGTAGATCCGATGAGCCTCCCGCGCGGATTTCGTCTTCCTTGGCTTAGGTAAGCTTCTAGCTTCTCCATCCTTCGTTTTCCTTTGTTTTCCGTCTTTTTTGTGGGTTTTTCCGGCGGGTTTTTGGGGAGAAGATGGGTTCCGGGCGACGGGTCGCCGGAGAAGGTGTTGCGGACGGCGTTGGGGACCTCCCTCGGCGACTGCAGCGCCGAGGCAGGACCCCCGTGGTCCGGGCATCTATCTCCGAGCCCTGTCCGGCATTACCCATGGCAGGGGATCTTTGATCCTCCTCCCTGCCATGGTTTCCGGCAAGGTTCCGGCCGGCCATTTCCCCAGCCGTGGCTGCGCAACCTTCTTGGGGATCCTGTGCTAGGATCAGCACACGGGTTCTCTTCTCCTTTGGCAATTGTCTACCAGGTGCTTGGGCACCCTGGTTTGGAGATCCGACGGAGCTCCGGCGATCTTCCTGGGGAGGATGGCGATGCTATGCGCGTGCGCAGCTGCTGCCTTGGTGCGCATCTATTGCCTTGGTACGCTAGCCGACACCCTGTGCGCAGCCTTCCGATGCCCATTTTCGATGTTTCTCGCGTCGTTCGACCGGTTTTTCGAGCGCCATCTATTTCTAGTATTTTCAATTCCTTTTAGGGCCCTGCCTGATCGTTCTTGCTTTGTGTGCTTTAGACGATCGTTTGAGCGGTGGTCGAGTGTCGGAGAGTGGCGTGGACCCCCGGGCTTAGGGATCGCACGTTGACTGTCCTTTTAAGGTAGGAGTTTCCTCCTAGGATTGATGTGTTGTTGTGTTAATGCTATGTTGTGCATGCTTTTCTGTTGTGATGGTTGTGTGTGTATACGATGCTATGTTATGCTATGATGTCTCTTGGTATTGTATGAATTTATGATGATTGTTATTGGCTTTATTGCTATGTTCTTGTCTTGTGCATACATGATAGGATTGGGGTTAGGGTTGGGTCTAGTCGGGTCCTGTAGCTAGACTAGTTAGAGTCTAGGGAGGCTAGGGACTAAGTTGATGACTAGATCTGAGTTGAGGATTTGATTTGATTGAAGATATGACTTGAGGATGTGATCGGATTGAGGATGTGTTGCCTATACTAGTGTACTGAGGCCGGTATAGAGTCTATAGAGGTATGGGCGAGCATTGACGGCCGGACGCGGTGACTGTGCGTGTAAAACTTACCCAGACTAGCCAGACCATACTAGGATCAGTAAACTAGTATAGGATGTTATACCTATACTAGTATACTGGGGCTGGGTATAGAGTCTATAGGGGTATGGGCGAGCATTGACGACTGGACGCGGCGACTGTGCGTGTAAGACTTTCCCATACTAGCCAGACCATACTTGGGCAGTATACTAGGATAGGTGGGTGTACACTAGTGTCTTAGTTGGTGACTCCTACTGGGCTTTAGAGCTCATTCGTGTTAGGTTTTGGTTTTTGTGCAGGAGGACCTATGGGTAGGCCAGAGACCAGTGCAGGCCATGGAGGTCCTGTCTCAGGATGATGAGTCACTTTATTCTTATATCTATTTTCTTATGTATGATAAAGCATGTATATGTTGGATATGAAACAAAATTGTATATTGTGGATTTGGCTTAAATATCATGTATATTATTTGAATTGTTGTGGGCGTATGTACCCCTAGATGTGGTGAATGGTTGTAAAAAAACAAAGAAAAATAGTTGTGATTGAATGTTGTAATTATGTATTATTAGCGATTGAAAGATTGTATTAGTGATCTCACGTGCCCGTGCCCAAGGGTCATGCCGATTTTTTTTAGAAATATGGAATATTTTATATTAAATTGGGGCGGGGCGTGAGAGGACATCACCCCTTGGAGCTCCAAAATGAGACAGAGCCTCACGGTTGATGCGACGGTCGATCCGACGGTCGACCGTGAGGCCACAGTCGATGCGACGGTCAAACCGACGGCCGACCGTGAGACCAAAAATAAGCGTGCCAACGCCTGACGGTCGATCTAACGGTCAACCGTCTAGCTTGGTGCACAGTTCCTACGAACAGCGCCAGAAATCCAATTTCTTGAATTTGATCTATCAAAGCTCATTAGAAATCGATGAAACTTTGCAGGCACGCGTAACAAATGATGGGAAAACTATTGATACGAAGAAAACACGATTTTGATGGTTAAATCTCAAATCTAGGTCTAAACGGCTGAAAACCGACAAACCGCCGATAATACGAGAATCGTCCAATAAAATACGAAAACCAAATGGTAGAGATACTCTAAGCAAGCTATAACACCCATGTATTAAGCTACACAACATTCTACCATGTATTCCTACATCAAAACACAATAAAGCTATCTTAGGAGAACCCAATCATACGATCGGGGTAGAAACACCTACTTGATCAAGTAGGGCAGCTCGTCCACGTATTCCCCAAGCTCAATCGCCAAGGTCCGCTCCTCGAAGATCGCGACTCCAAGCCCTAGCTCAGCCGGTAGGAGAGAGAGAGAGACAACGACAGGAGAGGAAGAAAGAAGAAGAAAGGGAAAGAGAGAGAAAGTCTGGGTATTTATAGAGATCAGGATCCGATCTTGACCGTCCGATTCGATCTTTTCCGATCGAGCTCCGATCTTCCGATCGAAGGCACCCTTAAGGTCCTAATCAACCACATACATCAATCTAAGGCCGTGTATGCATTGCGCAGGTATGAAATCGACTACCGAGCGTAATTTACCAAATTGCCCCTGGGGTCAGAAGAGCAATACGATCAATCTGATCGCACCCGATGCGAAACCAAATTAACAGAAAACGACCCTCAACCCACGCGATCGAGTTAGGTGTGAGAAACGGGTCCTCACACCTAGCCTCTATTCCATCTCTTGTAGTGTATTGGATGCGAGGTGCTACAACCACCTCGATCCATTACCATTTTCCATACAACTGAATTTCTTGCGACGAGATGATCCTAACCGAACTTCTTGTTAGCGATGATCGAAGCTAGTCCATCGATCGTCGACTTTCTAGCATAGACCTTTTCCGACGAATAGTTCTTACCCGGCTATTCGTTAGTGATGACCTTTGTTAGCCACAAAGTAATCGACATTGTAGTGTCTCGATAGGATTGCACACCTTAATCCATTAAAAAAGCTACGGTTGAACCTAATCCAGATTGGGATCCCCTATGACCTCTTTCTACACATTGAATCAGTTACATGATTTCTTAGTTTCCATATCATAAAACCTAAAAAAAACCATTTCTTTTTTATCCTTATAGGAACACTTAGATTACGCCTAGTATTTTAATTTTTTCCATACGCATTCCCTGTGAATTCGACTCGGACTCATCGCTAGCTACCCCCAAAGTAGTTAGTTAGTAGTTCAATTATAAATTTATAATTTTGACCGGGTGTGTTAAGCCGCGACAGTTTCTATGCCCTATCAAAGACTTACATTGATTTCATGAGGAAAAAGAGCAAAATATGAAGAAAAGGTGGAATTAATAACCTTGGGATTGATCCAGGCTGATTCTGGATCGATCCAAATTTTCCATCCAGAGAGCCATCCTAGGCTCTGAATGGTGGATCGATCCAAACTTGTCTGGATCGATCCAAAAGCTCTTTCCAGAGCCTCGTTTTCAGTTTTGTAGAGTGGATGGATCAAAGATCTGTTCGGATCGATCCCAGCCTTTAGAATCCTCAAGATCTACAGTTTGGATTGATCCAAGTCTACTTTGAATCGATCCCAGCCCTGTTGACGGGTAAACATAGACGGTTTGGATCTAATCCGATCGTCCACGACTTTGGGCCTATAAATAGGGATTTCGGCTCTCATTTTGGGATCTTTTCTCTAGCGTTCTTCCCTCCTTGGAACTCTAGAGAGAGGTAGAGAGAGATTGAGATTTCTCTTCTAATTCTTAGGGATTTAGGGCTCTAAAGGTAGAATTTGATGGAGAAGATGGATCAAACCTCCTCCTCCATGGATCTCCTACCCAAGATGAGTAGCTAAACCCTCTCTCCTTGTGAATTCATTGATGTCTTAGATTCTTTTCTTAGATTTCTCTTTTGTTACTTGATGTAATGACTCTCTTGAGATGATCTTTGTATGAATTCATCTTTAATTCCATGTTTCTTTAATGAAATTCATTGTTGAATGGTTGGGATGCATTTTCTTACATGTGATTGTACGAGAATTAGATGCTTGATAGGTGTTTGGTTAAATTTCTCAATGAATAGGTCATGCTAGAACCATGACCAACTCTCTTGGAGGGATCCTTGATCTTAGAATAGGATCTTGAGGTGCTAGAATCACCCCAAGCCATCACTATCCTACCTACCATTCTTGTCTTAGATGGTGGATAGGATTGAGGTATGAAAGCTATCTCAATCCAAGACATTATTCATACAAAGGCATGATTTCTTGCCAACGATATAACCTTAATTCGGAGATTGTTGAGTTGTGATCGAATTAAAGTCTCGATCACGGATTTTAACTTTGCAATTCACGCGATGAGATGATCCTAACCCGACGTCTCATTAGTGACGAACAATACTATTCCTACACTCGTTGATCTCCAATTTCGACCATCTCTTTTAGGTGTCATTCATCATAATTCATAGAGAAGACATTTAGACTCTAATTTGGATTGGAATTCCCTATGATTTCTTTATTGATAAATTTTCGCCTTAATTGCTTTTAGAATTCTTTAGTTAGAATACTTCAAGAATCAATCCTAATGTTTTCAACTATTATAGAGATTATATTACATTTACTAATTCGATCATTCAATTTCTCGAGGACTCGACTCGTACTTCCACTAACTACATTGTAGTTAATTAATAGTCCAACAAATTCTTTTGACCGCTTTTAATTCACTTAACGATATATTTCAAGACGCGTCACTCAACCTCATCTTCTCTTATGTTTCAACACTCTCAACCATGGCATCTCTTCCGGCTCTTCTTTTTCACTTCTTTTCACCGACCACGTCAATCTAACATCATTTATGTGGGTATTTCACCACTCAATCCCTATTGTTTTCAAACAAACCCATTACAATAACTTAACTCATTACTTTAACAGCCCATTCGACCCTCAAAACATTCCAATTTGATAATTTTTTCTTGTCAATGAAAGTTGTACTCATTTGAATCCTATCCCCAACGCATCAACAATCATCTCAATCGATAGGTTGGATGAGAAAATTATGATAAAAAATCCTACATGTGCCTATGAACACGCACAAAATTCGATAAGCACATGCACACAATTTGAAAAAATACACTCATTCGACCCTTAAAACATTCCATTTTGACAATTTTTTTATGAATTAAAGCTGTAGACCTTTGATTTTGAGAAAGTTATATAAAAAAAAACCGAGGTGCCCAGGCCCAGATAAATACTCGCAGAATTCGATAAGTATGCGTATATTCGATAAATACCCACAGAATTTGATAAATACTTGTAAAACTACAAAATATGAGCAAAATTCGATAAATACATGCAGAATCTCATAAATACTTGCAGCATTCGATACATACACGTATTATTGGACTTTACACATATTTATCAAATTATTCTTGTACTTATCAATTGATGTGTGTAATTTATTGAATTTTACATGTATTTATCTAATTGTACATGTACTTATCAAATTATAGGCACACTTATCCAATTCTACGAGTATTTTATTGAATTTTATGCGTATTTATCTAAGTGTACACACAATTAGTGAATTATGCGCATATTTATCCAATTATGTGCCTATTTATCGAATCCTTGGCGTTTTTATCGACACAATTCAATTTTTTTAGCATAAGTTTCTCATCCTACCTCCATGTTAGGTGATTTTAGATGGGCTAGAAAGAAGATTAAAATGCTACAACTTTAACTCACAAAAAAATGTCAAAATCAAAAGTTTTGAAGGCGAATTGGCCGTTAAAGGCTGTGCGCATATTTGTGCAAATTGTGTGCGTGCTTATTGAATTTTGTGCATATTTATCAATGTAACATAGTGGTTTTTTTTTATTACTTTCTCATCCAATCTATGATTGAGGTGATTTTTGATATGTTGAAAAGAGGATTTAAAGAACTACAACTTTAATTCACACAAAGTGTCAAAAATGAATATTTTGAGGTCGAAAGGGTTGTTATAGTAACGAGTTGGGTTCCTAGTAATGCTTTTGTTTGAAAATAATGGGGAATGAGTGTTGAATACCTGCATAAATGATGCTAAAGTGATTTAGTCAGTTAAAAGAAGAGCTGCGAGAGTGGCATGGTTAAGGGTGTTGAAAGATGAGAGGAGATGATGTTGAGTAATAAGTTTAATTGAAAAATGAGAAGAAAATGATTGAGGGGTGGAAAGGAGGATATATGAGAAGCATAAGTTAAGAGTTAATGGCTTAATATGAGAGAAGATAATAGTGGAGGAACGGTTCGGTGGTAAGAATGGAGAAGATGCTGGGGGAGAAAAAAGATGATGGGTTTTTTTAGGATCATGCACAGTGGGTTTTATGTATTATATATAAGAAGATTTTATATTATAAACTATTGATGTATGAGAGGTGACATGTAAAGTGATAAGGGCATTTAAATTAAAGAGAGGTCCTATCATGCAAAAAATTAAGCTTGGAGTCCTAAAGTGCCAAATGGGTTCATGGAGGGTCCTAAATGACAAAAAATTCATAACGGGAGGGAATGAGGGTTGAATACCTGCATAAATGATGCTAGAGTGACTTGGTCGGTGAAAAGAAGAGCTGCGAGAGAGGGCATGGTTGAAAAATGAGAGAAGATGATTATGAGTAATAAGTTTAGTTGAAAAATGAGAAGAAAACGATTGAGGGTGAAGAAGAGGATGTATGAGAAGCATAAGTTAAGAGTTAATGACTTAAAATGAGAGAAGGTAATAGTGGAGGAATGGGTTCAGTGGAAAGAATGGAGAAGATGTTGGAGATGAAGAAGATGATGGGTTTTTTTTATGATCATGTAGAGTGGGTTTTATGTATTATATGTAAGTGGATTTCATATTATAAATTATTGATACATGAAAAGTGATATATAAAGTGATAAAGGACATTTAAATCAAAGAGGGTCCTGTCATGCAAAAAAATTAAGCTCGGGTCCTAAAATGCCAAATGGGTCTATGGAGGGTCTTAAATGACAAAAAAAGATTCAAGGTTTTCCCGGCACATGAACAGCATAAGCTGTCGCATCATGTGCCTTGTGGCAATAGTCAACGTCATTGTAGCGTCAAATTGAATAACTTCGCCGTCAGCACATATCAAATACATATCTGATCTTTGACGTTGCTACGTCTCAATTAGGATAATATTTATTACGGGTCTAATCAAGTAACCCCTTTAATTGTTATATGGTAGCAAATTGTTTAACAATTTGCACAAATAATATCTAGGTTGCTACGTCCTTCTCGTTGTGTCGTTGACATCTTTGCCTATCTTTGAGGAAAACTTGTATCCATGCGTCATGCAAGCCAAATTCTTTGCCGTCAAGCTTGGAAGAATCGAGCTCCATTTGACTCCTATTTTTCTTCTTTCTAGAAGAAATTTGGTATTTTTAGATAGACTCATCAGAGATGACACATTCCAATTGAATATTTACATACATATGCATGCATAAGGTACTTTTAAACTATTTTCAAGAAAAAAAAGATATTATCAAGATCCCAAGGTAAATATATCATGAAAGACAACATTTTCTAAGAGAAAAAATAACTGACCTCGTCCTTGATGTATCCAAAAACTAACGACATGTTTGATTCGCATGAATCAACCGGCATCATACACGCACAGGCCTTGTAGTTTGAGTATTGATAGTTTCTTAATATTTTAAAGATGAGATGACACGAAGCACACGCCAACCAAACTCACGCAATGAATCCCCAACTATCATTCATAGTTTTTATCATACATAGTTTTCATCATAAATCTGTTGGGAAATCCCTTCCCATGAGATTGGCGTCGACGAGCATGGTCGATAGAGGTCAAGTTTGGCATTGACGTCGAGGCGTCGACGGGTTGTGCTCGAGACTTAGAGGCTGTTGGGGTTCTCTCATCATGAGACCTCAACAAACGGAGCTGGTTGATCGAAGTAACCAGATGCGGCGGAGGCGTCGAGCTCGGAGGCGTCGAAGGTCGAGGCCTTGAGGCATGGAGGCGTCAAAGGTCAAGGCCTTGAGGCGTCGAAGCGTCGAAGGTCGAGGCATGGAGGCGTCGAAGTCGAGGCATTGAGGCGTCGAAGTTGTTCAAGAGTGAGTGCCTGTCGAGTCTCGAGGGAATCAATTCCCTCATCGAGGATTGCGGTGGACGAATGGCTCCGAGAGCAGTTGCATAGGGCAATCA
Organism: Narthecium ossifragum; assembly: GCA_963920575.1. Taxonomy (NCBI): domain Eukaryota; kingdom Viridiplantae; phylum Streptophyta; class Magnoliopsida; order Dioscoreales; family Nartheciaceae; genus Narthecium; species Narthecium ossifragum. The sequence continues at coordinate 9,505,665 of OY986971.1, read as the reverse complement.
TTGTACTTCAAGCATTAATGGAAACCGGGTCCCACTTGCATTGATTGAAGGTTGGGTTGAGCATTAAATGCTCATTGGCTGTTAGTGTGCATCCGAAGAGAAGAGATCTATGCACAACCTTTCTTTCATGATCGGACAGTTGGCTACGAAGGTGGTTGATCCAATGGTTGTAGAACTCATTGTATAAGTTAAACTACTATATAAAGGTGTGGGTGTTGTTCCGTAAGGCTTGATAGGAATAGCAACGGGTGGCAGCCAAGAAGAATTAGGGTTGTAGAGACTTGAGAGAAAGCAGAGAGACAGAGAGATCTGTAAGTACGTAGAATGTACTACTGGGAGGGAAGAAAGATTTATATGTGAGAGTTAGAGAGATTGACTCTGCAAATCTCATCACACAGTGAAACCCTTCTTCTCGTGGTTTTTCCTTTACGGTAATTTACCGGAAGGTTTTTCACGTTAAAATCCGGAGTCTTCTTCTTCTTCTATTGCTTTCCTATTCATCTTGATTCCCTTACCGTCAAATTCCTAACAAAATCAGTACCTCCCATCCCCATCCCCCTCATCAACATCAACATGGATGAAAAGAGAGAGAGAGAAGTGAGAGAGGGGAAGAGTGAGTTGAGTTGTGTGTGTGTCACACGTCATCGGTCATGCATTACGGCCCAAAAATCCCTCCTGCAAATGTTCTTTCTGACCAGCCTTTCCGGATCCTTTGCAGACCAAGATACTATCTATATTCTTTATTCTGTTCGACGTGGCATCGTCTCACTGCTCCATTTTGCCGTCTCATGTTCTGGTGCCTTACAGCTGATCAGTTTGTCTCCTTCCCCAGTCAACCAATGGCCGCCAAAACGGGTCCTAACTGGCGGGGGGTTGATGTCATAATACCGACAGATTATAGGACCTTTGGCTTCACAGGAATTGCTCGAGGGAAATAAAACTACGGATCATCCATCAGTGGGTTTGTTACTGAAGAATAAACATAAATAAATAAAAAACATATATAAGTGGCACTAGCTATGCAACTAAACAGTGGACGTATAACTGAAAAACAAACATTTATAAATTAAAACTTATAAGATGACACGGGCCCACATTAGTTGCTCTATATATATAGAGGTGGTTTTTTTCTATTTCTTTTTTGAATATCAGTGTTTTTAATCCTTCTTTATTAAGAAAAACCCCCCAAAAAAGGGAAAATAAAAGAAAAGCGAAAAGTGACTTTTTTATAAATAAAAAAAAATTAATGAGTTTTTAGACATTTTACGAAATTATCAGTGTTGTCGCTTTCACGGTGAGGTAAGCGGGTGCGGCCGATCTTATAACAGAAAGAAAGAAATTATAGGACGCTTCCGCCTAATTATAAAATCGGGTTTGTCAACAAAATTACTAAAAATATTCAGCAATTTTCTCCTGTAACCTGGTCCCGGACTCATCTAATTAAAACAATAATAATAATAATAATCCTTAAAACACTATATTGTTAGATTAAGTATAATGTTTAATTTGTTTTTAAGAACTCACGAATTACCAATTACCACCCAATATTCTGTAATAATAAAAGTCAAGTCCTCCGTCGTCTTTCTTTCTTCTCTAGAATGCCTCTCTGTATTTAAAGGGTGGTTGGCTCCGTAGAGAACAGTTGGTGGTGGTGGTGATGGTCTCCATAGGCTTCTCCTCCCTTCTTTGAATCTTCCCAGCTTTGGCTTGCCATCTTCTTCTTCTTCTGGGTCTCTTTCTTTCTCTACCTATCTCTCTCTTATTGGCTGCTTCCTTTCCTAGCGCTGTGGAGGTTGGCAGTCTTTGATTGTATATGGTATTGCTCCAATCTCCTCGCTGGAGAGCATGTCGTCGTCTTCGGGAGCTCCGGTGGTGAGGTGGTTCAAGACCAACTATGCGGCGCCGCTGGAGTCGCTGCAGAGCTTCTTGACGGTGGCTTATGTCGTCTTCGCCTTCTGCTTGGCTCTCTTCCTCGGGGCGCTGAAAGGTTTTGGGGGATTTGGGTTCCTTGGTGGAGCTTTTTGCTTGGCTAAAGTTGGGATTTTTTTTTGTTGTTTGTAACCGATTGTTGGTGGTGGTGGTGGTGTTCTTGGTTGCAGGGTTGCTAGTGGGGCCGGTCGCCGGGCTGCTGATGATCATCGGGAATATTGGGGTCATTCTTGGGCTTTTTCCGGCGCATGTGGTGTGGACTGTTTATACTGTGGTCAAGTGAGTTCTAAGATTTTCTTCTTCTTTATATCTATGAAAATTCGGGAAAGTTCAGTTATGTTTTGGCTGTAAATTTTTTTGGTAAAAGTACATGTTAGATGATGATGTCAGCTGGGTCCTCAAGAATTGAGTTCTTTATCAAATTTGAGCTCCGGTTTTGTTGATTGGTCTTAGCGGATGGGAGAGCATCCAAAGGTTGTGAACTTTTTTGCTGGTTGCGGTTATCTGAGGAAAGGAATCTTTGCCTGTGGGGATTTTGATGCTTTGAGCCAGTTGGCTTAATTAAAAAGAAACATTTGATTGAATGTTTTCGAGAGGGGAAGAAGAAAGATTCGGCTAGTTGGTTCACTTGCTTATTACAGGAGATTAGCTTAGTGCGAGTTTCAGTTGCATTTCATTTGGATTCAAACTGCTCATGTGCTCGTACTTTTATAAGCAAATCTTATGAGTATATTACTTTTGGATGTTTTTGCATATACCCTACTAGATCATGCGAGATTTGCGATTTGATTGCTGTTTCTTCTTATAAGCATATGTAAGAAACCAGCTGCTGTTAGGTTTTATTTACATCCGTTAAGTTCACTCCACCAATCTTGATTAACTTCAGGTCAAGTTAAGCCAATTGTGAGATAGAGATTTGTTGCCGCTTTCTTTTCTTCTAAACGTTCTTAGTCATTCTCTTTTCTTCTCATAAAATCTTGATTTTGTTGAGTGATACTAAATGATTCTTTGTACTATGGTTAACTTGAATGCAGGACTAATCGGGTCACTGCAACTCTCAAATTTGCAATCCTTTTCGTACTGCCCGTACTGTTTGTCATCTGGCTAGGCCTTGCCATCTTGGGGAGCATCCTTGTTGGACTTGGCTACGGTTTCTTCACTCCATGGGTGTCAACTTTTGAGGCCTTTAGACAGAACAGTGAAGCAAAGAAGTTCCTTCACAGCATTGTGGTAAATGAGAATGGTTTCTTTTATATGCTCTGACTGTCTTCTTTACCTGATCACGAAATCAGTAATTTGATTACTAGCAGCAACTCGTTATTTCTTTTCAAATAGGATGGAACATGGGGAACCGTTAAAGGGAGTTGCACTGTTGTCAGAGATTTTGCTGATATTTGCTACCATTCATACCCATTCTACTTGAAAGAACTACGGGAATCCTCTGGTGATCACCATCCTTATTCTATTAGGTATTTCTATCTTCTCAGCACTTCTTTTCCTCAATTGCTTAGAGATATAGTATATAGCTTGCTGAATTTACACCAAGTGTTTCCATGTTAAGAAAGTAGGTTCGCCTTTTAGGTTGTTCTGTTAGCTAAACAATTTCAAATGTTCCGTTGTGTACCTAAGAACCAATTTTTCTTTAGCTCAAAAATATCCTCTAGCTCATCTAGTCCAATAAAAGGAATAACTTTAGCTCAAAAATAGGTGATGGTTTAGCTCAAAAAATGAAACTAGAACTTTAGTCTTAAAATGTGAGGTTGCTTAATAATGGTTGGCAAAAAGAGTTCCTGCCAATGGGATCTTATGATCAGTACCTGAGTATATAGATGTATATTCATGAACAATCACTAATATATCGGTACAGACCTCTTTTTTTTTTGTTTCCACTGACAAGCTTATAAACCGTTCATTCATTCATTAGCTACCAAATTTACCAAGTAGTAAAGCTTGCTAAACGTCAATAAGTTGCTCTTGAGCTACCACATAAGTTTTATACTTTCTTCTGCAATAGTATTTGTAGCCTATTTTGGAAAACTACCGAGCATAATAGGAAAAGATTAATGCTCGCAGCTGATGGCCTTCTAGTTTTTCAAGTTATCATGAATGTTTTGTACTCGGTGCAATTTTCCTAAGCATGATTCTTTAATTCTTTTCAGTTGTAATTCCAATTGATTTTTGCAGGTTGGCGGAGGTTCCTTCATGTATTGCTGTGGCCCTAATTGGCCTGGTTGTGGATATTCCTCTTTATTCTCTGATTGCAGTAATAAAGAGTCCTTATATGCTATTCAAAGGTTGGCAGAGATTGTTACATGACCTAATAAGCCGAGAAGGGCCCTTCCTTGAAACAGCATGTGTGCCTATTGCTGGTTTGGCTATCCTTCTATGGCCTCTTGTTGTTGTAGGGAGTGTGCTTTTGGCAATACTCTCGAGCATCTTCGTTGCTCTGTATGCTTCAGTTGTTGTATACCAGGTCAATGCTTATCTTTGCACTTTACCTGTTGGAATGAGCTATCAGCTTCATCTTGATGCATCTTCTATGGAAATGCAGAAGCCTAACTTTAAGTATTTACCGCAGGAAAGATCTTTCAAGAGGGGAGTTGCCTTTGTTGTTGCCATGGTTGCTGAGTTTGATGAGTACACTAACGATTGGCTTTATCTGAGAGAAGGGTCCATTCTTCCAAAGTAGATAATCAATTGCTCACTTCTTATTTTTCTTTCTATATGTTAGCCTCATGGATATACTTGTCTTTCGAATATAAATATTAGTTGGTATATGTATAACTAATCTTTTCCTTTTCTCTTTTCCACATTCTTAACAATTGTAATTTGTTGCTATCCAGGCCCCGCTACAGAAAAAAGAATCAGTCAGAATTTTCTGGTGGAATCAGTAGTGTCAAAGGAGTGAAGGCTAGCACTAGTTCTTCAGAGGCACCTGCAATGTTCGTTCCAAGCTTGGCTCCTGCAAGATCTGTTAGAGAAGCAATACAGGAAGTAAAGATGGTACAGGTAATGTCTCCATCTTCATGCAAGTGCCAGTGTGGGAAACTCCACGAACAATGGATCCATACTTTTTGAGTGGTATTCATAATAGATTTAATTTTTCTTTTAATGTGAATCCCTTATTTTGTTGTACCGATCCTCTTAGATGGTTTCAGTTCTTATTAGTTGCCAAATATAGTTCATCAATTCGCTGGTATAGGAATATCATAACGTCTTGGGTGGAAACGGGAAAAGCTGCGGTCAAGAGTGGCAACTTTGTAGATGAGATACCAGTTTTTACCACTTACCTAGACATAATTTAAGGAAAAGGTTGATTGCTTGGTCTTTGATTGATTTTCTTCTCCACTTTATTTTATCTGAAGAAATGCTTGATGGAGGGTGGTGAAGGATAATCCCAGAAGCACATCCCAAGTTAACAAAATGCTACTCTAAACTAGGAAGTTGACTTGAATATGAAATAAATAATTTGTATATCTAGCTATGGCTATGTCCTTTCTGACCAACACGAGAGTGTTTACCTTTTGAAAGCATTTCCAGTAACGCACTTCGTTCTTGCCATAATGAGAATGTTGTCTTATGCACTTCGTGCACTAATGGATGGCCTTTATTACCTTGTGAAACAGATATGGGAAGAGTTAATGAGATCTTGTGAAATGAGTGGAAAGGAACTTGTAGATGCATGCATCATAACATCATTCCACCTAAGCGAGTGGCTAAGGACCAAGGGAAGCCACCAAGAAATAGTTGACCTTGGACTGCCATGTTATGCTCTCTTGCATTCTCTCCTTTCCTCCATCAAGGCCGGATCAGCTGGACTAATGCTTAGTAATGGCATTGAAGTTACCCAAGTGAACCGCCCAGAAGACAAGCTTTTGGATTGGTTTTTCCATCCTGTGATGGTTCTAAAGGAGCAAATCAGGGTCATAAAAATGAAGGAAGATGAGATAAAGTTCTTGGGGAAACTAGTTCTCTTCATTGGTGATAACCCAAAGATGGAGGCTTGGGACAATGGTTCTGTGATGCCTCATGATGCTATGAGGAATGCTCAAATTAAGGCTATCAGCAGAAGGTAAGATATTTTGTCTGAATTCATACTATTGCTAGTTGAAACTTTGTACTTTTGTGAGTTTAATTGCAGTAACAAATTAGAAATTAACTTTGCAATCATTTGAGACATCTAAGCTCGTCTATTTGCACTTATACAGGCCATAATTTATGTTCTCATCTTAAGAGATAATTTCTTTTTAACTTTTGACTCTGGTATATTAGATTTGAGCTGTAAACAAGTTGAGGTAGCCCTGCAAGTGTATCATTATGCATAGCGATTAACCTGTCCTAAGGTGGTTCGAGACAGAATCACAGGAGAAATGATCATGTAGTTTCTTTTGTTCTTTCTTTTTTTTTTTGGCAAAACAAGAGAAATGATCATGTAGCTGAGAATAGGATTCTTAGTAGTGATCATGATGAAACAGATTCGCCACTGAATTCATGTGGTATTGGAGGAGACCAGCCTTTTGGTAAAAAAAGAATAAGACTGCGCTGACATTGGTTTATTTCTAGATTTTTGTGCATTTTAGTTCTTTTCTTTTGATATTTAGTCTTGACTTTTTTTCCATGGATGAGCTCTGTTTCCTTGAACGTTAGATTTCCTCAGGTAACTCTTTAAGGTGACAGCAATCTTCCTTTAAGATACCCATTTTAAATGCTATTACTAACCTAAGCCATCATTGAGCTATTTGTTTAATAGTCACTCGACAAACCTGTAAGTGGGGGTGCAAGTTGCATATACTAGCGAACTTTCAGTGATTGATATGTGCCCTCAACCTAAAATGACCAAGGACTATAGGCCCATGCCATAAGTATGAGTGGTTGCACTGGATCATTGGTGTGTCCTAAGGAGTTTATTTTATCTGTTTGTTGTATCTTATAGGGGAAATCAGGAGATGGATCAAATGGTATGCTTCTTTGCTAAATTCAAGTATGGTGATTTTGTGTTTTGTTTTCTTGGTTTGAATATTTCAAGCAGAGAGATCCATCTAAACATGAATCTCGCTTTCTCATCTAAAATCATTACACTGTTTTTACCGGATAGATTCTATATACAATTGTTACTGCTGGTAGCTTAGTGTGAACAGATTGCAAGGCATGTTATTTGAAAGTCCACAATCATGTACTATTGGTATCAAACTTACATGCAGATTGGTTGGCATGACAAGGAGCATATCAAAATTTCCGACCTACAGGAGAAGATTCAGACAGGTTGTGAAGGTCCTGTTGACGTACTCCCTCGAAAGGGATGGCAGCCCTGGCATATCTGGAAATCGCTCGAACAGATCAAACTCTTCAGTTGAAATTGTACCGGCTGAAGTGTAATTAGATTTTGTAGCAGCCTGGCTAACTATTTTGAAGAGTGCAGAGATCAGTGATTGAAGCTGCTCTTACCATTTTAGGTTTAGTATGTGATGTTCAGACCACCCATAAACTAATTAGTAGAGGAGTGCACTGCATCTGTATATTGGAGGTTTTGTAATTGGATACCTAATTTGTATCCTGTTTGGTGCCAGTTTTGTAAATAGAAATTCTTTTTGGCCGAATATACAAAGATTTGTATGAAAACTGTTACGAAGAGGTTTCAAGTGTTTTGACTTGGCAAGAAAGACTGAAATGTCTACTTTTCTTTTGATTTAGCATTTTTCTTGATCTTTTCGAGATGCTATCCATTTTTGAAGTAATTGAGCTTTAAAAGGTTCTCAAATTCCACTATTAACGTCTTGAAATGTCAAGCATTTGATGATGAGAAGGGCGCGTATGATAATGCTGTCTTTGCATTTAACTATTAGTTTAGCGGGGCTTGAGTTTGATAACCCTTTTATGGAAGAGAGCGTAACCATTGACATACTACTAACGATCCCATGAACTTCATGAACTGAGCGCTCTTGAGTTTTTACCCTAAATATATTGGTATGCGAAGGTGGGCCCAACTGACAAACTTGTCGAATCCCTCCTCTCATCATGCGGTGGAATATGACCTTTATAGTAGGGATGTTGGCATGAACCCGGCAATTTGTAGAAGCCAAATTCGTAAGCCATTTGGCCCATGATAGGCCCATCTAATCGGAAAATGAACCAGGTATGTCTATTGTGGCATTTGGTGATTCGAAGGGAAAGCTTTTTTCTATGTTTCGGAGATGACAGGAATATGTGATTGTTGGAGAGATATTCAATCAAACTCATCAAATGATCCACTTTCCTATAAAACACTGCTGGATTTCAGACATTATATTTACCAACTTATATTACCATCTTATCCAAATGTTAGAGCCGAGCCACTTTCCTATAAAACCTTGCCACTTTAATTGCCTTGTGAAATTTTGAACTCAAAATCGACAATTTTGTTTCAATCGCTCAGGGCAGCCCACTCTTTAAATTCATGAATCTGAAGTTTTTGTTATATGAAAATTATAGATTTTGAAAACCTTTTTCTTTCCGAGAAAGCAAGAATTATTTATCATGATCCGAGATTGTATGCAGAAAGTATGAATATCTATCTATCTGTAGCTTCGGCTTATCTAATCAACAAAAAAAAATCTATCTATCTGTAGGAGATGATATGAAAATGGAAAAAGGAGGAGCGCAGCACTGAGGCGAGGACTAACTACAATGCCATGCCGTTCAATTCTATAGAAACCAGCGAAGGCCATTCAGACATGAAAATGATGGTGCTGATCCTAGCTCTAGCGAGGGGATTAAAATGAGATGAAAGAGAGTTTAATTTCCTCCAGCTAACCGGCTATTGGGGAATGTACAGAAACCTTGATCCTGGACCGATATAACTGGAGGAGTTGGGGACTTTCGATGATCATCCAGCCAAGTTGAAACATTGAAGGCTAGGCCAACCTACCAAGCCAACACTGCAAGTTTGAGGCGCTGGCTGCATTCCGACCGGTAAGAAGAACACACTTGAAGCCTTGAAGGTGATGAACCAAGGAGGATGGAGAAGGTGAGCAGTAAACAAGGAGGTGAAAAGTTTTTAGATAAGGAGATGATTCACCGACTCTCTCATTTTGCAACCGTTGGTCAATGCCGATACAATAACTTAGCATCACTTTATTTTTGCATGTTTCTTGCCAGCTTTCCTTCATTTGAAGTGCTTGAGCTCGGAACAACTTTCAAACCACATCTTCACCGAAGTTACGTAACCTTGAGGGTGGACAACTCAAAGTTTGGAAGATTGATTACTAAATGCTGGATCAATGCACACAACCACCTGCAAGTCAAAATCTACCTTCATTCAGAGAATGTTCACAATATAATAAGCATAGTGCCATAGTGGGATGGAAAAGGTTTGATGTTCTCAGATTACCTTGCCAAGGCTTTTGCCAGAATGGAGATACTCGACCGCATCTGCTACAGAATGAAGACCTAGAAATTTCTTCGGATCCACTTGTACCTATTATATATTCATGTAAAGTGGAATAAGTTAGAATCGTACATGGCATGGCATGGCATCAGTGGCGGAACCAGGGGGGGGCGAGGGGGGGCGGCCGCCCCCCCTGGCAACGCCGGAAACAACCCCCACCCTGAGTCAAAGCTTTGGAACATAGGAAAACCCAATGGGTATGCTTTTTTTACAGAATTTGACTCAATCGGTGGTGAGGAGCAATATAGTTATTGTGGACTCTAGCAAAGAAGACAAAAGAGCAATTAGTGGGTTTTTGTTTGGTTTTGTCTTATTGAAGAGGGAGAGCTTAAGATAAACCAGGGAAGAGAGTACATTTAAGATGGATGTAGCTGGAGTGAAGGACACGTGAAGTGGTTTAAACCGGAGAGGCGCCGTTGGTTGGATTTTTATTTGAATTTAGGATATACATATATGTAAAAGCGACTGCCAATCCCATATATATACTAGGCTTTTTGAGTTGGCATTGGTCTTACCAGTTGCGACTGCAACCGTGGAGAGAGTCTTCTCTTCGATGAAGATTATCAAGTCTGATTTGCGTAATAAGATGGGATATAACTGGATGAATGATTGCATGGTAGTATACATCAAGCGGGAAATTTTTGAAACTATTGAGAACGAAATCATTTTGTAATGTTTTCAAAAAATGCAAAAGCGTAGGATCCAACTTTCACCTCTCAATTGCAGCACATAGTACGATACATATATTTTAATATTTGTATTATTTTTATTCCTTAATGTTCGATATTGTAATTCTAAGTTATACTTTGCATTAATTAAAAGAAAAAAATTTGATCATTTTGTTTTAGATTTCGCCCCCCCTTAAGTCTCATCCTGGTTCCGCCACTGCATGGCATGCAAGGTTTTCTTCTCTCCACAAGCATGCACCCCCAAGTTATGAATTTTTAGCAGAAGAATTCTTAGCATGTAGTTTCTACTGGTTTGGTAGCGATAGAATTCTTAGCATCGCCACAAAAAAAAGTTGCGTGGGTGAAAGAACAACCATTTGATGTAGTTTCTTCCTCTTCCTTAACAGAAGGAAAAGCTTAGGTAGAGGAGGTGATGCATAAGTCTCTTGACCAAGACATGAATTTTACAGTTCTAAACACAATCATGGTTATGTATGTATGTGCATGTGTATTTCTATGAGCCCATTTATAAGAATATATTTATATGTATTACATACACCCAAGATGGTTCACCCACTTTGAACTAAGACGCGTTACTATGCATTCAGTTTGTACTTTCTCTCTACGAATTCTAATGGGTATTTTCTCTGGCTATTTGTAGCAATCATTTTTGGTTACATGATGTCTTGAAAATTTTCATTTCCGGCTTATAAGCAAGTTCTTTGACCGCTAGGTTATGACAAGATACTTTGATCTTTTATTCAAACAACCTTTATTGCATGTTGGCAAGTTAGCGAAATACGGCAAGAAAGAGAATCGTAGTTTTTAGTGTTTATGCTACCATGGTCTTGACACTGTACCTTAAGCCTTCCTAAAGAGTAAAGGCCAAAGAGCTTGTCCAAATGTTGTTGCCATAAGTGAGCATATTGAATGAGGAAAAATCCAACCTGAAAATGAGATAATTAGACTCCCAAAGAACAAATACCACCATTCTTAAGTAAACAGATGACTGAAACCCTGGAAGCATTAAGATTATGTCTTGCATGTAATTCAAAGATAGAAAATAGATAAAAGATAAATTGTTTTACTCAATGCCTAAACCACAGCAGATCAAAACAACAAAGTGGCATTCACAATCTGGGCAAAATGGATTTTTTCTAAACTTAGTGGAGGACCAACCTTGAAGATCATTCAAGAATAGTAACGAAAAGAAAAACAAATTTTATAGTATTATGTCACTGTTAAATTTCACCAATTGTGCAAAAGCTTAAGCTGGAGAGTTGAATTCAATCATTAAGTTGTTTTCTAACACCCCACATCCCAATGTGTGAGATCAAATAGCCATTCGTCCCAGCATGTGGATATTGGAAGAAAAAGGAGAAAGGAAAATAAAATTGCATAAAAAGGAACCAAATAGCCGTGGCAAGGTTTTTCAACCGGCACGGACCTTACCGGCGGTACGTACTCTCCCGGTCAAGTTCCGGCAAGGGTCGTACCACCATTACAAATTATGTTTAAGTCCCAAACATATCCATGAAAGGTACCATTATTATGTTTAAGTCCAAGACTAATATAAGTGATGTATTAAATATAAAACTTGGAATATGAGCAGTAGGATAAAAGATTTATACTTTATGTACTTTCAACTTCATTGTAACTACAATAAAAAATGAGCAAATCATTTTGATTTTCATAATTACTTAAGTTTCAAGCATTGGAAACCTGAACATCTCACATACCACAGTTTGACTTTTTGCAAGAATCTTTTCACACAGCCCTGTATAATTCAAAGGTTTCCATCCATGCTCTCCCTGATACTGAACTCAAAGGAAAAATGTTAACAGATAAGAGGTTAATCATGATTTAGGGTTAGTAAACAATATCTTGTCTTTTAAAAAAAATAAATTGCCAAAGCCAACAAAAGTTCATTCATGGTATTACGTGACACTGACAGGACAGATAATACCTCTTCCATCTTGCAAGAGATAAACAATGTGTTCTCTCATGAGCTTGGATATGAGGTCATGTTGGGTTACATGCATCAATGCAGTATCATAACATCCACTTGGGATGACTGGATGCCACAAACGTGTCAAACCATTGTTTTTGGAATTTATAGTTTTAATGCAAGTGGCCAAAACCGGTGGTGCCGGCCCTATGTGCTGGTGTCACATTGTAGAGGGTTGGGGGGTGATCATGATCGAGATAGAGAAAGAGGGTCATGCAATCGAGAGAGAGAGAGAAAGAGAGAGAGAGGGGAGATTGGCGTTTTTTGTTTAAACACTAAGGAACAGGTTTTACATCTAAAACCCATTAACTATAAAGCATCGAACATTTCAAGGATGGGGTGAGAAAGGTTGGGACAATGGGGAGGTAGAGAGAGTGAGAGAGATAGAAGAGATGAGGGCAGGTCCAAGAGAGAGAGGAAAGAACAGAGCGATTGATGAAGAACTCACCTCAAGACCACAACTCTCAGAAGATGACAACGAGATGAGAACAGAGGAAGAAGAAAAGATTGAAGGAAAGGAAAGAAGAAGCCTCAATTAATGGCTGAGGGCGCCCTACGTCCACTAAATGGCTGAACGATACCCCTCACTCTCCTTATCACTAAGCATACCGGAGTCATTGATGAAGTAAAGCAGCCCGGTACGGTCATTCGGGAAGTCCCTCCGAGGACAGATTTCTTATTAATTAAGCATACCAAAGAACTACACAAGTCTCCTATTAATACTACTAACAATACCCAGCCGAAGGCTTGGATGTCCCAGCACTCACTGGCGCTCCTACTAAGACTCCTCCTATAACTCACATACCCATCCATACTGGATTCTTCCTACTGCTCCAACTCTTAACATATTGAAAGCAACTCAAATACTAACAGCTAACTAGATAAGAGCTAACAAGTCTTTCAAAGATATCTGGAGTTGAGCCTCCGTACCCGTCCTGAGCGCCGGCGCTCATCAGCGATGTTCTCAGTACTTTGAAATAGAGATCAGAGTGGATGTTCTTTTTACACCAAATCCAGAGTTTTAGTACTTTAACATAGTTTTTCAAATTCCTAAACTTGGCATGGCATTCAAACACCTATTTCAGTATACCGTGGTATTTTGGGCTATCCAAGCAGGGCCTAAGGAGTATTTGCCCAGCCAATCTGCAGAAGACTGGCCAAAATTATGCTCACATTGTGAGTTCTCATAAAGGAATGGAGAAGATACCCGAACAGGTGAAAACGTGAAGACATGATATAAATGTCAACTGAATAAAACATGACACCGGGACAGTTGAAACAGTTGATGTCAGCAATCAATATACTGGTTATTATATGAAGCTAAGAGATCCCTTACATTATGCGCCCACAAATTCTTGATCCACTTAAAGTTAAGTAGCGTTCATGTTGGTATGATTTCAACTTTGAAGTGAACCCTTTTATTGTACAATATTACATGTAGTTGGATTCTTGGATGTAAATCTTTCAGTGTTGCCTCTTCAAAATGCCTATCACAACTAGTTACATACAACTGGATGGCTACCATTAGTGACTACTAAACTGTATCTTTGCGCAACGGAGCAAATTTTTCACATGACTATCTTTGTGACTGGGAATCTCCTTGGGCAAAAATAGTTCCACTAATGAGTTGTGGCAGTTGTGCTCTTCCTATTTAGGAGCAATATTTCTTTTTTATCATTTATTAGCTCCGCATCTTGTATCTCTGTGACAGTCTTCCACAGTAAACGTTATGGACAAACTCTATTTCCATTTATGTAGGCAAGGTGTTTGGTCCCGCTTTTTTCTTGTCTTCTTACATTCCAACGAAATATCAATTAGAGATCACACCTGACTCTAATGGGTGGTTTAAAGCATGGATACATAGTAAAGATTGGAGCAAGATTAAGATTGATCAAATGGACATATCTTGGCTCAGCATGCATGTCAGAAGGGCTTCACATTCTCAGGAGGCCCAGGGATAGTATATGTAAATATTTCATACAAGTAGCATTTGGCACAATGCCGCAATGTAAGGGGGAAGTTTTCTTCATGCAAAAAGAGATCTATCGAAATGATTATTATGGCAAGATTTACATTTCAAGGAGATGTTTTCCAACATTAAACTGTGCGTTTCCAACCATTAACATAATAATCTCCAACCTCCATTACATAAGGCATAATATGGAAAACATTTAAGGTTTGGAGCCTGGAAAAAACCTACATGAGTTGTACATTTTGCATGAATATCCAATGCACTAAAAATAATATCTAGAGGAGGTATCACAGTTCATGAAAAAGTTGGACCACAGCCATGAAACTTGTACATAAAAGCAGGGATTTTCCATCTCTGCACATCGTCTATCAATCTCATTATGCTAGTTAACATGAATGATGTAGCATCCTAAAATTTTCAAAAAAATATTGTGTTCCAGAAATGAAGGAAAATGCAGTTTAATTTGCTTTATGTTTTTCAGACATAGTACATCTCTATACAGTTCTTTTCTATTTGTTACTCATATTACAAGATTGACTACAAACGAGAATTTTCAATGAGAGTCCTTCCATTACAACAGCAAGAAGCATATTTTGAAGAGGTCACGATTCCATTTTCTAGAGGCTCCATCAACAAAATGGCGAATAAAGGTTCTGAAGCAAGAATGATGGGGTTTTTGAATAACACAAGAAGGTAGAAGAACTGGTGACAAGGTTTGCAAAATATGCCCTATAAATCAACTCCGTTTAAGTCCATCATTCAGCATTTTCTTTTAAATGATAATCGACCTATTTGCAAAAATGCTACATATGCCATGCGTATAATACTATAATCCTGCATTCTTGACAATGGATTATACGGAACTTATTCTTTCCTTTAATAATGGATGAAATTGCTGATACAGTATGACTTAATGCAGTTATTCTTCCCAATCAGCTCTAAGTCATTCCTTGATGTTTCTGGTTTCTTGAGAACATACTATTTATAGTCGTCCAACACATGGATTGCCGTCCCGGTGGCACGCGCCGTGCCGGCAGCCTGCTGGCACGGTACGTGGCGTGCCAGTCCGGCACGCCCCCGTGCCATTGTTGTTTTTCTTCCTTCTCCTCCTACTCCTATTTCTTCTTTCTTCTTCTCGGCACGGTACCGGGGGGTTTTTTGTGCCGGCAACCCACCGGTACGGTACGTGCCGGGCGGCACGCACAGTGCCGGACCGGCACGGCAATCCATGGTCCAACATACATTGCATTAACTCTAGTTACTGTACTAGTACGAAAATCTAATGCCTGGCTGTTATATAACGAAAAATATGTAATGGAGGTTATAGTGGATGCTTATGCCAAGGTTGCATGCAAAAAGTGTACAAAAGAGTGAAAGATCTAAAATGTTGCAAGGCTACTAAAGAACCATATTAACAAATTGGAATGATAATATACCTCTGCTCAAATGACGTAACAGTATAACCAAGAAATCTACAAAATCTAAAAAGTCCTCTACAGGAAAATACCTGAGAGACCATCCCAATCACAATGAGTCGTCCATAAACCGCCAATGCATTTAAGCACAGGTCAAACATATCTCCACCAACAGATTCATATATAATATCGATACCTTTTGGGTATTCCGCCTTCAATACCTGAAGCAAGAAAGTTGAAAGGAATTAGTCAAAAAATGCTACAAGAAGAAATCATCTCACCTTCTAAATATGTTAGTAAAGTTTACTGAAAACTGCAATTTTAATTGGATAATCCAAGGCTGCAAGAGAAGGAAACCTATTATCTAATGTTTGCCTCGACACTTATTCTTTCCTGCAATCAAATTTTGAATTTGGAAAACAAGCTCATTTTCAAAAAACGACAAAGCAATGAACATGTTTGCGTTGTCACTATATAGGATTGAGTTTCAAATACAACAGCAGGCAAAAGATTGACTATCAGCAGGCCTTCAGATGCTACTTTACCTCTTAGGTGGTTAAAACACTTTTGGACAATTTAAAGTCTCGTAAATTATCTTCTACAAGAAATAATCTTAAGTAAGAAGACAAAGAAAAAGTTTAAAGATGAGGGGTGAAGGTATACATCTTTTATATTTTCCTTCTTGTAGTCTATAACACGATCAGCTCCCAAGTACCTCAACAAATGAGCTTTTTGTTCACCTCCACAGGTTGCGACCACCTTATTGCCAGCCAATTTTGCGAGCTAGTGCAACAAATTTTCAAAATGCTTAGGACATATATGCTAGATGAGAAAAACATCAGAAGCAAAAATGTCTAACCAATTGAACTGGAAAAACTGGACTGTAAAGTACATCCTGCTTACATCTTCAACTCCCATAAACAATTTACAGAAGCCCAGCGTGATATGTAATTAACAGGTAAAACTAGAAGCACATGATGCATCCATAACCAAATTAAAAAATATGAAGATATTAACAGGCAGTGACACCAGTGAAAGTATTATACTCCTATTCTAAATATCAAGCATAGAAGATTCCTAAGAATCTAAGTTTGATCTCACAGTTAGTTCTCAATGGTGCTTCATTTAGTTAAGAGAGACTAGATGCAAGAGCTGACTTTCTGGCCTCTCGTTCTAGGGGCAGGATGCCCACCAGTTCACCCTGTTGAGCTGGGCTTAATTGTTCAACAAATAAAAAAAAGAATCAAGAGAGTCTAGTAGATAATCTCAAAGGCTAGTAGGTGCCCAATGGGCTAAAGGAACATTTCTACATTCCACGCCCAAAGTTGATATAACTGGAACAGCCCTCTAAACTTTACCTAGACTAGGTAATATACTAAATGGAGGAAGTGTTCTGTCATGCTAAAGGGTATAAGACTTGTCGAAAGCAAGGATCTGACCCAGTCCAGAAGGTGAGAGAGGAAAAACATACTCACCTTTTGAGTACTGAAACAATCCATACTTCATGTTTGATATGTCTTGAATGATCATAAGATACAAAGTACAAAGGAGGAGGCCAAGCAGTGAACTGATATTATCCCAGCATTCATAGTATTAGTAGAGACATGATCATGGAATCCAGTTACAGGTGGAGTCCGTGTCCCCCGAAACTTATTTCACTGATAAGACCATCGGAATGAACAATCCCCCCAGTAGCGGTACGCCATTAAAAGGGTTTCTCTCAAAGCCTTCCTTTTCATGGGCTTCCTTCCAATGTGGGTCTCCTAATACCAAATCTTTATTTGTTGGTGGGAATCCTATCCCCTTGGGTTTCCTAGAACTTAAAAGAGCACCTGACAGATGATCTAAAAGTTTTGAGGGTTCTATATGCATCATATGCAAATACGGTGGTTTGTTTTAGGATTTACCATACAAGTACGCAATTGCTGGCTTATTTCATTATGGCTAATGGATCAAAAGAGATATGTTGGGTACAAAATGCTACTATTAGGCACTTGATTTACAGCTCTAGAATAGGTGCAGAATATGCAAATTCATTTCGCACTTGATCATGCCATAAAGGCAGCTCCTGTGAATACTGAATAACTTTTCACCTCTTCTGTTTTTCAGAGGATTGTTTATATAGCAGAAGTACAAACCTTCAGGGAGTAATAATTCTGTTTTTCTCATGCTTCTGCTACTCTAGAAACTCCCCTGCACACATTATACAACCCTCTATGTAGAATCGACAACAGAATTTATCAGCTGGCTGGTTAATAGCATATTTTCAGGACCAAGCCAGTTTTCTTACTAATAACTTGAATATTGAGGATTACGAAATCATGATACAATATTAACACTTACAAATTGCTATGTCCACTTCATCAACAATATGCATGAAGATTTAGAGGAATAATAATATGCAATTTTGAGTTGAAATGCATTTTGTAAGGTATACATTGAACTATAATGACTTAGCAGAGGATGTAAGCAGATCTCCAGCGTTTACGGGGAAGAAACATTTATTAAATGTGATAACATAGAATACCACATCTACTGTTTTGGGCATGCCAGCCTTGAGATTGTGCACAACACACAATAGTGTCTAAAAGCATAAGCCTTAATATCTGAGATCAAGATCGAGTGTAAGTAGACTTATTCCCATTGGTACAGTTAGACATTGCTCATATGCTTTCTAACCTACTGATACTTGATTTTCTATATGAAGTATTAGTCCTCTATTTGCATAAAGTATTAAAAGTTATCCATTTGTTCCACACTAGGTCCTTGTTACAAGCTGCCTTCTTGTAAGCTCTAGCTCCTGGTCTTTTTCCTAGTCTAGGATGACTGGAGATCCAAGAAAATGTAGAATGAGTATTCCATGATTTTCCTATGGTTACTTACTTAACAAGACAACAAATCCTTGGCTAAACGTAGGTCGGATACCTCAAGGCTTAGGAGAAGTACCCAGGTTTGATGGAGGATAAAATAGAACCATAGTATTGGAAATATTGGAAAAGAGAACTGAAGTAGAAAGGGAAAGTTTTACTTCGAACCTTGTCACGAAGAGGAGCTTCAAGGAGGCTAGCCGGGGGCTCCTTGCTTGGGCTCATCCGCTCGGTGCAAAGAAGGCAGTGGTCAAGGACGGATGTGTCCTTGCAGTGCCGGACCTCAACAACTCTTCCACGGCGGGAAGTGGCTGGGCTGCCTTGAGTGCGCTCGGGGAAATGGCAGTGGGAGGTGGTGTGGCGGCTTGGGTGGATCCAAGCAAAGAAGAGAGGGTGGGCCAGTGGATTAGTGGGGAGTAAGATACTAGGAAACTAAGCTCCTGGTGTCTATGCCACTATATCAGCACAACCATGTATATATGCATTACCTTGCCCGCACATGTCGTGCCGACCGACAAAGTAATCCTTTATTCTCAGTAGTTGAAGATCACTTGTTGACGACATAGAGGGTTGTCCAACACATAGAATACGGTTAATGATCGATTGTCAATATTCGCATCCCCTTATGTCAGGTTTTGGGGTTTAGGGCTTGGGGCGCTACAAGGTATCTTTTGTTCGATTTTTCAATGAAAGTATGTCACCCAAGAGCTCACCAATTGTGAAATTTTTAATTAATGCAACTTTTTTTCAAACTCTCAAGAGAAATGTAATGAAAAATTTTGCATACAATCAAGCAATGTCATTAGGGCTTCAGTCTAAATCTTGAAAGCAACTGTGTTTTCATTCTTCATCACGTCAGCTAATAAGGGACTCATACATTGGAAAAAAACCTCTTAAACATTTCAAGATTGTTACTTTTTAAGCTTATGAGCGGTGATCCTAGTGGTAGGTTCCTTACCAACACTTCTTGGAGGTTAGGAGTTGTTGGCATGAATGAAATACTTGTTACGCATCAGGTAATTACTTATCAGGAGTGCCATAGAATCTTGGGGTATAGTACTTAACATAAACACAAACATTTGATTATAGCAACACAAATATTTGATTATAGCGACACAAAGCGAGTGAAGGGCATAAAGAACTTGACAACATTACATTAGACTAACCTGAACTGCAAATTGTCCAGTCCCACCAGCTGCTGCTGTTACCAGAACTATCTTTCTAGATTCCATTTGTCCTGTCTAGAGGAGAACAGCTAACGTTATTTTGCTGCATTTACAACATACAATATATGCATGAATAATTTGTTGATGGATAGAGGCTGCGAAAGGAATATTAAAATGCTATGAGCTAGGGACCAATATGGGAAAAATGGTAAGTTCCACTGGTTTCATGGTTATTATACCGTCTCCAAAGCAATTGATGCCGTCAACCCAGATGTTAGCATTGCCAAAACTTCTGGATCAGGTCTAGGAACAGGAAGGAGATGTTTCGCAGGAACCTGCAAATAAGAAGTAATAACAGTTAAACAACACTGTTAGATAGAACAGGAATATGTGTGATTGTATTGGGAGATCTCTTCCCCTCTTATAGATTGAGACAAAGATCAAAAAAGGAAGTAGAACTATGGTAATCCTATTATTGGTAGGACACCATATGGTTAAAGCTAATAAGGAAATCTAGCTAGCACACAATTATGGTAATCCTAGCTAGCATATGACTAATATCTTGACGCTCCCCCTCAAGCTGAAGCATATATGTCTTCCATGCCCAACTTGGTACACAAAAAAGAGAATCTACTACCACTCAGACCCCTAGTGAACACATAAGAAGTTTGATCCTAGGAGCGTGTAGGGAGTGCAAATTGTTTTGCTCATCACAGCTTCATGAGCAAAAGAATAATCGAGTTCAATGTGCTTTGTCCCCTAATGAAAGACAGGATTACTTGCAATAAATATGGCAGCTTGACTAGAAGAAAATGCCAAATTAGGAGGGATTTGAGCTACATTATCTCACAAGGAGTGTGTGCCATAGTCCTGTAATCAGCTTCAACACCAGATCTGGCAACCATAGTCTGCTTTTTACTTCAACATGTAAAAAGATTGCCGCCAACATAGGTGCGGTAACCAGAGGTGTATCTCCAATCTATTTTAAAGCCGACATAGTCTGCATTTGAGTAACCATCTATATTTAGTGTCCATGACGGCTGTATAAGAAGCCGCCCTCGATATACCTTAGAATTTCATGGCAGCTATCCAGTGGAACTTTTTAGGATTTTCCATAAACAGTTTATGCTGATCATGCCCATACACAAAGGAGATATCAGATCTAGCAATTGTCAGATGGATGAGCTTCCTGTCGAGATGCCTGTATTGAGCTCTGTCCTCGAACTCCTCACTATCTACAGACCATAGGGTTGATCTAGTTATTATCAGATGGATGAGCTTCCTGTCTAGATGCCTGTATTGAGTTCGGTCCTCGAACTCCTCAATATCTACAGACCACAGGGTTGATCGGTGGGATTCTGTTCCATAGATGTATCACTTGTCTTTTCTCTAAGATAGTGTAACACCATGTTGACTTCTGGCAACTTCAATGCCAAGAAAGTAAGAGGGCGGCCCATCTCCTTAGTGACAAAGGGCTACCTGAGGCAATGTTTCATTTCTTCAATACCTGCATTGTCACTAGCAGATAGCAGGATATAGTTGACATACACAATCAGAATAATATCCCAGATGGTCGTCGACGAGAATGATTGCGGACTCTAGTAGAATCCTATAGCAGTCACAACTTGGCTAAAGATTTCAAACCAGATACAAGGATTTTTTTTTAGGCCATAAATAGCCTTTCTAAGTCTGCAAATCTTTTTTCCACCTAAGCAAAAAACCCAGGTGGTTGTTTGATAAGACTTGAAAAATGTCGCGGTTTAACAAGTCTGATCAAAAATTTACAAAAATAACCAGCGCTCTACTTAGCTACTAAAAACTAATAGTTAGTGGTGAGTCCAGTCGATCCTAATGGAAACTAGGATTAAGTTGGGATACTTCGTATAGCTCTCTACCCAAAAGTTGGGGAAAAAGGGGGTAAATTTGGGTTTTATCTAAAGTTAAGCGAACATTAATGCTAAAGGATTAACAAATATGAAGAAAGGCCGAGGGATCCTTAATCAATAATAAAAGTTCTAATAGGTTTTCCTAGAATAAGGGCGAGCTAACCAATTTGAATGGTTACATCTAATTGTCGATAGGAGAATGGCTAGTTCCACCATTTGCTCGATGAGGATTGGGTTAAGATCCCTCACCGGCGTGAACAATCACCTAATGATCGGCGACCTAATTATTAGTTTCAATCGCCGCTAATGAACCCTCTAATTAAGATGGGTCCATCGCGAGAAAACAATAATAATACGGATCTAGGTGTGAGATCGAGATGGTTCTAGCATCTCAATGGTCAAATCTACAATGATAGGATAGGTGGAGAGTTAGCTATCAATTGTAGTGGTTCTAGCACTACAACCCAACTAATCTTGGATTAGAATCCATCACCATGAGAGAATCCATGATTCTAGCATAAATCCCCCCATTAGAGGGTTCCATCCAACCCCTAGCATGCATAAGACCTAGATCTAGTGCACAATAAGACAATCCAACCATCCATCAATGAAATCAACACCAAATTCATCAAGAAATAGAGATCAATCCATACAAACTATTCACAAAGGTATACAAGCTCTAAATCCTAAAAATTCCTAATAGAAACCCTTATTACATCATAGGAATCCCAAGGCTGAGGGTTTAGCTACTCATCTTTAGAGGTTGATCCATAAATGAAGGTTGATGAAGTTTTTCCTCTATGGATCCCCTCCAAAAGATTCTATCCTAAAAGTTTAAAAGAGAAAAGGAGCTGAGAAAAAGTCCAAAAAAAGAATCCCTCATTTCCCCCAAAATAGGTCTATTTATAGCCTAAAAGCCTCTCCCACTCGGATTAGATCTGGGCCATTGATTCTGCTTAGCTGGTAAAGAAAGATCGATCTTTGTTCTCCCATGGTTGGCTGCGTCTCGAAGAAGATCGATCTTTGTTCTTGAGTGCTTGGCTACATCCCGTAGAAGATCGATCCTCCATGTAGAGAAGATATATCTTTATTGCATCATGTATTTCTTCAACTTCATGAGGAGATCGATCTTCTAGTGAAAGAAGATCGATTTGTTGAAATGTTGCCCTCTGTCATCTCTTGCTAGAAATAAGATCAATCTTCCTATGCAATGAAGATCGATCTTTTAAACTCTCGCTCTCTGTCATCTCTGCAAGCAAGAAGATCGATATTCATGAGGTTTGAAGATCGATATTCATGAGGTTTGAAGATCGATTTTTGTTCTTAAGCTTGGTTTCCTCTTTACGCCTTTAAGAGATCGATCTTCTTTGTCCTGAATTTGCCCAAATAGGCTCGTTTTCACTCTAAACTTAATTCAATTCTCGTTGAGGGCTCTTGCACCTAAAATAGAGTAAAGATCATCAGTGAAGCATTGCTCGGAGACTAACAAAGCCAAATTAAAAAAATTATTTATGTACTTTTGAAGTCTTATCATTGCTCCATGTACATCTCAGAAAGGTCACCATTGAGAAAAGCATTCTTGGCATCAAATTGGTAAATTGGCCTATCTCTGTTCATCACCACAGAATAAGACCCAAAAAGAGTTAAGTTCGACAACCAGAGAGGATGTTTTGAAGTAATCCACCCCATAGGTCGGTTTAAAACCCTTTGTAATTAGGAGAGTCTTGTACCAGATTTATCAGGTATGTACTTGACAGTGAATACCCAATGATAGGAAACAACATCACCGTCAGCTGGGTAAGGCACTAGCTCCTAAGTGCCCCGAGAAGTGAGGGCAGACATCTCTTCCATGGCTCGCTTTCAGATGGGATGTGCCAGTACCTCTTGATAATTTTCTGGAAATGGAAACAAAGGACAAGGCAAACATGAGAAAGGAAGGCCCAAGATGATCAATGTAAATAAAGTTGGAGATAGGATGAGACGTACATGTATGTGTTCCTTTTTTAAGAGTAATCGACATATCAAGGTTAGATACCGGTAGTGAAGTTGGTTCTCCTTCCGAAGGTAAAACATCAATTTGCTTATTGAGATGGAGAAGTCTACTCCGGGAGATGAGTGTACACCTGCAAGGGGCGAGTGGTGACGGAGGGGCTGTATTGGGTACATCAATAAAACTCTCAAGTGGCGTAGTGGTAGGAAGATCAGGCTAGAGGTGAAGGCACAGGGATAGCCTCAACAGTAGTAGGAGATATGAAAAGGGTATGAAAAGGGTTATTTTCAACAAAAAGGTCACACCAGCAATAACTTGATTTTTGTGAGAAATTGGATCAAAACAACGCTACTCTTTTTGAGTGTGAGAGTAGCCAAGAAAAATGAATTCAGTGGCCAGAATTTAAAACTTAAGCAGAACACATACAACCAAAGACACATGGTTTTAGATGAAAGAGAGGTTGATTAGGAAATAACAAATGAAAAGAAACCTTTCCACAGAGCATATAAGACGACATAAGGTCGATAAGAAAACATGCTTAAGGACTGCATCACCGCAAAAATACTTTCGAACATGCATCCAAAATGACATTTTTTGTGCAATATCAAGAAGATGCCTTTCCTTCTTAATGTTTGACATATGATGCCATTAGATCTACAAAAACATAGAATTCATTTTTCATGATTTCCAAAGCATTACAGTATGATGAATATATATGTTAATTGGAAAATTGAGTTTTTATTTCTTTATGAAAAGTTTGGAAAATATAAAGAGCTTTAGACCTTCTTTAAGCAAATATAACCAAGTCATGCGAGTAAAATCATCGATAAAAGTAACGACGACAATCCGACAGTGCAAAAAATCGACATGGCCCCCGCACGTAACAATGCACTAAACCAAACCGGCTTGTAATGGCCTGAGGAAGAGAGGTGAAGGAGAGGGGGGGGGGGAGCAGAGAAAAAATAAGGTAGGAGACGATGGGTGGAGGAGGAAGAGGGGAGGAGAGAATTGGGAAGGAGAGGGGAGGAGAAGAGAGAGGGAAAGGAGAGGACGAGAGGAAGAGAGGAAGGGAGGAGATCCTTACTCGAAGGTGGCGGAGAGAGATCGACGACGGAGGAGAGAGCTCGATGGAGGCGGCAAAGAGAGCTCGGCGGCGTGTGGGAGAGTATTAGGTTAAGTTAGTGTTATACCTTTTTAAACCCGTTATCCAAACCCATTATCCACACCCGTAACCTGTTAACGCAAGTTAGTGTTATAAAATAAGTAAAATAATCTAACCCTAACATCGTCGATCACCTCCTCCTCTCACCGACGGTCTCTCCCTCTCTCCTTTTGTCGACAATCGACGACGCCGGATCGAGCGGCTCTCTATTGGATCTCCTCTCCTCCTCCCCTCATCTACCTCTCCTCCTCCCCTCATTCCCTCTTCTCCTCCTCTTCTCTCTCACCCCCTCTCTTTTCCTCTTGCTCCGACCGACGCCATACCAGTCCCGTATCGCTCCGGCATAGGGCGTACCGGTGGTACGTACTGTCACAGGACAAGAGGGTCGATAAATTTTCGCTTTACCATTGCCCGGTGATGGCACCAAGAGACCCCCTCGTCGAGCCCCCACAACACCGTCGCGCGCCCTGCACGCCGCTTATGCTCCGCTCGTACGTCGTCTGCGCGCCGTCTGTGCACCACTTGTGCACTCCGCCTTGTAGCCCAACTACCTCTTGACCAGCTCACCTTTTAGCCCTGAGCACATACAAGACACGAATTTGAATAAGGGATGAGATCCCAACTCCTTTACTGACTAGCGATTATAAGAACTCTCTTCTCTCGCCCCCAACCCTTTGGAGTACAATCACTCTCAATACAAGAAGCTCTCACCCCAAAACCCTAGAACCTCGCCTCACAATCCGTTGTAGACCACGACTCCAAAACCCAACTCTCAGTTGCTCAAACCGTGATCTTGCCCATAACCCAGATGCCCCCACATCTAGCCGACCTCCTCCTTATATAGAAGAGAGTCCATGCCTTGCTCCAACAAGTCAAGTTTCGTCCAACCCCAAGTCCTAGGCTTCAAGCTTATCCAAACATGCAATCAGTCAATTACAAAGCTTTCTAGCCTATTTGGACTCTCACACGAGTTATGACTTGCCAAATATGGTTATTTGCCTAAATCCGTCGCACTTTGGCTCAAAATAGGACTCATTTCTATTTTCGCGAGCCAAGTACAACTTCCCTCGTGTCATATTCCATATTTGTCGTGTCATCCCATGCTGGAGACCTAGGCCAAGTGGAATTAGGACACTTGCACGCTCAGCTTGGCCTCCATTGCTTAACGGCCTGTTTGGCAGAGGGGCGGATCCGGAATCCCCGGGATCCGGAATCCGGAATCCGCCCCTCGAATTCCAAAAACGACAAGCGGACGCCGAAAATGGGATCCGCCCTTGGGCGGATCCCAGTCGAATCCCAGAAAATGGGATTAAAATTGATATAATGAGTAGAATAGGATCCGACGTCAATCCAAACGTGCGGATCGCATCCACGGGATCCGCGCATCCCTCCCATCCCTTGGATCCCAAGGCTGCCAAACAGGCCGTAACTGTCTTCCGCCGGGCGAGTCGAGTCCTACTCCAACCAGAACTCCCGCACAAATAAGACTTTCCTCGTGCCAAAACTTCATTTGCTTCATAAAGTCCTTCCAAGATCCCAATCCAAGTAAATTAGGACTTTTGCATGGCTGGTTTGCACCAGCTGGCCAACCGCGTCGCGCCTGGGCATTCCGAGTCCTAGTCCAACTCGGACTTGGCCGCCTGGCCGCGTCGCGCGCGCGCTTTGTGTGCTGTGCGCGCGCAATCCCCGCGCGCCTTCCTGGGTTGCCTTGGCGCGCGTCACACTCGCTTGCCTCGTCACATGACGCGTCGTACTTCGTCTTGGCTCAGGCCGTCATGCCGAAATCCGCCGCGTCCTGCCATACCGCATTGCGTCGTGCCGCATCCTGTCGCGCCATGCTGCGGGCCAAACTCCTTTGGCGCGTGCATATTGCTTGTGCACCTCCCTGGTTGCCTCGTTCTGCTTTGGCTCGGACCACAGTATCATTTTCAACTTTCGTCGCGCCATCTTCAAGATCTCTCTTGCCATGGTCGTGTCATGGGCTCCAGCCCCTGACACGTACCGTACCGGCAGGTCGCCGGCACGGCGTGTACCTCCGGGACGACAATCCATGATCAATAATATAAACAAGAGGAACAGATGCATCTAGTATGAGGAACAGTAGTATGAGAAGTCACAGATGCATGTAGGATAAATGCATGAGCACTGGAGAGGGATAGTACAACATCATCAACTAGTAACTGTTCACGAACATGGCGAAGGTTGTTACTTAATTCTTGCAAAAACTTGGCTATAATAAAGTCCTCTATCTGTTTATGTTGTTTTCGCAATCTGGCGGGACAGGCTAATAGGAGCATAACTCATCCAAGATTCCTTTGAGAAATGCTAGATGCTCATTGATTGGACGACAAAGGAAACAACTTTTCATAGAATTCGTAGACCTAGAGATGTTGATTTCGTGAGTATACATCTCCTTCAGTGAATCCCAAACGTCTCCTACAATTTGAAGAAATTGAACATTTGAGGCAATGTACTGTTCCATGCTATTGAGAAGCCACATCATAACACTATAGTTTTCCTTCACCAAGGATGAGAAGCTGGCACCTTTACTACTAGGATCTTTGGAGGTAATGTGATGTGGTCCATCTCATCTCGGGATAAGCCATGCGAGATAGAGGAAGAATACGGGTGAGGTATTGTTCACATGAACAATGCAGCGATGCTACGGTCACATGAACAGTGTTGAAGGTACTGTTGACTGAACAATGCTGCAGATTACTGTTCACTGTGATTTGTGCTGCAGATAACAGTAGTAGGGTACTGTTCACTGTGAACAGTGTCTGCAGGTTACTGTTCGCTGTGAACAATGGGGGTGGGGACTTATGAACAGTACCGTGATGGAACGCGGCAGTGGATGTGGTGGATTAGGGTTCTTGGAAACGTTGGTGGATTAGGGTTCCTATTCTGATACTATGTTAGAGAGGATAAGATTATGTGTGTGCTTGTATTGAGATATCTCTTCCCCTGTTATAAATTGAGAGAGAGAGATCAAAAAGGAAGTAATCATATTTTTGGTAGGACACCATACCATTAAAGAAAATAAAGAAATCTAACTAGCACATAGTTATGGTAACCCTAGCTAGCACAAGACTATCTTTACAGACTCATTTCAGGATAAATAAGTACAAGCTGCAAGGTAAAAAAGATAAATTTAGAAATAATACAAAAGTGTAAATGGATACATGGGTAAAATAATAGAGAGTTAATGTACCGTTGTAAATTCAGCATAGGTTCCATAAGTCATAAGTGCAACAGGCATCCCGACTTTCAAATGAACTGATTCACCAACTGCTGCAATTATGCCTACAGCCTGTATTGCAAGGGCAAACATCAGCCAAACAAGAACCAAGCAACTGCCATAACTTTCAAAGCAACATCAATAAATACAAGTATTGTCTCATACATATATCCTACTACAGCAGGCGTAAATGCTCTGCAGTAAAAGAACAAATTTAGATTTTTCTAGGGAACTTGAATAAAAACATTAGGAAGAATCTGGAATTAGTCATCATGATTGAAACTAACACATTAAAAGTCAACTCATACATCTTCCATTTTTCTTGTTTAGCCACAGCTATGGTTTGGAGTTTCTCTTTATTCACCCTTAATTGTAGAGAGCTTAGAGTCAAGAGTTAGGGAATTGAAGGCAATGTCCTAAAAATCTTACTTCAAAAGGAAATGATTCCAACATAGCTCACAACTCAAAGATCCATCTCTTTTTACATGCAGAACATACACGGGATGAGTATAGGCATAGACATTCATCCAGAGTTCAACAGACAGACATGCTTCCACGCAATCACCCTTAGGCAATACGCCAAAAAAAAAAATCAAAATGTCTTGTGGCCTTTTCATCAAATTAAGGCTAACAATTATTTGAATGGCTCACAGAGAAATCTACACTAGATATCAACCTCCTCTTGCTTGTAAAGAAATTATAATTCATGAAAATGGAGCTACATCGTAGCTCCAACCCAAGTGAAGACCAACCTGCCAGGTATGCATTTAAATCTCCAGGGCACCCCCATTCAGATACTCATCTTGAAAAGCCTAAAGGCCTCACTTCAGCCAAATGACAGAGATGCTGACAATCAAATTTGTTGCACAAAAATAGGCCAAGCAAGATTTTTACAATTTAAGCTTGACTTTTCAACACAAAGGACCTGTTTTTATATGCCGTCGGGGTGGTCCAAATTAAGATTGCTTTTTCCATATCAAGGACTTTGTGTTGTTGCATGGTCAGCGCCGATTCCAAAAAGCCTCAACAACCAGTCTGGTTTCTCAGGGGCCATGCCCACTTCACCATGAGGAAAAACTATTCCAACATCCTAATAAAACCCAATATCTGGGCTACAAAGACTAGAGACTAGTCCATGCATCTCTCTCTTAATCGACATGGTTTATTCTCTCCTTTCTTCTCCTTTATTCACTCCTTCCTTTACTTCTCGTATTTCTCTTCTCCTTGAGTTCTGTCTCAAATGAATGAAATGAAGCCACAATGTATCTTTTATCTATCATAACTGGCAAGCACAATTCCGACCAGCACTAGACGGTACCCTATATCTACCACAAAATGAAGCAGTTACCATGCGGGAATCATACCGGCAAAGTGAGTTTCAAATAACATGTAGAAGCTTGCTTCACAAAGACATAAGCACTGACAAAGAGCTGAATTTTTCTAGTGACATGCTAGAAGTGGCTAAACAACGTAAAATGACATACTTACATCTGACAGAAGACCCATACATTTCTAAAGTAATTACGGAGCATCTAGATTTCATTATTTGTCAGTCTCCTCTATTCCCATGTTTTAGGTGGATGACTTCCCTTCTAAAACTGCATTAAAAAATCACTAACCTTGCAGTCTCTGCGGTGTGTTGGTAGAGGATGCCGGTGGAACTGCCCGGCACCTCTCATCCTGCAACTGCGCCTCCACTACTACGACGCAGTTCAGAACTGCTGGTACGTCTGGAAGCGGTGGAAACACGTCTGTCATCTGATCTCTGGCCGAAGTCCCCACTAGATCTGTCGTACCCTGGCTGTCGGATCTGCTGCCACTGCCCCCGCAAAATGGACCAGATGTGTGAACCGGTTAACATACTGCTGAACAGAGTGAGTACCCTGCAGAAGGGACTGGTACTCGCAGGAGAGCATCACGCGTACTCTCTGGGAAGTATGTGTCCAAGAACAACGCCCTGAACTCCTACAGCTGCTCCACTCCGTCACCGATGTGTTGGGCAGTGCACCACCAGTCAAGGCCGTCTCTGTCGAACTGAAACGCCACGAGGATGACCCGGATCCGGTCATCCTCGACGAAGAGAGAGTCCAGGACGCGCGTGACTCCCCTGAGCCAGCCATCCGCTGTAGTCAGATCTCCAGACTCACCACTGAACCTAGGCTAGTTCAGCCGCTGGAAATCCATCATGACCACCGCAGCGGCCCGCCCGTCGACAGGAGCGAGGACCCTCTCCTCGGCGAGAAAGGCCTCCTCCCGTGGGACCGAAACCATCGCTCGTGATGGCGTAGCCCGCCTAGCTCGGACCTCCCTGACAGGTGCCACCCTGTCTGGTCGGGCGGGTCGACCGGGTCGTGCCCCACCCCGACAAACAACTGAAGGTCGGCCTCGAGCTCCAGACATATGCACAATCATCAACGACAAACGAGCGTCCACTCGTTAGAAACCGCAAAACAAACACAGTGAAAAAGCAAAAAAGCATAACACATCACAGAAGAGCATGCACGGATGTTCTAGACATAGATTTATCCCATCCCACGCTCAATCTCAATCGAATCCTGAACCTATCCCTGGTACCTACAGCCTATTCTCTAATACCACCCCGACCCGCGAAGGCCCAACCGAGCTGTGCGACGCGAACCGAAACCTAATTAAATGCGGAATAATTTTGGTGAGGGTTCCCTCTAGTTTACTGGTCTCTCTAAACATTTCATAAGCACCCTTATTTAACAAAAATTCCAAACTTCAACAATAAAACAAAGATATATTCAAATTTTTGAAAATGTTTACATTCATATACATCACACTCCTGTAGGAGGCTATCTAAACAAAAAGGGTAAAGATGACGATCACCGCTCCTCAAGCACCGTCAGACGCCGCTGCGCCACCAAACACCTGCCCGGTAGGGGCCACTGAAGAAGAGCTAACGTCTACACCTGTAAAATGCAGCCCGGGTAGAAGTCAGCACTAAGCTCAGTAGGGTTCTACACTACGACACACAGAAAGAAGGGAACACAACAGTGTCGTCCCCAAGCTAGGACTAGGTGTGCTACGGGGTCCATAACCCCACCGGTGTCTCTAGATATCCAACCATGATCACCCTAACGAACTGGGCCCATCCCGAAAACACCTAGTATAGCAGGAAGAAGGCACTGTTGGGCAGGACAAGTCTCTGCCGGACAAGCACACCCTCTGCCCAAGGATGAAAACGACACCGGTTGCACCCTCAGCACCTGGCTCGAAGCTGACACGACCTCTAAACCTCAATCAACATGTATTCAAGTCATCTAAACCTATCATAAATATCGACTGAATACTACAATCCAACATGGACCAAGCTACCCGCCACGGTTCTAGAGCTAAATCCGAGCTACTCGAAAACCTCGAATCGGCGATCAACCCATTGCCCACGCCCTATCCTTATGCATCAAATGCGCAATCAAAATGCATATTATGATCACACGCAGGTAAAAGGTAAGCATGCAACAATATGATAAGATAACAAACATGTCCAACTGGACTGCTGCAGCGATACCAACGACCGCTGTCAGTCAATCCGCAACGAGTCCCGGCATTACGACAACATTCCGACCGTCAACCGCGAACCCCTGCAACGGGAAGCAACCCCGAAAACACAAATGAACATATAATATTATTTAATCATCAAGATCCCCTAATTAGAGGCTAAGCGAACTCGTTGATCCAACGTCCAAACGACGTCGGACTCGAGATCTAACTTAGAAAAGGCGCAGGTAAACATGCTAGGATCGACATATCCAAAACCGGAAACATCCAATGGCTCGATTACCGGAAAAACACTAATCAAAATCATTAGCTTCATTAATTACCTCTAATTGCTACAATGCAACCCATCCGTAGGAAATTCGTAGTGATTCATAGAAAAATCAGAAAATTATGAAACTGGTTAGACCTGAGAGTAGACCCAAAGATCTACAACTCTCATGTTCATCATAAATCAAGATAATGCATGTACAAATCGGAAAACACGCCATAAACCGATTATTCTTCAAGAACAGTAAAACCGGAAACTCCGAGCTTAAACATGCTAAAATCTTACTAAAAACTCAATCAAACCACATGAAACTCAAATCAGTAAACAAGCTAAGCTAGATACACAAAACACCAAAAACACCCAGATCCACCGGCTAGATTAAGAGAAAAACCCCTATTAAACCCACGTAGAAAGAAACCTACCGAACTAAGCAAACCTCGGTTGAATCCCCGCTATTCGAGCACCAAACCGGCTTCAAACCAAGCCACGAATCTTCCTCACGCTGCCACGAATCCAACGAGCCCTCAAGCACTCAAAAAGATGGCCAGAGGAGGTTGAATGGAAGGGAAGAAAGGAGAAGAAAAAACCGGAAAAAAACAGAGGAGTCTCGGGCTACTTATATGCTCGAGTCCGACCGATCGATCGGTCCCAGGACCGATCGGTCGGACTGGTCCGGGTTAAGTCGGTTCGCGTCATTATCCGGATACGTCAGCCACGCCCTTATCCAGACAACCGACACATGTCCGATCGATCGCTCTCAGGAGCGACCGATCGCACACGGGCCGCTAGTTGTCCTAAAAACAATCTTCTGCGCGCCCGAGCTTGGATTTTTCTATCCAAAGCCCGCCTAGGGTTCTAGCAAACACATAAATCATATAAAAGGGGTTGTGTATGCACCACGCGGGTGTGAAACAAATCGACAAGACTGACTCAACCTTGATGAAAACTCGCTGGATACCAGCTCTAAGATAAAAAAATTGGGGTCAGCTCAATCCAGCTCGAAATATATTAACAAATTATATATTAGATATTATATATACATACATACATGACATGCGTACTTATGGACGCTCTCTCCCTCTCTCTCAATATGTGTGTGTGTATATTTATATATAAAATATACACATTAAACGTTAAATTTTGAGAAAAAAATTATAAGATGGGAGTTAAATGAGGATCTTCAAAAAACCAACACATACAAACCTCCTCCTCTCTTTCTTTCTCTACAAATCTCTCCTCTCTCTAACAAATCACCCGTATCCCTCTCTCTCTTCTCTCTTCCCTCTTGTCATTTCGTGCTTTCTTGTCTACCTACCATCTCTCCGCCTCGCTACCATACATGATCGTACCAGTGTCTCTTCCTCTTTAATTAACAAGCACCAGTGCACGAACCAACACCACAATCGACCCCCCCCCCCTCTTCTCCATGCTCTCTCATCTACCATCACTCGATTTCTATAGAATACACAAATCACACTCCCTTGTCTCTTCCTTTTTAATTCACAAGCATTAAGTGCACAATATGTTGGTTAAGGATGTAAGGGGTTAGAAATATGTGTGAAATGCTCAATCGATTAGGAAAAAATCAAAAGTATACAAGATCCGTGATTTCTAGCCGCTAGCATGCATGCGTTGAAAACCTATGTATCTATCTAATCACTAGGGCTTTCACAATTTGAGATTAATTGTGGAGAGAGAGAGAGAAGCAACTACGTATGTCTAGCTTATTTTTTATTTTATTATCTTATCCAAAAATAAAAAACCACTATGGTTTTGGGTTTTATTTAATCTTATCTGATTCCCATCACCAATGGTTTAAAAACTGTTATAAGGCAGCCAGTTTACAAGTCTCAAAAAATTGAAAACCATAAGCCCACCTCTCTCTCTCCCAAAGAAAATTCAAAAACCACAAGTGAGGCCCCCTACCATAAGCTCACCCCTCCCTCTCAAAAAGAAATTCAAAAACCACAAGTGGGGCCACCCCCTTCTCTCTCACTCTCGTAAAGTGGGTGTGATGTGGGATGGGACACGTCACACACTCTCTCTTAGGGACTTGTATTTAATCCTACGTCGCCCAGTAAAGAAAATGATGGACTGTTTATATAAGATAGCTCGGGCAATCAATTGCCGGCATGAGTTACAGGTTGAATTAAAAGCCAATTGATTCAGCTTGTTTGTGGTTCGAATTGATTCGAGCTGGCCCGATTTTGCCTGAATCGAGCTCGAGCTGAGATTCCCCGGCTCAAGTTGGGGTCTAATCAATCCGAGCGAGCTCAAGTTGGGCTGGGCTAGCTTGATATCGGCTCGTTTACACCCCTAACTATTGGCATGACATGTGTGGCAGCACGACAATCTTTTGTAGGATTTCAATTATTCTGTTCATATTACTCACTAAGCTAATAAGGTCATCCTATTTCTTCTTTACAGTGGATGAAGTATGAGTTGGAGGTCACAGCCCTTTTTTGTGCTTGTAAGATGAAGATGGAAGTTTCTGCTAAGTACCATGAATGGATATATCGTGGATTTCCATGGCCGCAAAGGACACGGACCGTGTCGACTATTGACATGTTATCCATTTCGCATGACACAAATGAGCTTTTAAAAGGGCACATAATACTAATAATTAGAGGAGATTTGCAGTTTCCTTTTTTCGTGGTACAACGTCTTAGGCTGGTGTCAAACAATATCCAAGGAAGGTAGACTAGAACAAATGATTGACGCTGAGCTTTGAGCACAAAGGTGGTGGAAGAAACAAGAAAAGGAAAGGAAGAGGAGGATTCCATGGAAAAAAAAGAAATAATAGCTAAACATGCATGTCTGAAAGCCTCTCTCTCTCGATGGACACGGCTTGATACTTATCCAATAGTAGCATCTAGATAACACTTTGCTGATAGTCATGGCTCAAAGGTGTGACAATATTCGAGGGTTACTAGTAGAAAGGTGTTGGACTTGATAACAACTAAAGTATAAGCAAGCACACCGGCGAGATCGAAGTGAGAGGAGGTATGAAGAAGAGAAGAACATCGGCAGATATGGTTAGGCTAGGATTTTTGTCAAAAACCTAAAGTTGGTGTTAGAGACCAACTTCACTTAAAGTATCCAAGACAAAAGAAAGTAGCATTACACGTAAATATCACCCAAATTGAACCATTTCAGACCTAAAACCAGAGCAGATGGAGAGCTTTCGTCAGGGAGAAGACAAGTGGCTGGAGTAGAAAAGGAGAGTGAAGAAGAGAAGAGAAGTGGAGATCAGAGCGAACCGAGAGCTTTTGTCAGGGGAAAAGACTAGCAGCTGGAGGGACTGCGATCCTACAACTTTAGATTCGGGCTAGGGGTCATATATTTTTTTGCCTCATATAACTTAAGCTTAATGGCGTTTGATGCGACTAGAAACCCCTCAGTCCGAACTAATAAAACGCTAAGCCACATAACCACTCTTCTTGAGATTTATAAAAGCCGACGCGGTTTTGGATGTCCTTTTCGAATAGGCTCCAAGCCAGCACGGAAAAACCGGCCGAAACGTACTGTAAAATCCATGGTCGCATGAGTTAATAAGTAGAACATGGATTTTCATTATTGTGCAGGTTATGCAGACTTCTTCTTATCAGCATGGTACACTGATCCACACGGACAAGGTAATTGATATGAAAATCATTGAAGTATAAGAGACCAGAACAGCAGAAAGACAATTGCAAAACTTCAGCAGTAAGAAATATTAAAATATGGGGGCAAGTTTAACCAAAAATTAAATGCTGGAAGGCAATTTGAAATGAGGATAAATCTCTGATGAGACATTGCATATGATTTGTTACTTAAATGTATCTAGATTTGAAGCACAAGTGTGGAATTTAATCTTTATTTGCTAGAAAACATAAAGGATAGAAGGCAACCAAAGCTAAATTACTTGCTCCTAGGAAGGATAACTACACCTAAATGTTAACAATTTACGGGATTTGCATAGTCATCATTGAGCAGAAGAAAACAAACGAGGTCAGCCAAAAGTATAAATGTCACCTCAAAACCAGCATCAAATGGAAGCCGTTTGCTAACTTCTTCTTGACCACCACTGAAATAACGACCAGAGCTAAAGTTCACCTGCCAGATGTGTGGATATAGGATGAGATGCATGGTAAACTTTCAGCACGATAAACTAGTCCCATATAAAAAAAAGGACCCACAAGAAAAGCAGTCTTACATCACTTGCATTTACTCCAGCATATATGACTTTGACAAGAGCATATTCTGGTTTGATGGGTAAGCTCAATTCTGCGCCAACAATTTCAGTTGCAGCACGGAAATTGTGACTAAGGAGGTGGACAACTCTAAAGATGAAACAAATAGAAACCATCAAGGACTAAACGAATAACACAACTACCTGGTACCTTGAAACAAATATGATATTTAAACATGACCATAGAACAATGATAGAATGCCAGCTAATAGAATGTCTAACCAGCTACAACTAATTGGGCTGTTACAAATTGAGATACAGGATTAATAACATGATACCAATTGAAGGTACCAAATCCTCACAAGGGACTTCTAACACGCTATTAAGGAGGCTAACTTGACTCATAGCGGATTAGTCTTAGATATTCAGGTTGGAGCGAGTCTATTTATCAAGACAAACAAATGCCACCAGACCAGAAAGGATAAGGATGAACACTTAATTTGTTGCAGTGTACGGCCAGGAAATAAATGAGAATGACCACTACTCTTAATAGATCAAGATCAATTTCAGATTTGGAAATGCAGAACACAACACATATAACGACAATTAAGGAAATGGTTATAATCCTAGAGTCAATTAGAATTCTACCTATCATTTGATGATTTTTATGAAATTATAAATCCTTTTGTTGTTCTAGGACAATCTTATACAAAGGACATGATGTGATGTTTATGTGTCATTCAAGGAATTAAGGAGTCTACAACAGATATAAATTATGACGACCGAAAGTAGAAACATATACAGCAATTAACAAGTAACAACTCAACATCAAATGCTTCTATATGATGGTTCAATGTTTTTCCTTTATCCTCTCACTAGTCAACAGAATAAGTTAGAACCAAATTTAAGAAAGAAATCACCAATGAATGAGATGTACAAGGTTTATTTGGACTTACATTTTCTCAAACTTGGCAGGTACTTCAATGTTCGAATATATGGGGTATGTCAATCTTTTTCTGGACTTTCGTGAAGAAATTAGATACTTCTTTTCTTCCAATGGAGTAGGCCAATATTCCATGCCTCTGCGGTTAGTGATCCAAAGACAGGCACCAGCCTTGCTCTCGTCATTTATAAGCTCTAACGTACCTAGGTAAAAAGCATGTGACCATATATTCGAACAATTAATAGAGTGAACTCAAAGTCAGAGAGCATGAAATATCAAAATATATGGAGAAATTGTATATTAGAAATTCCTTATCTAGAATCAAAATACCAGTCATCACTAATCAACAAGCATGAGATTCCGACTAGACAACACAGA
This sequence comes from Narthecium ossifragum, assembly GCA_963920575.1. Taxonomy (NCBI): domain Eukaryota; kingdom Viridiplantae; phylum Streptophyta; class Magnoliopsida; order Dioscoreales; family Nartheciaceae; genus Narthecium; species Narthecium ossifragum. The sequence goes on along the minus strand of OY986971.1, from coordinate 9,468,659 downwards.
TTGCTATTAAACCACATTCTCATCAAATAGTTGAGGTACCACATGGGAAATCTCCTCAAAATTGACAAGGCTAATGCTTATATAATCCAAAAACCAAGGATTGCCGTGCCGGAGGCACGAGCCGAGCCGACCCTGGCCGGCACCAGCATGTGCCGCCGGCAAATGGCAGTGCCGACCAATGTGCTGGTCGGCAATCTGAGACAAGAGAGGGAGAGAGGGAGTCCGATCGCGAGAGATAAGTGGCGGCATCGGCCAATCAAGAGAGGTGTAGAATAGGGTTTTAAGTATTTAAAACTTTAAATAACGGGTTTTACACCCCGAAACCCGTTAATTGATAACCCTAACCCGCTCAATTACAAAACAACAAACCCTACCTTTCGCCGCATTCGCCCCTTCATCTTCCTCTCTTTTTCTCTCCCTCACCTCTCTGTTTCTATGTGCCAGAGCCGGTCCCCAAGCCGGTTCCGGTAAGCCACCGCCTTGAGATTTGCCAGCCGGCACCACGGTTGCCGTTTGGCTCGGCAATCCTTGCCAAAAACTATTGATTTTGCATATAAACAATACAAATGTCCAGCAGGAGAAACATAATGAAAGATTCCTTCAACTTATTTCGGCCCGTGGCGTTATCCTGTCAAACCACACCTCATAATAAACGATTCTAGAAATGTCAAAAAGGATAGACGAGATTTAGTAAGGGCAGGGCCTGTTTGGCTCCGGCGGATCCGTGGGATGGGATCCGCAGAATCCGCCGAAGCGGATTCCAAATTGGCATCCGTTCAAAAAAAACGGACGCCGAAATCGGAATCCAGCTTAGAGCGGATTCCGATTTTCGGATTCCGCATGGGATCCGCGCCGGCGCCAAACGCGCGGATCCGTCCCCCATTCTATGAATCCAGCGGGATGAGGCGACGCCAAACAGCCCCTAAGATGACATCAGAAGAGAGCACAAAATAGAAGTAGCAGATGAGCACATTTTAAAGGTGTTGACCGTGGGCGCTGTAGGCCTTGGTTGCGGGCCTGCCGAGTGGAATGTAGAGGCCCAGGGCATGGTTGCGGACCAGGTAGCAGCTCCCTGTGTTCGGCCCTGTCGTGTGGGATGTAGAGGCCCAAGACGGGGTGGGTTGTAGGCCCGACCCGGGCAGCGTGTCTGCGCTGTCAGTGGTGCTTGCGGTCGATTCGTCGGGTCGACCGCGACTCTATGGTAAAGGCAATATGGGCCCCTACTATCAGTCCGGAGTTTTGGTACGAGTGGTTAGCTCGTGGATCCTGAACCGACACGAATTGTTAGCCCTAATGACGTTTTGATTATGTTTTGATGATGTCAATATGTCCTTAAATGATAAAATATATATATGATAAAATATATGATCTATTATTGGATTGACAGATGATGCATGGATGCATCCGTGGGATTGACGGATGATGCGTGGATGCATTCGTGGATCGACCGTGGAGCATTTATGAAGAAAAGTGAAGAAGCGACGGTCGATCGGAGCATCGACCGTGGGAAGCCTTTTTCTTAACAGAGCCTGACGGATGATGTCACGGTCGATGTCACGGTCGACCGTGAGGCGTGACGGACAATGCATGGATCGACTGTGGCTCAAAAAGGCTTGAGTTTTTGTACATGAGGACGATGCATGGATCGACCGTCAGCCAGGAAACTAGTCGTTAAAGAGCCGTTGCAGAAACAGAAAATAGCTGTTGAAAGCTATTTTTGAGGCCCTAAAACTCAAGTATATATGAGAAGATGCAGCAAACTTGGGATAAGACTAAGGGAGATATTAGTTTACATTGTAACAAGTTTTAGTCTTCTTTTGAGAGTTTTAATCTTTGTAAAACTACTTCAAGTGCGAAGTAGACTTTGAGAGAAATATCCAAGAGAGAGCTTGGAGTGATTTGTAAGGTTCTCAAGCACCCGTAAGCTTGAGGGGGAGCTCCAGCAGTTGTTGGAGGATTTGTAAACTTGTCAAGCACCCGAAAGCTTGGTGGGAAAACTTGTAAGGGAGAATTACATGAAGTGGAACCTCAAGAAGATCCTTGAGAGAGTAGACGTAGACAAGGTTTGCCGAACCACTATAAAATCCGGTGCAAGTCTCCTAACTCTTTCTCTCATCCTTCATTACATGCTTTATTCATAGTTTTCATATCTAAACAAGCATACTAGTTTTCTAGCTTTCTATCTTAATTTTCATCTATTATATTTTCGCAAAAGAGTCCAATCCACCCCCTTGAACCTTCAAAAGGATTGTGTACCATCAACTGCTATAAAAGAGGTGAACCAATTTTCATAGTCATGAGGAAAGGGGTCTTTTATATTGGCTTAAGAGATGTAGTTATGGCACGTTTTAATTGTCTAAAAATTTGGACGGAACTATGTGACCTTCTATCATGAAATCCTATAACTTACTAACTATCAGTTCCAATTTACGTCCATCATCAGCAATATCAATCCTATTAATCAAGTAGAATGTTTTTCCTACTCTACCGCCTTCTCCCCATCTGGCCATTCCCTTCCTCTACCTTCCGCAGGTATGCTGCTGCTCGCTAACACCATCTAACCCATAACCCTCTTGAACGATGAGTTTTACTTCGTCCGCAACCAATGGGCAATAAGTGTGCATGAGAGAAGTGCTTGTAATGTTGTAGTGCTTCACTAGTGTTTCTTTCTGAATTGGTTTTGGAACTTGCTTTCTCGTGGTAGACATGAATTTCTTTAATGGTTCAATGACCACAAATTCTCTTCTCCATGAGTTGAAGAAGTAGCTCTCAAAAATTTGAGTAAAAGGGATTGCATCAAAAGCTCTTGCACAATGCACAACCTATGAGGGCACATGACAGGAAAGCATTAGTGCATTTAAAAGGTGAATGCTAACTGAGATAATCTAGTAAACATCAAAAAAGTCTACAAGGGAAGGGATCAGCATAAATATAGAAAATGGCTTATTTCTAGCAGCGCCTTGAGAGAAAAATAAATTGCAGTCCAAAACATCAATTACGATCTGCACTGAACTTAGTTAACCTGGCTGATTTTTCACTATTGTTCTCTTTTTATTGTGTCTAGATTGTATAACGATCTGACTCAAGAATGAAAAAAAATGTTCTTGCTGCATAACATTTGCAATCAACCCAAGTTACATGAATCAATCAAATGAAACTGCATACTGATAAACAATAGAAGATGCTTCCATGACACCTACCATTTATGACCACCTCCATCGGAATGAAGCCCCCGACATAATCAATAAATTTACGATCGACCTTTGATCCCATCTCAGTTTCAACAAACTGCATGAAATCAAGCACAACATAAAGATAGCTAACTCAAAAATTCAATAAGAATAAACAGCAAGATTAAAGATTGTGGATGCAGTTAAACCAGAAAAAATTACGTCCTCTGAAGCCTGAAAGATAGACCAACATATCACTTCCAATACTAGAGGCTAACAACAGTGACCTAATTTTGTATCTCCAAATGATACTATTTAACTCGTACTAACTTTAGGCCTCGTTTGGTACGGGGTTAACTTTATTCCAGGTTAAGGGACTTTATTCCAGGCTTTGGGAATACAGGTTTTGGGAATAACTTTATAATGATTACTTGAAATAAGAGAAAAGTAGAGTGAAGAATGAGAATAACTTTGTAATGATTACTTGGAATAAGGGAAAGTGTGTTTGGGATTAAGGGGTGGAATAAGTAGTGGATTCGGAAATATTATATGGCCTCGTTTGGTATGGGAATAAGGGGGAATAACTCCCTTATTCTCATACTTTTTCCCAAACACTTTTTTCTATTGTAAGTAATCATTACACATTTATTCACATTCCACCTACCACTATCACTCTACTTTTTCTTATTCCAAGTAATCATTACTACTTTATTCCCACCTCTCCTAACCCCAAAATCCCTTATTCTCATTTTCCTAACTCCATACCAAACGAGGCCCGGAATATTCTCCCCCTTAACCCGGGTTAAGGGTTATTCCCGAAATCTATTCCCGTACCAAACGAGGCCTAATACAAAAAAGATATGGAAAATCACAATATTGATGCATATATTTATATAAAAAAGGGTAACTGAAGAGAAGAAAGGTGAAAGTATGGGACGAGGGTAACTGAAGAGGCCTGGAGGTCTCAGCCTTTGAAGAACCAGAGAGCTCATGGTAAATGGAACAATCGTTTGAGTAAAAGGTATTCTATGATACCTTCACTTTATTGATGCATATATTTATAGCAAAAGGCCTTGAGGTAACCCTTCTACAACTCAACTAGGATGGCACATAAGGAAAAGAGTCCTAGTCAAAAGCAACCTAAGTTAGGACTAAGAAACAGGAAAAAAGCAAGAGCTGCAGGACATTGGACCAAACTAAACCCAGTTATTTTCACTTAGTCCAACAGTAAATTGACGACATTGGCCTTTGATTGGGCATTAGTTTGACCCCTGCATTATGCTCAAACTGCCGATGACTGCCAATGACTCTTGCTCCATAGGTATTTGATTCTAAACCCTTGTTTATTTGTTTATACAGGAAACAACCCTTTTTCTTAATTATTGTCTAACTCTTTGTAATACATCATACTAACTATCTATTTAATATAATCCATATCCATAGATTAATGATTTAAGCGCCCTACTTGGACCATTCATTTTATATCACATTGAATTCAAATGATTTTTAATCAAAGTCAAATTGGAATTACTCATCTCGGTTTCAAGTTTGTCGTAATATTCCAATGAACCTTTTGCCCACAAACAAGACAAAAAAAATATTTCAAACTTTGAATCTAAACAAATACCATATTTTTGACGTTGTTGCAAGTGGAGTTAAAGTCATCATTCCTAAAGGTAGTATCACTTTTGGGATTCGTGAATCTACACCTCTTTTGCATTTTCAGCAAACGAGCATCAGTGATTTCCCAGTATAAGGATTGAGACATCTCAAAGTGCCAGGCATCGCAGCTATTGCCGAAGAATCTGATTATATAGGTGTTGTGATTTAATGGCAACAAAGCAATATCAGACATCATCGACTGCAACAAGGAGCACATAGGTCTTGTGTGAGAACCAAGTGTCATGCAGAATTCTTTAATGGCAGCCGAGCACATATGTGTTGTGATTTATTGTACTTCTGAAAGGTTTTCATTCACATAAAGAGTTCAGATATCCTATAGACTTATGATTGGCATAATGTTTTCTTCCTCCTATCGCTTATCACTAGGCAACCTCAAATTTGATAGATTTTGATAGAAATGGGGTTTAAAACTATAGCAACCTCAAATTTGAGGCTTTCCAAGTCGAGAGGAATCTCATAGTTTCATCAGCTCCTACATCAATCATGATGCCAATTCAAATTTGGGGGCATTCCATGTCCATGATGGCAGAGACAAGGAAATCGCGCAAGTGATTCTTGTGCATCAGAAACGCATAAGAGTCAGATTCATGATTCTTGTGCATCAGAAACGCATAAGAATCTCATAGTTTCATCAGCTCCTAGATCAATCATGACGGCAATTTAAATTTGGGGCCATTCCATTTCCATGATGGCATAGACAAGGAAATCATGTAAGTGATTTGCATCAGAAACGGATAAGAGTCAGATTCACGATCGCAAACTTTGATGCTTCCTTTAGGGAGATGTGTGATACATTGAGAAAGACGGGGTGTTATTTGCAATGAGAGTATTTTGGGAGTAAATCTTAATCAACCAAACTGTTCAAAAAATATTCTTTCTATTATTTAGAGGATTAACTTAGGGGGTATCCGCAACATAAATCTATAATAGAAGTGTCAGGGATGCAAACACAATTATAGTGAAGGTTTATCTGTGATATAGCCATAAAGATATTTTATTAGCCGAAAACCCATTTTAATAAGTTGCTACTTGACTCTATTCTAGTTGTATGTCTATTTTCATATAAGAAGCTGTCACCTGGCAACAATCTAGTGGGTAAATAATTCGAGTCCTAAAGGACATGTCTAGGTCATGATCTATCAAGAATAAATGATAGAGCCAATCAAGGGATCAATCAAACAGGTTACATCAAAAAAATGAGAGGAACCAAGGAGATATTGATGATCTATCAAGAACAGATCATGTAGCAATTAAGGAGCAATCACAAAGTCTAACCACAATGCGAGGAATCAAGAGGCTACGAAGAAAGCCTAATCAAGATAATAAAAGGCAATAACTGAAGCAGTAAGGAGAGGGTAGGGTGTAACTCATAATGTTAATACCAGCTGATGCCCAGCCGGCTCGATAAATACTGGCCAAAACATACCCGGGAAGCCATGGTTAAGATCATGAACTCATGAAAAGCAGAGCTATAATATTTTCCTATGCACTCATGTTAAGATTTGTGGCCTCCAATGTAAAGGTCACAAGTTCGAACCCCAACTGTAGTCTATCAGAGAACTTCTTTGAACCACCTATGGCTAGAAAAGCAAGCGCAACTTATGATCTGAAAGCTAACATTATCTAGTAACTTCTAGGTAGTACGTTTGTAGCACACTGCAGCTCTAAGCCAGGGTAATAGGCCCAGAAGCCCAGAAAAAATAAGCACTCTAGTGCTATACCATACGTAAAATGAACACCAAACCTAAAAGCTTAAGCTAATAGGTAATGCCTGAATAATGTACATCAAGATAATTTAGGCTTATAAATGATGAAGAGCATGGCTAGAAAAGAAAGAGATAAATAACTCACAATTCCCATTTCCAAAATTGAATCATCCACATTAGTGGAATATTTTTAGGCCTCCCCAGTTGCTCGAAGAGCTATCGAAGTCTACTCTCTAGCAAGGATTGCCGCTCCGGTGGTACATACCGTTGGCAATCTACTGGCACGGTACGTACCACCAATACGCCCTATGCCGGCGAGGGACGAGGAGAGAGAGGGACGAGTAGAGGGGAGTACAAGGAGAAAAGGAGAGCGATGAAGGAGGAGAGGGGGGGAGCAAAGGGATGAGGAGAGGAGGGGAGGATGAGGAGAGGAGGGGAGAAGAGGCGAGGAGGGGGAGAAGCTCATTGTCGTCGTCGGATCGTCGGCGGCCCTGATGAAGAGGCATGCGAATAGGCTAGGGTTAGGTTAGTTTTTTATTTTAATAGATACACTAACTCAGTAACTAAAGATAACGGGTTCGGGTATTGGGTTAATACCCCGACGCCGCTTCGATCTCTTCTCCCCCTCCGGCCTCCCATCTTCTCCGGCTATGGTGCTTCCCACTGACGGCGGCAACTCCGACCTCTCTTCCGCCCCTATTCTCCTCCATGTTAATCTTTTTTTTTTCATTTTCCTGTACATACCGGCCGGAACCGGTACGAACCTTGGCATACCGGCAGGAACTCTACAATTATGGCCGGCACTTGACAGCCCCCCCCCCCCCCCCCCCCCCAACCCGATACCACTTGACAGGTCCCCCCAAAAAAAAACCCAATACGAGGGGTTTTTTTTGGCCCAAATAGCCACCGATCCGGTAAATACCGGCCGGTACGGCAATCCTTTCTCTCTAGTTTTGTTCTGCAATTGAATTCTCTTTTATGTCACACCAAGGATTATTGTACCATTCTGTATTGGTCATGACATATCGTGTTGATAGTGCTATCGCATGTTTTGACACAAAACCCATGCCAATACCTGCTCCATGCGACCGCCATTGGGACAATACGTGCCATCGACATGATAAGCCTTGGTTGACAAGGAACCTTAAAATAAGCAATTTAAAAGCAATGAGTTCACAATCTCACAAAAGAAAGGCATCAAAGTCAGAACAGCACCTCACGTTACATTATATTGCTTATCGGAGGAAAATGGATTTCTCAAGTTTGTTGGATAGTACAACATTGCATTATGCCTATCATGCCACTAGTGTCGACAAAATAATGTTGGATTAAGATATTTTAGTTGTAATGATTATTTTTATGCTCGCTTTTCTGGACACACAAACACCCCAGCACAGAGAAACATATAAAAAAGACCAAGTTCACCCCTTGACTTTAGAATATAGTTACACCACTAGTTAGAATCATATCCAATTATTATAATGCATGAACTTGTGTGTTCACAGCACATGTCGGGATGACACTTGGCTGGCAAGGCACATATTGCAGCACAGAGCAGAGTGAATGTCTGTATAGAGGCCACCAATCAGGTACAGTGTAACATATTTTCTTGAGAGGAAAGGGAGGAGTGAAATAGGAGAAAAATGAGACTATGAAAACTTAAGGAGAAAGAAGAATACATAGGACCAAAGAAAAAGGAAGAGGCGGCGTAATGGCCGCAATGTTGTGAGGAGAGAGATGTTATGTTGGGGCAAGGCCGTTGACGTCCTCAGAGGGAAGGAGGTGAGGAGGCAGTAGCACGCTGAACTGGACATCGGAGATCAGAGAGTGGGAGGGTGAGGGCGGGGGCGGGGGGACAAAGACAGTGGGGATGGGAAAAGAGGTTGAAGATGATATGGTTTCCTACTTCGAGGGTGGAGGCAATTTTCCTTTTTCAACTTAACAAAAGTACTCAGTGTCTAGGGTACTGACTTTACTGAAGCACATATATGCGAAAAGACGGAGGCACATTTAGGGCAGCTTTCCCAAACCTCACCCAAATACTGCTCTGCAGCGATACTAACCATTTACCTTTCTGACAACATGTTGAAGTGGTGTGTTCCAGGTGAATCGGATTGTAAAACACCGCACGTACATCAATGCTTATGATGTATGCGCCATGTAACTATGTACCTTAACAATCAGAGTTTAGATCAGCTTTAAAAGTGACGGAATCAAACAGTATTAGATTTTTATGAAAATAAAATGACATAGATGCAGTTGAGTTTATTATCAAATTACCATCTAAAACGGAATCATTATTCTATTGAAAGAATAAATCTTGTACAATCTATCCTTGAAACACAACCATGTTTCTATCAATAAACTCATAAGCCGCAACATTACTTTCCTAAGAACAAGTCCCTGTTAAACATATTGCTAAAGCCAAATGAAAGAAAATCATGTAAAACAATAGAATAGGTGATCCGACATCACTACCAAATATCTTACCTCAGGGCAAAGCACATTGATTCGTATTCCTTCACGTCTTAATGAAGCAAGCGACCTAGTGAACATGACAACACCGCCTGTAAAATATTATTTCTGAGAAAGATCCACATTGTACGGCTTTTGAGCAAAATGTTCAAATATGCGACAGAACCGAGTTCAATATACAAGCAAAGGTCTAAAAAACTCCATGTTTAGAGACCAGATTGGCTATGTTACCCGAGAAGAAATGAAAATATGAATAAACAAAAGACAAATGACACTATTCAAGCTAGTGAAAAGAAGGATCATGATAAAAAGCACGCAACAAATTGTCCTTAATCTTCTTCAAAAAGAAAACATTCCATTCAGCTATAATAAAGTTCAGAACAATACATCAAGGTTATTCATATACATTCTCTCAACTAGAGCAACAAATAAATGGTTCATCACATGTCCATCTTTTGTTCATGACGAACACTAGCCCATTATTCTTCTTACTAGCCCCTCGTCAATATAATCCACTTGTTGTTATCATTAAATATTAACTTCAAAAAACTAGAAGCAGTTTCAGATATCTTTGTAGCAACAAATATGAGAATATTAACGTACGGCAACCAAATATGCCAAATACATATCTTTTGCAGTTAGTCAGCGATTGAGTTATAGTATTCCTGTCACAAGAAGTTTGTTGATAGAGGCAACAGGCATATATCAAAGGTCTATGCGCTTAGATTGTCCACTAAGAAACATTAGATAGTATTTCTCATATGCTTCAAGGTGAATTGGTTTAACATCATCACGTAGATGAAGGTGAATTTGGTTTAAGCAATGATATAAGTCCACCATTTGTTCATGGAAATTACACTAATCACCATTTCCTCTTTTCCCCTTCTTTGATATCATCACTTCAAGATTATGATATTCTTCTTAGCTTGCAACTTAAAAGAAGCACCGAGTCCGAATAACAGAAGGTCAGAGCCAAAAAGCTAACAGTAACAAACCTTTGGATGCAGAGTAAATAGGGTCAAAATATTGTGGATAAAGTCCTGCAGCAGATCCAATGTTTATTACAACGCCAGGTTTCTTCCTAGACTGCATTGCTCTGATCTGCATCATGTAACAATGTTTGCCAAAGTAAACCAACAGAACAAATTCAGATAAACTGCATGGAGAAAAAGCCACAATTGCAGAATAAATATCTTTCATATTCTCTTCTTAAAACATAGTGAATCGTGTAGCTACAAGAATACCCATAATCCAGAAATAAGATTTAGAATCCTAATGGCATAATCTATCTGACTTGGCATGAACCGCCTTTTTTGGTCCTACGACTATTTTAAATTATTCTACTCTTAATGACCTTGGCACAATTCATACTTGCATAGCATAGACTATCTCAGAAGAAACCCTAAATCACATGAAAACCATTACATGAGACTATGTATACAATCACAGAAAGTACATATGCATATAAAGTCATAATGAAGGTTTTTCATTAAGAAAATCAATCCAAACTCATGTAATCATGTCCAAAGAAGAAGAATACAAGAATCAAACCAACGAAGACTGGAAATTAGGCTACGGCTTCATGTAATCCCTGAGTAGAAGAATTAACTACTCATCCTTGGGATGGCAGCCGTGAGGTCAAGGAAGAAAGCCATGTGTCTTCTTGAGAAGTGGTCTTGCTCCGAACCCTAACTTCTCTCTTTCTTACTTCTCAAATGATCCCCAAGATTCCCAAAACTCGACCTAGTGTTATTTATAGGGAAACCCTGAAAATAGGATTACAACCTCAAAAAACAACTCATAGTCGGTTTAGATCAGGCTGGGTCACTGAGTCCGATTGATCACCAATTGCTGGGCTGATCGATCGCTGATTGTTTGCAGATTTTTCTTTGTTTTGTCTTCTTGGCTGATTTTTGAACTAATATTCTTTTCTCATGATAATTCCTGAAATTAAATAAAAACCTATTAAATACAAATGCTCTCGGGCTAACAAAGCTTAGTTAAGGGGTTTAAATAGATATAAAATGTGACTCATCAACGACTATTGTGCCTAGTGTTGTTGGCACACGCTTTTCATGGTTGCTTGTACCAGTTACGGCAACCGGAATATGCAGGGAAGCAAAATAGTCAGCAAGCAGATTATTGAAGTTTGGTGAGTCAGGCTTTAGTGCACCCTTCCTTCCCTCACACTATCCATTAGATAGGATGTTAGAGTATTCGAGGAGAACTGCTGTGAATGCATCAGTAGTTTTAAAGTGTACTAGTTCCTCCAATCCCTCTTTTAGGGGGCGTTTGGCTCCGGCGGATCCGCGGGATCCGCGGAATGGGATCCGCAGAATCCGCCGGAGCGGATTCCAATCCGCCTAAGGGCGGATCCCGATTTCCGGGATCCACGCGGGGATCCGGCGTTATCCAAACGCCGGATCCCACGGATCCACCGGGATCCGGCGGTGTCAAATGCACCCTTAGTGAATTCACTCAACCACACTCCCTTTGTTCCCACAAAACTTGTAGATGACGTCTCCCTCGCTTTACTCTCGTCTCCCACCTTCACCGAGACAAAGAAGTGAAATGAAGGTTCAACCATGTTGAAGGAAAGAAAGCCAATAAATACAGCTCCAAATTAGTCATGTCTCAAATACTATGATAATAATTTCCACATGTATAAGGAGCGGTTTATGCAATCATTATTTTTTAGCAGCTTAAAAGATCTCATAACAAATGCTAAGGAAGCAACATACTAAGCTGGCGCTCACACAATATTCAGCTTTCGTCTGAGTTTGGCTTTCTTGTGTTTTTTTTTTCATAGTAACAAATGCTATGCCTATTGAGCCTACTTAAAACCGGAGACCTAGGAAAAAAATTGCTTTTTTTTCATAATGTTATAATAGCCATCATTTTATGCACAATGATATCTAAAGCCCTATAGCACATATCATTTTGACAGATGCTGTCGAGATTGAACATATTCTGTAATATATCGGCACCATTTAAAAAATATATAAACCAGATTCATCTTTGGATTACAGTATTGGGAGACATTGTATGCCATCCAGCACTATCGCCTAGTACTTACACAGCGTCTATACTCGACAATCAGCACAAACTCTTTGCTCCCTCTCCTACTAGCTTTTTGCCACCAGCATGGGTTAGTACCAAGTATCAAGGCCTATTGTGCCACTCTCTCATTGGAATCATCCGGTCGTAATGTCATCAATAAACATATTTACATAGTAGACCTGTCACAACCTCAGATTCCAATGTCATATTACCATCATAATAACGATTTAACTACCTTCAATACCTTTAACACATCACTTTATTTTGAACCAGAGCAACTATTCATCAAACATTTTGGTTACTATACATGCCCAAACATATATGTATACCTAAAGTCTTCATTCACAAGCCAAAATGTACTCACATCATTCATCACTATCATACATCGAGTACATCATTAAACTATTACACTATATTCATACCTACATCCAAAAAGAGACCCTCTAATCACATTTCTCACACTTTGTTATCGCTAGATGATCTTACCCTTCACCATCACATCTGAAAATTTTTGTATGATTGGGGTGAGTCATACACAGTGCGTAGGATAGTTGACTCTGGAAGGAAAATCGTAAAGTAATCTGAGAGCTTCATATGCAAGGCAACAATAACTCCAAATCAACATGAAAACATAACAAAGCTATAAAACATACATGTGAAAAACAATTCCTTCAAAGTTCATGTGTATGAGGAAAACATCCCACTGCTTAGTACTTGTTGTCATATGATTTCGCCCCATATGACAGGGTTGTGCGGTCCCCCAACTTGGGACTATGACCCCTCCTTTGGCCTAAGGAGGAGCGACTCTCTCATTAAAGTCATTTGGAAGTTCCCTTTTGATTCCTCACCGTATTTGCTCCCTCTAAAAGTCAACTCGGTTGCACTATGTCCCTTAAGGACTTCATTCAGTAGCTACAGTACCGTGCTGTTCACAAGCTTGTGGGAGTTTTTAATACGTTGAGAATACCTACAATTATTCAGCATACGTGAATATGCATAGTACATCATTGACACTGCAATCATCCATATAGAAAATCTCTTCATCAATCACATAGGATATAAGGCAGCAAAGTTTCTAAGTAATGGAATTTCAACAAAAGAAATACCGAAGCACTAAACTACTTACTTTCTGACCGGAACACACAGTTATCGAAATCTCATGTTATCCCTTAGCTGATTGTGATTAGAACCTGAATCCATAATGACATGTTTGGTTGGACAAAAATGATGGGAATGGAATGGTCAATTCCCTGGTCAAATTCCATTCCCATGTTTGGTTGACACTTAACGTCGGGAATGGAATGCTTCATTCCTGACAACTTGGGAATAGACCATTCCCATCTCATACCCCAGAATGGTTCATTCCGTTCCGGACGATGAAGGGAATAGAAAGTTAAATTACTAAACTACCCTGATCGGGCGCGTCCCTCTTCCCCTCTTCTCTCCTTTTCTTCTCTTTCTCTCTTCCCCGTCCTCTTCCCTCTCCCCTCTTCTTCTTCTCTTCTCTCTTCCCCATCACCCTTCTCTCTTCCGCGTCCATCTTCCCTCTTCCCTCTTCCCTCTTCTTCTTCTCTTCTCTCTTCCCTGTCTCCCTACTCCCTTCTCTTCTTCTCTCTTCCGCGTCCATCTTCCCTCTTCTCTCTTCCGCGCCCCTCTTTCTCCTCCCCTGTTTCTCTTCTCCGGGTTTAGCACTGCCCTGTGCACCAAGCTTTTGTACCGGCCGCTGCTCTTCAGCCTCCGGCTGATCGACGCCGAGAGGGACGGTGCATCTCTTCTTCTCCCTCCCTATCCCTCTTCTCCTCCCTGTCCATCTCTTCTTCCCCTGTTCTCTTCTCCTCCCCTGTTCTCTCCTCCGACAGCGACGCACGGGAGCTCTGTTCAAGTCCAGGCCGCACAGGGCCCCCTTGGCGAAGACCCCGGTGCACGCCGACCCCACCTCAACCGGCGCGTCGTCCTACGTCCTCTCCAACTCCATCGTCGGCCTCCCCTCTTTGGTCCTCCTGTCCATCACCTTCGCGGTGACCACATTCTTCGCCATCGGCCTCGCCGGCGGCTCCTCGGGGTTCCTCTTCTTCTTCCTCATTATCCTCGCCTCCTTCTGGGCTGGGAGCTCCTTCGTGACGTTCCTCTCCGGCGTGGTGTCCCAGGTCATGATCGGCAACGTGGTGGTGGTGGCCATCCTAGCATACTACCTGCTCTTCAGCGGCTTCTTCATCACCCGGGACCGAATCCCCGACTACTGGATTTGGTTCCACTACCTCTCTCTGGTGAAGTACCCGTACGAAGGAGTGCTGCAGAACGAGTTCAGCTACACTAACAAGTGCTTCGTCACAGGCGCTCAGATCTTCGACACCACGCCGCTCGGCGCCCTCCCCGCCGACACGAAATCCAAGGTGCTCAAGTGGGACTGTTTCTGGGTGACAGTGGCCTGAGGCTTCTTCTTCAGGATCCTTTTCTACGTGACTCTCTTGTTGGGAAGCAAGAACAAGAGGAAATAGATAGATATACACATACATCATATAGCTAGGTCATGATAAACTACAGTTGATGCATGGGATTTAAGAACTAATTAAACTCCCATCTTCATTTCTTTTGGTTTGTTTTCATGATTGTTGTCTTTGCTTTACGTACTTACAAAATAGTAGCGTTCTTGTCAAAGGATTTCTATCAAGAATCAAAGCTTTTGCTAATTTCCAACTTCCATTGTAGAAAAGAGAAGAGTTGAAATATGCATTGAATGAATTTTATGTACAAAGAGAAGGTGTTTTTGTTTGTCTAGCTTAGTTCACATGTATCTACAATTTTCTCTCATCGTAAAAATTACAAATAAAAGAAAAAAAGGAGGGTATTTTAGTCATGTGTACTTCATTCCTATTCTATTCCCGGGCTTCTGTTTATATACCAAACACGGTAATGCTTCATTCCTATTCCCAATCCTGATATCACAAAATCACCTTGGTAAAAACACATTCCTAATCCCATTCCCATTCCATTCCCATTTTTAATCCCATTCCCATTCCCACCCTTATTCCTTGTGCGAACCAAACATGCCGTAAGTGTTACGGATCGGACTCAACCCGACCCGATTGGACTTGATCCGGTGTGCATAAGGATCCACAGCCAAGGTGGTCCAATCCAACCTAGGCCTGTCAACCCTCTAGTAGGACTAGGTTCCCTAGTTCCCTACTAGCCTATCTTACTTTCTTTCCTAGTTTGAATAGGTTGGATTGTTTCCTGACATTATTATTAGTAGTCTGCTTTCTAGAGTTGTACTAAGACTCCTTCATTGCTCTTTTAGCAAGAAGGCCTTTTGTTGGTTCGTGGTAGGATTGGAACTAGGACTCGTTGAGGTCTATATAAGGCCTAGTACTCCTTTGTATTTTTCAACCAAGCAATGAATTATTATTATGAGGGATATTTTGTATCTTGGGGGGCCTGACCTCCAACAAAGAGTTATCTTACGCTGAGTTCCTCTCCTAGGAAGTTCTCTTCAATCGACGCCATCGATCACCTTCACCCTCGCCAGTCTACTTTTCCGCTACCGGCATAGCCTCTGCTCAACGTTCCCTTGACTTCACCAACGTTCTCTCTTCTTCTCCACTTCTCAACCCTACCCAAGTTCTCAACCGTCCATCCTAGATCACCCGAGCCCCTTTCCCTCTTCCTAACTTCTCACCCATACCAACATACGCCCAAGCCTCTTCTTCCCTTAGATTCGAGCCGACCAGGAAACCCGCAACCCTACACGTATTCACCCAAACCCTTGCACCCTTGCACCCTTGCATCCTTCCTACTCGCCCTAGGATAACCACGTCACCTAGATCTAGTAGGAACTGATCCTAAACTTTAACCCTAGTTACCCTTTCCTTAATTACCTAGTTAACTCCAATCATTTCCTACTTAACCAATGCCCAACCTAAACCTAGATCGCACACCTCCCTTGACCTGGCCCCTTCTAGTTTGTCATACCCAATACGTTCCCAACTAATCCGGGTCCCAGGTATCCTAATCAAGCTGATCCTAAATCCTCTCATCCAAACCCTAGTTAATCCCTCTCTCCTATTCACCTTATCCACCTATATATAATCCTAACCCTTCATCATAAGTGAATCCTAATTGGTTTACTTAACCCAAGACCAGCCTAACCCAGCAGGTTATTTATGTTACCAATAACATAATTAATCTTAGCCATGCATGGCGCCTAGATCTAATCTCAACCCTAGGTTCCCTATCAATCTTAAATGTAATCCAAACCCTAGACCTATTGCTAGCCATTCAAAGCCTCCTGCCTTCCTTAAACCCTAGATTCCTTCTTCTTTCTTTGACCAAACCCTACCATTAGGACTACCTAGGATCCGAACTTGGCCTGAGAAGAGTTACGAGAAGCTGAAATCGTAACAATAAGAATACCTAGTTAACCTTTGACTATTAGAACTCCTTTCACTAACCCCTCTATTACTACTAGCCCTTCAATGGTCGTGATTGTCCTAAATGGATGAAGTAGAGAAGAGAAAGGTAGCAGCATGGAAAGAATCAATAGATAAGAAGGGTAGCAGCAGGTATAAGAAAGTTAATAGGAATCAACCATAGATTTCTCTGTCTTTGCTGTTCATGCTGCCTTTTCAGCAATAATTAAGGTGGTTATGGACAAGATCTTCAATTACTACTGGAGTAGAAACCACCACAGCAACCATAGAATTTTATGGGGGAAGGAAAGCTAGAAGAGGTTACACATAGTAAGAAAACATAAAAATTGAGAAGACAAGTGTGTCGATTTGCCTCAGAAAATCTGCTAGTTCTGAAATTCAGATTTCAGCTTATATTGATAAGCTCGGAGTAGAAAAGTTGGCCAAGAGAGGAAATGTTTTGCTCATAGAAGGAAAAACTTATCAAGAAAAGAAACTCATGAGCTTGCAGGGTGTCAACATGCATGTGATGCAAGGTGTCAGCATGCACGTATAGGTAACTTGGTGTGGAAACTTGACTGGATAGAAGAGGGGTCCAGTAAGACTGAAGAGTCCTTTTACAAGAAAATTCCCTAGACCATAGCATATCGTGAAAACTACAAATCTGAGTATAAGCTTACTAAAAAAGCTGCTATGTCTCCACAAGTTGCTAAACTAAACTATACCAAGCTCATCAATTTAGATTATACTCTAAACAAAAACTAGAATTCATACAGCACCCTTCACATTTGGGAATCAGAAGAAGATCGATTCTCAGGTTGTCACATTGTAGCACAAAATACTTGACAACCTTACAAAGTTAATCATGTTGCTTATTGATTCTTTCAATCGGAATAAATGATATTCTTGCTGCATTTGTTTTTGCCATTGCATGATTTGAGGCAAAGAACTCATATATAACATTGAGGTTAGACAATGTTTGCATCAGAATAACAACTAAGTATTATTCAACACTCTGAACTCAAGAAGAAAATTACCCATATAGAAGAGCGCACTATTAGCATCCAATGCTTGGTAATTGTTTGTTGCTTTGTGTATACTCCTTGCCATCACATTTCAGTCCTTTCAGCCTCCCACTTAACTTTAAACAAGTGGATCCTAAGAAGCTTATTGATACAGGTGACTGAAAGGGAGCTAGCAGGGGAAGGGAAGAGGGAGGAAGGAGGAAGAAAGAGTTAGGGAAGAGAAGGGAGAACGAGAAGAACCGAGAGAGAGTCAGGGAGATGAAGCAAATATGTCATCACATCATCAATAATGCTCATACAAGACTAAGTTCCCTCTTATACAAGATAGGGAACATGACTTGACCATGCCTAATGGTTCAAGTCCAAAACAAAACATGACTTGACCATGACTAATGGTTCAAGTGCAAATAACAACAGTAGGAAATACAAACCTAATAAGCATATAGATCAAGTCCAAAACAACATAAGTGGCGCACATATCATATGTAATCATCCAGCCATAGTGAGAGTGGTTGGATGAGTCCCTGGCACCGCCTACAGACTCGTGTAATGGGCAGTATAGATCTGGTGTCCCGACCAACTCTCCCGGGATAAGAAGAACACAACATGTCGAGGGGTGCACGGTGTTGCTCTGATGGTACTCCAAGAGATCTGGGTCGAGCTGCTGCAACTCTTCACGGGTGATCCACGTGGCATCAATGTCTGGACGCCCGCGCCAACAAACTAGGAAGCGCTGAGCACCACCACTATGGGTAGAAACTAGCTGCTCATCTAAAATAGCATCAATAGACTCTAGTTGTGTAGGCGGCAGAGGCAAAGGGGTAGGGTCAAGAACAATGATATCATCAGGTGGAGGAGGGGTGGAGTGAAAGGGTCGTATGGAATAGCGGACGGGCTATGATAGGCAACCAAGTCTTCAATATTAAATGTGGAGCAAATACCATAATCAGGAGGAATGCCAATAACATAAGCATTTGACCATACCTTATGCAACACTTTGAAAGGTCCAGCACTACGAGGCTGCAATTTATGAGAGGACCCCGAAGGAAAACGCTCACGTCGAATATGAATCATCACATAATCCTGTTCTTGAAATTCTTTAAAACGCCTATGAGAATCAGCATGTAATTTTTATTGAGTATTACTTGTGTGAATTTTCTTGTTGTTGTCTTGATGCAAATCATGAATATAGCGTGCAAATGCATGTGCGGAGTCAAAATTTTAACATAAGGTGACATGGCAAGAGATCTAAAGGCTATCTGGGCCTGTAACCATGCACGACCTCAAAAGAACTTATACCAATGGATCTGTTAAGGGAGTTGTTATAGGCAAATTGAGCACAAGGAACGATCACATCCCAGGAGGTTACCAAGACTCCTATTTATGACTTCGGTTCGGCCATCGGTTTGAGGGTGATAGGCAGTAGAAAACTTAAGTTTAGTACCCACTAGATGCCAAAGGGTTTTCCAAAAGTAGCTTGTGAAACGGACATCCTGATCCGACACGATGGTTTTAGGAAGACCACATAACTCAATGATCTCATCGAAATAAATGCGAGCGGACCTTAGAGGCATCAGAAGTTTTGGTGCAAGGGAGGAAGTGTGCCATTCTGGACAAGAGTCGGTCTTCTTTGAGTCAATTAAACAAGTGATTTTAGTACTCGTTGCGGAAAGTACGGCGAGTCGCCGACTCAATGCATTGGTTTCCTTGTTCACAACGTTCGAACGGTGTTTCAGGACAAAGGTGTACTCCTGAAGGAATTCAACCCAGTGAACACGTCGAGGGTTCAATTTCTTTTGGGAGTTGAGGAAACGCAAGGTCTCGTGATCGGAGTACAGGACAAACTCCTACAGGAGGAGGTGGTGTCACCAATATCGCAGGGCTTGGATCACAGCGTAAAACTCCTTGTCATACGTGGAATATTTTTGTTTGACATCTTTGACCTACTCGTTGAAAAAGGCGACTGGATGTCGCTCTTAACTTAGCACTCCTCCAATGCCAATGCCAGACGCATCACATTTGGCTAAGTCTGGGAGACGCATCACCGGGGGCTGTGTCATTTATTGCTTGATGTCTTGGAAGGCTGCCGCAGCAACCTTCGTCTAGCAAAACTCACTCAGTTTGAGGCAGTCCGTCAAGGGGGCCATCATCGTACTGAACCCCTTGATGAAAGGTTTATAGAAAGTGGCAAGTCCATGAAAACTACGTACATCATTGATGGGTTTTGGCTCGGGGCATTCAATGATTGCTTTAATTTTGTTAGGGTCAGCCACTAACCCATCAAAAGAGACAATATATTCCAATAAATCCACACAAGCGGTGAGGAATAAGCACTTCTTGAGATTAGCATATAAACTTTTTGTCCTCAAAATGGTATATACTTGCCAAAGATGGGTCAGATGCTGCTCCCTGGATTGACTACAGATGAGAATATCATCAAAGTACACGATCAAGAATCTTCCCATGAAAGGTCGGAGTACTTGAGTCATGACTCGAATGAAAGTAATTGGAGCATTGGATAACCCAAAAGACATCACTAGTCATTCGTACAAACCATCCTTGGTCAGTCTTCCATTCATCCCCTAGACGAACCCGAATTTGGTGATAGCCACTTTTTAAATCAAATTTGGAAAAGATAGTAGCGCCCAAGAATTTGGTGGAGTCGAGGGGGAGGACGAGGCGGAGACGGAGCCGGAGCCGGAGGGGAGGAGGGGAGGAAGAGCCGGAGTCGGATAAGAGGAGCCGGAGCCGAAGGGGAGGAGTCGGAGACGGAGGGGGGCTGGAGGCGGAGGGGAGGAGCTGGAACCGGAGGGGAGCCGGAGCCGGAGGAGAGGAGGAGCCGCGTAGGTAGGAGTCGCGATCCCGGGGTCGGGGGTAGGTAAGGAGTGAAGACTGAAGAGGGTCACGGGGCAACAAGAGAGAAAAAGAAGGAAGAAGAGAGAGAGAGAGCAGTGGCCACGTGGAGAAAGCATAGAAACGGGAGGAGAGAGAGAGAGAGGAGAGGTGACACGTGAATTGGTGGGGGATTAGGGAGAGCGAGATAAGGAGAGAAATGAAAGAAAAGGGGCTGGTCGGGTAGTCAGCAAGTCAGAGAATGAGAGAAAGAGAGGAGGGGTGAGTGAATGCACGAGCTAAAAATCGGTATGTTATTTATCATTAATTTTTATTTATCAATGATAAGCCTCATATAATATATTATTTATTATTATTTTCTTATTTAATAATGATAATTAGTAACATTTTTTTATTTAATAATGATTGTTTTTAGCATTCTTTTTTATCTAATAATGGTAGCTTTCCAACAATAATTAAATGTATCATATGAAATTTTAAAATTTTATGTTAATAATCATTTTAGTTATTATATTACTTTCTGATGCTATTTAGTTTTTTATTACTTATTCATGTGATAATTAATAACATTTTTTTATTTAATAATGATTGTTTTTAGTATTCTTTTTTATCTAATAATGGTAACTTTTCAATAATTAAATGTATCATTTGAAATTTTAAAATTTTATGTTAGTAATCATTTTAGTTACTATATTACTTTCTGATGCTATTTAGTTATTGGAGATGCCGCCCAAGGAGCATGTAGACGTCAGATGGGAGCATGGAGAGATAGTTAATGGGAACAAACATCACTGGAGTGCAAGTATTGTGGTATGATCGAAAAGGGAGAAGGGGTGAGCAGACTGAAAATGCATGCGGCTGGTATTACAGGAGACACGAAGAAATGCACTAAAGTGCCACATGAGGTCAAGCGAGCACTTAAACAGGAGATAGAGGCAGTAAAGGTGGGGAAAAAGGCAGCCGAAAGACGTAAATTAGAGATTGACGGACGGGTTACAGAGTATCCAATTGTTGATGACTACGAGGGTATGGGGGACGATTTAGAAGCAGATTTTTGTGCAGCTGTGAACGAGTCGTCAGCTGATCAATGGGCGTGGGAGGAGATTCAACGGCAAAGGGGCAGATTTGGTCCTTCGGAATATGATGTTGGTTCTGGTGTTGGTTCTAGTTCACAACGTTTTGACGAATCGGGTGCTGGAGCTGATTTCCCTCTCCGAAAGCTCAGCAGACAGAATTCTCTTCTTGGTATGTTCGGATCTCACAGACAAAGGAGTAGGGCGAGAACAGACGTCAGAGGCAGGAGAAGCGTAGATGTTAGAGACATAGATCCAAACGCATTTCCTAGTCAAGAGTCCAAACAAAAATAGATCGATGACTGGAAAGGAGAGAAGAAGAAGGCAATAGGGTGCAGCATATCTAAATGATTTCACTTTAGCCATATACCTCCATTCACAGCCGTGAATACTTTATTTTCGAGCTATGATCAGTACAGTCCAGAAACATAGCTCAGGGATTGAGCCACCCACTCCCAAAGACATAGCAGGTAAATATTTGGATGATGAGGTCGAGGACATTCGCAAGTATATATCCACATTTAAGACACAGTAGGATGCTTATGGGGTAAGGAGGATCTGGTGCAAATACAGTGTAGAGATTGTTTCTTCAAAAAGTTTCTTGGGGTCTTCGACCTTCGCTTTTAGTGTTTGAGCCCTCAGTGCGATGTAGGTAGTCCTCATTGGCACCACTTACTATTTGAATGGATACTGCGAGCGAGTCTAATCTAGCATTAGTCCGAGCACTCTCCTGCCCAACCTGGGAACTCACTTGCCGGAGTTTAGTTGTTAAGTCTTGAATGTTTTTCATTAAAGATGCCATTGTAGGGTCCATGACGCGTGGGGTTGTAACTCAGATGTGCAACGACTAATACAAAGTTGCATGCCAATGTAGAGTGAAGCCTACAAGACTAGGATACAAATGCTCACATAAGGACCTAAAGCATGATGCAAGAGATCAACAAGAGTGATTCCAAGTAAATCTCAATATAAATTGATGTTAATTCCAAGCGTCATTCAATTACAGGATTGTGCTACAGAAATTGCAAGCATGTAGTGTTGGATTTTAGAGGTTGCTAGTATGCTCCAGAGTTAATAACAAATGCTAGTTGGCATGGATATTAGTGCAATAAGAGGCAGCAACATGATGGGTTAAACATATATGGCATGTTAGAGAAGCATGCTAAGGGATTTATGTGGTAGTGATCATGCCCAGCACCACAGTGTAATAAACGCGGACCTGGTTCAGTGGATCAGGCCTGAATCATTTTGATTTGAACTTGACTGGATCACCTCCAATGGATTTGCGTTTGGGCTAAATATGTTCTGAATTTGAGTTGGTTCTGCACTGACCTATGTCAATTCGGTGCTGATTTTGAACTTCTGGGTTGTGGAGATGCTGGGTTGCAACTGTATTGGGCCTAGTCTGGATCGAATCAGTTTAGACTAGATCCAATCAACTCTGGCTGGACCCCCTCCTTTAATTAATTTAACTGGCATGATCCCCTTTTTGATAAAGCTTATCGCGATCTTAGGGATCTTGTAGCTGCAAAGGAGGTGAGGGGTCCCGTGCTAAGGGTGTCGAGAGGTCCCAAGGTGGAGATGTCGTGACTGCGGACGGCAGAGGTGGAGGTGGCGTGGATACGGACGACAGAGGTGGAGGTGGTGGCAGTGATGACGACGATGAGTGGCGGTGCTTCTACAGACGACGAGAACGGTGATGGCAACAACAATGGTGGCGGTTGCGATGCCATCCAACGAAGATTCCGGCCAAGGTGAGTCTCTCCCTCCCTCCCTCCCTCCTCCTCTTCCTCCTCTCGTGAGGAATGAAAGGGAAGGGATAACAGGAGGGTCGACTGCCTGTACCAGACATCAAGCGGCCTCCTCTGGTACCAATTTGATGCAAGGTGACTAAAAGGGAGTTAGCATGGGAAGGGAAGGAGGAAGGAGGAAGAAAGAGTTAGGAAGGAGAAGGGAGAAGCAGAGGAACCGAGAGAGAGTTAGGAAGAGGAAGCAAATCTGTCATCATATCATCAATAATGCTCATACAAGACTAAAGCTCCTCTTATATAAAAAGAGGGAACATGACTTGACCATGTCTAATGGTTCAAGTCCAAAATGGAACATGACTTGATAATGATTAATGGTTCAAGTCCAAAATAACAACAGTAGAAAATACAAAGCTAATAAGCATATAGATCAAGTCCAAAACAACATAAATGACACATATCATATGTAACCATCCAACCATAGTGAAAGTTGCTGGATGAGTCTCTGGCACCCTGTAGACTCGTGTAATGGGCGGTACAGATATGTTGTCCCCACTACTTATGCTAGTAAATGAAATGTGTTTAAGGAGGCTCATTAGAAGTACAAACCCAAAAGCATTGGTAGTTAACGGGTCTCACGCAAACCTGTTTTATTTATGTTTACATCATATCTCATGAACCCTTTTCTTATTGAATTTCCACCTGAAACCCATTAAGATAATGTGTTGAGGCCGGTGCCGGTTATCAAGTCTACTCCCAGTCGACTCGATATTTGTACGGAAATCCTTTTGAGAATCTACAATTGCTAGGTGAATGACAGTTAAGAAGCACGATGGTTCACATCCATAACTTTTTTTCTTTTCTTTTCTTTTGGTTTTTTTTTGCTTATTAGATGAGCCGAAGCTTGGTTACAGAAAAAATGGTTCACATCCATATAGACACAAAACGTACTTGCATTTTTAGTTTTGGAAACCTAACAAAACAATACTTAAGATAAAAACAAAAGGAAGAGGTCAAGCATGAAAAATACAAGCACCTACAATTCACAATATAACATTTTTCTATGTGCTTCTTAACATGTGCAAACAAAGAAAAAAAAATTCGGACTGAGCCTTTATCATGTGAAACCACTAAAAGATTCTTAGCATTCCTTTAGTTCCTCAAAACGGAAAATTTTGTTTGACCAATCATGTGACTCAGACTTTATATATCCTGAATCATTCTATTAAAACCAAATTGATCCTGAAAACTTCCAGATTCACCGAGATAACTAAAGACACGGGATACATAAGAGAATGATAGCGAAGAGGAAAGAACCAAGTTAAAGCTCCAAAAGCGAAGGATAGCATGAAGTCCTTTTCAATTCAGACCATTAATGAATGGTTCTGGGAAGTTAAAAAAAATATTTTGCTGACTAAACACTGATAGTATGAGGTTAAACTTTCTCCATACCGCAATGCGTGTGCAGTCAATGAGTGCAATCAGGTCTACATTGAGAGTGCGTCTCCAGGTACCAATCCCATCAGTTTCATCTTTATGAAACAGTAAGTCAGTGCTTATGCCAGCACCATTGATACAGATGTCCAGCCCTCCATATGTCTCCAAGTGGTTTTCAAAAGCAGCAGCTATAGAACCTGCTCATCAAGGTTACAACAGTAAGTTTAAAAAATTGCAAGTAAAACAATTTTGAATTTCCATTAGATCCTCAGACATATTCCTTTGTGGCCTTGAGTAGTCTGTAAACTAAGTATGACAATTCAGAGAATGTTTTGTCAGCTAATGGTAGATCAAGATTTTATCCTTTCAGTCATTGCAATTTACGACCTAAAGCCATGCCAACAAAATGAGAGCTCCAAAATGAATAGTCAATGTAACAGGAAAATGTGGGACTGTACAACCAGCAGATCAAAGTCCACAAGTATCAAAATATAATTCACAGATAAAATGCTACCGGTTTATCATTTATTAGCAGATAGCTTGGACATTGGTGGCCTAAAATGATATCCTTATGAAAAAAGTGTGTCAAGGATTCATTGTTTCTCGTGTCATAGAGGAGATTCAGTTACAGCAACCAGAAAAAAAGAAGAGGCCAGAGACCTTTCTTTTAGACTACATTCTACATGATCATGACTACTTTTTGCAGCTGCTGAATGTTGCCATAACTTTTCAAATATCTATATTTCCAAAGGAGTCCTTATAAACTGTAGCAGGTTTAAGGAGCCTGCAGTACTTACTTGAATTGGTCACATCACACTTAATAAACAAGGCTGAAGGAAACATTAGCCTGGTGTAGAACTTTCTATTCTCCTTTTCGAGCAAGGAAGCAACTTCCTTTCCCTTCTCTTCAGAATAGTCCACAATAGAAACAAACAAACCTTTTTTTGCAAGAGCCAAGCTAAGTGCTTTACCTGCAAGAATAGAAGAATTCACAAGGACTTTAGGTTCACTAGTGACACAGACAACAAAAACACTTCTAGTATGTCAACCTATGTTTTTAATGTGCAATGCATACGGGAAGTGATAATGATATTTTAAAACTCAGATGTTGTTTAGTCGAGGATGTTTGACTATGAGAGACTGAGAAGTTGAGATAAAGAAACGTAGATCATGAAATCTAGTTGAAGCCATGATCACTGTGTGGCTGGCCCATTCACTAGCAAGGGCCTTTGCTGATAATAAATTACTGTGCCAACCAGCATGTAAATCCTTGGTTCAAGTATTCTAAGGAGATCAAAGGGCCAAAGCTGTTCTTCCCTCAGCAATAAACCAGTTTGCATATAGAGGTTTAAGTTCAATAGGAAAAATAGAGCAAAACATCCTGACGAACGACCAGTCATCCAAAACAACACTAAAACAATCCCTCGGCTAACAAACCACTGCTTCTCCTGATGCTACGTTGATGTCGCTCAGAATTCACAATCTAGTATGACTAAAATACATCAGATGCTCATCCAATTTACAGTAATTAACCTTGAGCACAATCCAATTTACAATAAATCTCCCACACAAGAACCCATCAAGACTCTAACTTTAAAAGCCAATCCATCCGTTATGCGTAGCACAAAATCGCAAAACAACTTAATATCCACGGCAACCGTCCATATTTTCTGAAAACAATTTGGTCGATCAAACAACCCAATCGCTTCGCCAGTCCAACAAAGACTCCCAGGAACTCTCAAAACCAAGAACCCACGACTTCCTACAAAAGCCAACACTCCCATAGGTAGGGTTTTTACCGATGCCGGAGGCGCCTCCAGTGACGAGAGCGGACATCCCGGGCTTGAGCTCCATCCCGATCGATTCAAGAACCGACCTTGAGAATTCCTAGTAGTCAAGGTGAAGAGAGACGAAATTTAAGAGATAGGAACGGAGTTCGAAACAGGTCACACTTGCTGTTAGCGTGAGAAGAAACGGCCAAAATTAGATGTCGAAATAATTCGTCATAAATTCTTGAATTTGCTGTCAAATGACGTGGACAGTGCCCGCCTGGACGCGGGACGACCCGCAAATCCCGGGGTTTCAAAAGAAGGTGTTTCTTTTGGCTCGCTTACAATGACGAATCCGGATAGGGTCGGTCTATCGACACCGCCGAAATTACTAAGGACATCACCTTTACACACCGCAATTTACTTTGAAATCCAGCACAATTGCTATCTACACCGTCTATTTTTTCAGTTTCTCCCTTAACTACCCTTATAAGCCCTACACCGCTCTCAAGCCCTACACCGCTCTCGTTTGGTCCCTTTCTCCGATCCCCTTCAAGCGCCGCCATCGCCTCCCCGGACTATCCCCTCATCTCGCCACCGGCTAAGATGTCGAAGAGGCCCACCAAACTGACAGCCGCAATCAAAAAGAAAGGTACTCATCTGTGCATTCTTCGATTTTAAAAATTCAAACATTGATTTAATTTGTTCTCTATCGTTGTGGATGTGTATTTTCTAAACCAAATATGTTCTACAGTTGAAATGGCAGCTCTTGGGGAGAGCCCGTCGACCTCTCCAACAATTAAACGCCGAAACCCACCCACGGCATCTGAGAGGCAGCGACGGACGAAGAGTTATGAGGGAAGAAGGAAGAAGCCAGCTAAGGCAGCCGCAATCGCGAAGAAAGGTACTCATCTATAAATTTTTTACCATTCATCTGATTCAATTTTCAAAATCCGAATATTTGGTATGTCTTCGATTTTACAAATCCGGATTTCCATTATGTTTCGGTTATTAAAAGCTGAAATCATGTTTGGTTTTCGGTATTTAGAAGTCGAGGTTGTTATTATTATGTTCGGTAAAGTCGAACGTTGGGTTGTTTTCCGACTTTTACAAGCCGATCATGTCCGACTTTTCAAAGCCGAACTTAACTGAGAGATCTTGACTATACTTCTCTCCTTTTGTTCTCTATCGTTGTGGATGTGTATTTTCTAAACCAATTATGAATTCCACTGTTGAAATTGCAGCTCTTTGGGAGAGCTCGTCGACCGCTCCAACAAGTAAACGCCGAAACCCACCCACGGCATCTGAGCGGCGGCGACGGACGGCTACTTATGAGGGAAGAAGTACGGAGCCAGCTGAGGTAGAGGAACAAGCCATGGGTACGCCGCAATTGGCAGCCACAAGCGCCCTCGTCCGGACCTACAGATTCTGCATTTATCGCCGCGGTGTGAACCATTTCGAGTGCATAATGTGACATGAAACCCCGCAGTTCTCTAAATACCATCGGCTTGAGTTTGTGCTGCACCATATGATTGCTTTTCTCAAAAGAAGCCAAGATGCTTGTGCGTTGGAGCTCAAGCAACGCATGTATCGTGGCCCATGATGTGTCAAAGCTGCAATTAGATGCTCCAAGATGCTTTTTCAGCTTCGCATGTGCACTCTCAACCTTGTTTGTAGTTGTGTTCCCAAAATGCATGTAGCTGTCTACCCACGCACCAACGAATGACTCGTTGTACCCATTCAGCCATGAATTCTTGAGATATGCAATGGCATTTGGATATGCGAGGAAAGTGCGCTCCATAAACTGCACATTCTCGATATATTTCTCCACGGTAGGGGACTCTACTACCAGCTGCTAGTAAGACATGAATGAATTCCACTTATCCAATGTTTCGAACATCTTACGGCAATTGACCATGATGTTATTGCTGATGTGCCATCTGCATAGCATGTGTTTAGCAGTCGGGAAGACATGGTGCACAGTATCAACCAATGCCAAGTCTCTATCTGTCACAATGACGCGCGGCTGCATACACCCATCCATCAGGCTCTTCAGCTTATCTAGTGCCCAAACAAAGGTAGACTTCGACTCAGAATGAAGATATGCAAAGGCCGATGCAAATGTCAGACCCGTTGATGTAGTTCCAACTATCTCTAGAAGCGGGAGTCGATACTTGTTTGTTTTGTACGTGCAATCCATGATGAGGACCTCCGGAAAGGCACGCAACAACTCCACAGATGAAGGGTGTGCCCAGAATATGCTCTGGACGCAAAAGGAAGAATCATCGCTTGTATGCCACTCCACGTACCCACTATCATTCAGATGGGCCAAGAGAGACTGCATCTCGGATCTCCCCGCTTTCTCAACAACTCTATATTTTTGCCGTGCATTGTATATGTACTTCATCGTAGAGACATTATGCGGATTTCTCCGCTTTATAGTATTCAATATCTCTTTTGGCTTCACTAAACTTCCTGACAAATCAACCGTCATAATTTCCTCTTCGGAGGATAACCTACCAGCATACGAATGCCCCTCCAAATTACGTGCACTTGGATGATTGTGCACCCCACATGTCACTCTCAACATCCATTCGTCGGCAGTAGAGAGCTTCACTCCCTGAAGTCTGAATGGGCATCCACATTTCTTTGTGCTAGTATCTCTCTTCTTAATTTTTCGGCCCTTAATATCTATCCCATGCTTATTCACTCCGTACTTTGATGTGTTTCTGTATTCGCTACTACGCTCACATGCCAAGATGAGCCTTGGCTTTTTATTTCCACCCGTCTGGGAGTGTTTGATCACAATTACAAGCCCATTCTGCCTTCCGACTTCTTGGGCCCACTGGATAAGCGTTGACCGGGAGCTAAAGATCTGGTAGGCAGCAAGAAAGCATAATAATCAGGGTACTTGCATAGATAACATGATGATTTTAAGTTAGCAAATATACCATAGGAGTCGTGAAAGCCTCAGTAAAATCTCGTATTATAGCAGTTCCAACATTGCTATCGGCGGTAGAAGCATATATCTGGATTAACAAAGAATGTTAGTGAATTGACAATTATCGATTTTTTAAAACTGAACATTAAGCACAGATTCGGTTTTTTAAAACCGAACATTAGGCACAGGTTCGGTTTTTAAAAACCGAACATTAGGCACAGGTTCGGGTTTTTAAACCCGAATATAAATCGACTTTTAAAAAGCGAACATACTTTTATAAGTTCGATTTTTAAAAACCAGACATACAATCGAATACTGCTTTGAATAGATCACAAGTTCGATTTTTAAAAACCGTACAGGTTCGATATATTAAAATCGAAACAAAAACAGTAATTCGGTTTTTAAAAACCGGACTATGCCGATGGAAAAGAAAAACGAGTACCAGAGCTGTCCGATCGGCGTCTTCTCCAGAGGAGTCTTCTCCAGAGGCGTCTTCTGCAGATGCTTCTTCTCCAGAGGCGTTCTCTCCGACTACCGCGTCCCATAGCATCTTCTCTAGTTCGAGCACCTTCTCCCGTAGGTCTTCTCAGAGTAGATCTTCTCAGAGCTTCGCCTTCGCAGCCAGTAGATGGATAGTAGGAGGATGGGGAGGAAGACAATGTAGGGTAATGGGGGTGGTGATGGAGGCGATGAAGATATTGATCGTTAGGGCTTAGAGGGAAGTAGCTGATGGAGAGTTATAAGGAGATGATGGATGTAGGAGATGATATCCATGGCTGGGGTGTCCTTAGCAAAAACCTGAAGAAAAAGGATGAAGAAAAACATTTGGATATTAAAGAGGGGTGTTTAAGACATTGGTATGAAGGGTATTTTTGGCATTATCAGAAAAGATTTTTGGGCGGTGTCCTTAGTGATTTCGTCGGTGTAGATAGACCGACCCATCCGGATAAGATTAGCATTTCAATATTATTTGGCTATTAGTTTTCAGTTTTAACACCATATAACTAACACGTTTTTTTTTGTGGCATGAGCCTCAAAAGCTAGGCTAAAACCAACTACTGATTAAACTTTAAAAGATAAGAAAAATGAGTCAAATCGCGTGAGATGCTATCACCTCGTCTATCACACCCCGATTCCAAAAACTCATCGAGATCGGGGCGTGAGGCACCTAAACCTATCTACATCGTCAATAGGCGTAACAAGTATATAATCGCTATAATTTTCAAAAGTTGATCCTGAGGGTAGAAAATAAATTTACAACTAATTTAACTATTACAAACCCAAATTAAACATTTAAGACTAAATTTTCATTTAATACCCTGTAGTTTGTTTGATATTTTTATATGGTCCCTCACATTCAAAAAGTTAAAATTAGGTCCTTTAATTTTCAATTTTGCTTCTACATGGGCCTCCAGCCCGCACGCCGTCAACAAGTTAACGACAAATTGACCTATTTTTGTCCACGTGGCCTACTTTAGATTTTTTTTTATTAAAAATAGCCACATCAACATCTCTCTCTCGCTCTTCCATCCCCACCTCCACCCCCGATCATGGTGTCAACGCCGAGATCCTCGATGGCCCCGGTAGCCTCGACAGTGGCTGGAGGTGGGATCTCGCCGACGGGGGTTGGAGAGAGGTCGAAAGTAGATGGAGTATTAAGATCCTTTGTTGGAAGATGTTAAGAGGGTTGGAGAGGGTGGATTCAACGGGACAGCGTCAGTTTGGGGGTTCGTCGGAATAGGGAGGACTACATAAGCAACAAATTGAAACTCAAGGGACCCAATTTCAACTTTATGAATGTGAGGGACCCTATAAAAATATCAACAAAACTACAATGTACTAATTGAAAATTAAGCCAACATTTAAAGAAAACATCATTTCTCATTAATTAAATTTAAAGTTATACAATCTGTCCTCAAATAAGAAGCACAAGTGATGAGTCACTAAATATTCATAATTAAACCTCTTAAATTACCTTTGTTAGCCCGGGAGTGTTTGTATTTGATAGTTTGTTAAGTGATTTCAGGTTTAATGAAGATTCAAGCTAGAAAGTACAGAAAAAGGTTAATATGCTAAAAATACGCTCTTCGTTGATTGTGAGGAGAATATTCTCCAGAAAATATTTATAAGTCCAAATATTCTGAAACTTTAGTACGTAGTAGAAGACGTCAAGGGCTCCAACTTTGATGTTGGACACGTTGCTAAATTCCTGATGGATCCTTTGTGTACACCCAGGCTTGCTTGAGGGTGACACTGTTGTGTTCCCTCCTTCTTTGTGCGAGTCGTAGTGCAGTTTCCCTGCTGAGCTTATGTCACGCCCCGACCCAGAAAACCCATCTAGATTGAGGCGTGAGTCACCTAAACCTGTTTATATCATCAATAAGCGCACACGTATATCAATGCTATGGATTTGAACAATTTGGTCCTCCAGTTCATAAATGAATTCTGCATAATCTCCTGTATAATTATAGCGCAAAAAACCTATAGATTTCACAATTGTACAACTTCAATATCATTACATTCCTCAGCGTGTACCTTAAAGAATATTACAACATTTCTCAAATACAATTGAATTAATAATCATACAATTCTGTTCTCGAATATTTCAGATTATACATCAATTTATACACCATTGATTAAAAATGTAAATTAACTACAAAAGAACTCCTCGAAGCTCCATGTCCTCGATCACCTCAAAATATCGCGCCATCTTCTAGAAGAACACCTGAAAGAATTAACTGCATCGACCTGTATCACCGATGCAGCCCAGGTAGGGTGAGCAATAATACCTAATAGGGTTCTACTCTACGTCGCATAAAAAGGATGGGAAACTGCAACTGTATCGTTCTCCACCTAAGCCTAAGAGATGTCAAGGGTCCCCATAACCCTGTCGATTCCCGAGGGCTCCTGTCCAGGTCCCACCCTCACCCAAGAACAAACGAAAGGAAATAAAGACTGCATGCTCCTGTCCAGGTACCACCCTGCCCAGCCGTACCATATCTCGTGGGGACACACAAGTCAGGACCTTGACAACCATCCTTGGCACTTGGCCTTGGAGATCCGACATGACCTCTATACCTCAAGTACAAGAATATCAAACATGGTCGACTATAACAACAACCTCACATGATAGTAAATATGATCATTCGATGACAATCACGTCCTAGTCCTCAACTACCAAAACCCCGGTCCTAGGGCTAGATCCGGACTACCCGAGAACCCCGGATCGGCGATCGAATCCATCGCCTATCACCTAGCCTTAATGCTTCTAATGCAAACAAATGCATGCAATGCTCACGCGCACATTTAATAGATCAGGATATGCAGCAGTATGTCATACGTCATACAGGGCTAGGCATAGCCTCAAGCTTGCCAGTGGGTAAACATAGCAATGGTCCAAAGCAATAAAGATCTATCTAGCAAAGCAAAAGTATCAAACACCCAACAAATCAAAATTCAGCATTACAATGACGTCCATAGCCGTTAACCGTAATTTGGTACAATGGGGATACAACCCCGGCCAACCAACAGACAACAGTTACAATACACATTAACTAGGGCACAACCTCGGCCCATCTAATTATCTAAACATCCCAAGGGACATGACTCCCTTGGTTCAACCACAAGCCTCACGTAGGGTTGGGCCACATATAGGGCCTACATTTATATACATATAGATAACATACTACAATTTGAAGTAAACTTCTAAGTACATGGAATTGACGACGGAATACACGCTCGTTAGTGAAATACAAACTCATATAGATGATAGGCCTGATGGTCAATTTAATGCTAATTGGACAAGTAAGCTACTAGTTAAACCGACAAACCGATATCGAGGGTTCAAACACCCAAAACCTATCAAATCTAGCTTGTAAATCCTAGATGTTACTAAGAACATCAATTAAGGGTATTAGGTGAATTAAGCATGTAGGATTCAAATACATAACCATACGTGATTCACAAAATGTAAAGACTAATTAAGGGAAAGTTAGCAAGTAAGAAAATAAGCCGATAAACCATGTAATTAGCTGTCGAATTCCAACCAACTAATCATGATAGTCCTAACCAATGCTAGGAATACCAACTGCATGTATCTCGAAGGATTAAACAGGGCAAAACATCGAAAATCCACTACAAGGCTAAATTCCGGATTGCTACAGTAAACCCTAGTTAGAGGCGGTGAAATCTTATCAATTCGACCTCCAAACGAAGTCAAACTTCAAATTAAACTTGGGTAGATGTATCTTAGCATGTTAGGGACATGCATGCCAAGTATTGGATCTAATTGATGTCTAATTTCCACATAATTTACTAATCATTTTCTTAATTTCAGTTCAGCAACATCTTAGGAAACAATTCACCAAAAAACGTATATAAATCCAAAAATCACGAAACTAGCGGCAATTGAAAGTAGATCTGAAGATCTACAACCTTCATGATGAAGGCTTTGTGAGATTCCTCACGGAAAAGCACCTGCTTCGAGCAGAAGCTGGCTGGATGCACTGAACAGCGGCTGAAAACCAAATTCGGGAAGAACGGCTTGATAAACTCCAATTAAAACCCATCAACATACGATTAGAACTAGGTTAGATGAAATCCAAGCCCATGGAAACAAGGCAGGAGGAAGAAATCCACAAAAATCCGATTGAAAATCCTCTCAATAAAATCCGAAATCTATGAATCCAAAACTAGCAACTAATCTAGCATGAATAGCATTCAAGCAATGAAGGAAACAACCCACAATCACATGAAGATCCTAACCTAAGACTGAATCAAAGATTCAGGTAGGAAACCCTACCTAAGAGCTTGGGGAAGAGGAGATCTGGGCTTGGTCTTCGTCCCTGACGCTGTCCAGGGTGCTGAAGCTCGGCAGCGGCGAAGGAACTCCAAGGGAACGCCGACGGATCTCATCAATTGGCGACGGTGGCTTCCGGCGAACTCGAGAGAGAGGTAAGGGAGAAGAGAAGGGTCAGATTTGAGCATAAAGGAAGCTGGGGGAACCCGAGAGAGGTGAGGGGGAGCTCGGGGAGGAGCGGCAGCCGGTGACGGTGGCGAAGGAGCTCCGAAGAAGAGAGAGAAGCCAGCGCAATCACGGGTAAGGGAGAGGAAAGGTGGGTCGTGTGCGGGCACAGGAAGAAGGAAGGGAAGAGAGAGAGGCAGAGGGATAGAAGAGGGTTAAGTTCAGATGAGCCAACTGATCGGACTGAATCCGATTTGACTCCAAATTACGATCTCATCGCAATCTAATCAGGATCTGATGATCACGAATGCTCCTACTGGAACTATTCAATCACGTACATCAATCAAGGTTGTGTGTGTACTACACGGGTGTGAAACCGACCGGCAAGGCATAATTTATCAAATTGCCCTTGGGGTCCAAAAGCAGCGATGCGATCAACCGAACGCAACCCAAGGCCAACCGAGCCAAACCAACAAAACCAGCAACACGCTGTTGGACCAGGTTGGAGAAATGGGTCCTCACATGTTAGTTATTCACGCCTACCCGGGCTGTATTTTGCAGGTACAGATGCTAGCTCTTCTTCGGTGGCCCCTACTGGGGAAGTGTTTGGTGGCACGGCAGCGTCTGACGGAGCTTGAGGAGCGGTGATCATCGTCTGTATCCCTTTTTGTTATAGTTAGCCTCCTATGAGAGTATGATGTATAAATGTTAACCCTTTTGAGGTTTTGAATTATATCTTTACTATATCATTTGAGGTTTGTGATAATTATTTTAATAAGGGTGCTTATGAATTGTTTAGAGAGACCAATAGATTAGAGGAAACCCTTGCTAAAACTTTTCCGCACTTAATTAGGTTCCGGTTCACGTCGCCCGGCCCGGTTGGGCCTTCGCGGGTCGGGGCGCGACAATTATCCAATCTACTCATTCAGTTCACACAGTAGCAACACGAAGCAAGTGAAGAATACCAATATAGCTACGACCAACAGAGAAGAAGGAAACTGAGCTTCAAATCTGAGAGTAAGGGAAAACATGAGCATCCACACAGTCGCATCAATCCATTAGGCTATGAAGTCGAAACTATATCCAGCAAATCCAAACCAAACCCAAAAAACTCCATGGAAATCAGGAGTGGGGTTGGCAGAGGATCTCAAGTGTCCGACAAACCAAGAACAGAGAAAGAGAAAGAAACACAGTCGAAGCACCAACCTGAGCAAAAGGGAGTAAAGGATCCAAAGAGGAGGAAATCTCATTGAAATCCATCAAAACCAGAAAGAGGGAAAGAAATCTCTTCAAATCCAGCAAAGAAATCGGGAGATCTAAACATAGCATCAGTTAAAGGAAAATAAACGCCAAAGTAACCATTAGATCTACGCAACAACATGTAAAGGAAAAGTAAGAACATCACAAGAGAGGCACGAATCCAACAAGTAGCCACAAAATCATCAGAGAAGTCATGGATCCAAGGTATCATGCATCAAACCCATTCCTATTGGCCCAAACAGAGATTAGGGTAGAGTCCCTACCTCTGGATTGTGCGAGAGCTCCTCCTCCAGTCATCGATGGTGTTGTCGTCGGTTCCCTCCGGTCGCGATCGCTGCTTGGTCAGGTTGCCGCCCTCTCCTCTCTCTCTCACTCTCTCTCTATCAGGACAGAACCCTCACGCGAGAACAGGGCACTCAAAGGGGGGTTTTATATGATCATTGTGATCAAAGATCCTGGCCGTTCGATTTGTTAGAGCTGATCCCAGACACTCACAATTCGATCCTCGCGATCTAACTCAAAGCCTCCGATATAGGGTACTCCTAATGGTCTAATTGATGAGTGCATGAAAGTGCACTCTAAATAGCCTTATAACCATCTCAATTGCTAGATTATTATCCTTAATCAACATCTTTATTACTATTTTTATATCTATATGTTGCTTCACATAGTTGTTTGGAAAATGCAGGAAAAAAGAGTAAAGAAGCTGAAAAGATTACAAGGATCAACTTGAAAGATTAAACTGTACCTGCTCATGAAGAATCAGATGATGTGCTATATATGGTTGGAAAGCTCTTGAAGTCTAGTTTCTGGTGAATTTTATGGTTCGTGATTCCGAGTTTTTTAGAAGAAGTTACGACAATTTTAGTACTAATGGCGCAGCCTGGATGGCACAACAGTAAATACTCAGGAAAGAAAGATCGATCATGTTCCCTAGAAGGATCGATCCTTTTATGCAGACAGACCTGACAAAACGCATACTTTTCAGATGATCACAGAAGGATCGATCCTCCTTTCACTCAAGAATATTGAGGAAATCGTCGAGGAGAAGGATCCATCCTACTCCTTCAGAGAAGGGTCCATCCTAGTCTCACAGAAAGATCCATCCTACTGAGAAGGATCGATCCTACTCCTATCAAAGGATCGATCTTCCTCGGGCATAGCCAGAAATTAAAGATTTTGGTATCAAAGGATCGATCTTACACCTATGGAAGGATCGATCCTACCTACCCAGTGAAGAAAGTTAACGGCTCAGATCTAATTCGAGGATGGAGACACTTAAAGGCTATAAATAGGACTCTTTCTAAGGTTTGAGGGGCTTTTTGGCAGCGTTTGGAGGAGAGGAGACTGGTTCCAGGCTTGGTTTTCTTTTCTTTTCCTTATCTTATTTCTTTTTTATTTCTTCATTAGTTTTGTTGCCCTCATGATAAACATGAGTGGCTAGTTTCTTCTTTAAGGTACCGATGTAGCCTAACAGAATCATTCTATGTTATTGGATCATATTTATTTAATTAGTTTATATTTCTTATTTCATTCATTATTATAACTGAGATCTTAAATACATTTATCTGGCAAATAGAGGTATTATAGATTGTTTTATGTGAGATTGGGTGAGGGTTCATTCCCTAATCTTGCATGATCTATGAATGAATGGGTTTATGTCAAAGCCGGGTTCAAGCTAAGGCTATTCTTGGTTCATAATTGTTCTTCATAGCTTAATGGATTCTTGGTTAACACTTAGTTATGGGTTCATTAGCTAGGGTTAATTGAGGGTACTTGGTGAAGAACGCGGCCGAACGGATCATCATATCAGAAGAACGAACCCTTGGAATTAAATTGAGATCTTGATTGATTCAATGCATAGAATGAGGATGTTATGGTGAAATCGGAACCTTAGTTTTCATCCATCATATTTCCGTCGTTTTCTTATTTCGTTATTAGATCATCTATTTTCGATATTTCATATTTCTTACTTTCCATTCCTTATTTTCTTTCTTCTATAATCTTTAGTGTTTCACTCTAATAATCTTTACAAATCTCTGTGGGTACGATACTCATTTTACTGCTATACTGATCACACCGATTCGTATACTTGCGAGATATAAAATTTATTCATCAGTTTCTAAAAACCCATTTAGTACCAATGACGGGATAATCATAAGATCTAGGTACCAAATTCCAAACTTCATTTCTTTCAAATTGATTCAACTCTTCTTGTATTGCTAAGATCC
Source organism: Narthecium ossifragum (assembly GCA_963920575.1). Classification (NCBI taxonomy): domain Eukaryota; kingdom Viridiplantae; phylum Streptophyta; class Magnoliopsida; order Dioscoreales; family Nartheciaceae; genus Narthecium; species Narthecium ossifragum. Next base: position 9,430,859 of record OY986971.1, on the reverse strand, counting down.
AATGATCATCCTCTAGTGCTTCCTCAATCGTTTTCGGCTCAATTTGAGATAGGAAGGTTAGATTTGCACATGCATTTAATGAAGATCTAGTTTGGATTCCTCCTGATGGTTCACCAATTATCAATTCTTTTGGGTGTGAGGATGCATATTTCCAATTTTTAGGCAAACCATGATGTTGATCACTAGGTGTAATTTCAAAGGATTCCTCAAATCTATCATTTAATTTTTCAACATCATTTTGGGTTTTCACTACTACATCTTTTGATTTGACATTAGGAATATCATCATCTTTACCATCAATTCTACTATGAACTATAATCATTTCATCAAAAGTAATATGCATTAATTCTTCAACCACTAAGGTCATTTTATTGAAGATTCTATAACTTTTGCTTCTCTCCGAGTATCCAAGAAAAACTCCTTCACAAGATCTAGCATCAAATTTTCCAAGATTATCCTTGCCATTGTTTAAGATAAAACACTTGCAACCAAAAGCTCTAAAGTACCCAATATTTGGAATTCTTCATTTCCAAAGATCATAGGGGGTTTTCTTCAAAATAGGTCTCAAAGTTACTCTATTGATCACTTGGCAAGAAGTATTAATTGCTTCGGTCCAGAAATACTTAGAAAGATTATTCTCACATAATAGAGTTCTAGCCATGTCTTGCAGGGTCTGATTTTTCGTTTCAACAACACCATTTTGTTGAGGGGTTTACTTAGGAAGATTATTATCACATAATAGAGTTCTAACCATGTCTTGTAGGGTCTGATTTTTCGTTTCAACAACACCATTTTGTTGAGGGGTTCTAGGTGATGAGAAGTTATGAGAAACCCCGTTGTCATTGCAAAACTTTTCTAGATGGGAATTCTTGAATCCTCCTCCATGGTCACTTCTAATGCATGTAATGAGAATACTTTTCTCATTTTGGACTCTTCTATAAAAGTTGGTGAATTCCTCAAAGACTTCATCTTTGTGTGCAAGGAAAATCACCCATGTATATCTAGTGTAATCATCTACTAGTATAAAATCATATGAGCTACCACCTAACCTTGTAAGTTTGGTTGGTCCAAAAAGGTCCATGTGAATGAGTTCTAATGCTCTTGTGGTAGAAACTACATCTTTAGGCTTGAAAGAGGATTTTACTTATTTTTCTCTTTGACATGTATAACAAATCTTATCTTTCTCAAATTTGATCTTGGGAAGTCCAAGAACAAGGTCTTTTCGAGAAAGTTTGGATATTAAATCCATATGTCCATGTCCAAGTCTTCTATGCCATAACCAAGAATTATCATTTAAGACACTAAGGCATACATCATCATGGCAAACAAGATCATCAAGATAAAATGTGTATACATTACCATCACGATGACCTACTAGCAAGATTTTATCACTAAGAGCATTCTTAACATAGCATTTTGAATCTTCAAAAATAACTTTGTTACCTCTATCACATAATTGACTAATGCTAAGCAAATTATGTTTCAAACATTCAACCAAGAGAACATTTTCAATAATAATGGAGGAGGTTTTACCAATATCGCCAATGCCAATTATTTTTCCTTTTCCATTGTCTCCAAAGGTCACCATTCCTCCATCTTTGGATTGAAAGGTTGAGAACATGCTCCTTTCTCCCATCATGTGTCTTGAGCATCCACTATCAATGTACCATCTTTTGGCCTTTGTGTTGGTTTTGATCTTGGATCTCATACACTTCTACAAATAAAAGATCAAACCTTGATTTTTGGTACCCAAATCTTTTTGGGTCCATTTGCATTAATACTATGCATAAGAGAAGAAGATGAATGTCTAGTTGCCCAAATTTTCTTAGCATTAGCATGCCTCATGAGATAGCAAGTAGGTGCAATGTGACCTACTTTGCAATAATAATCACATATAGGTGCTTGTGCTACCTTAGGAGGATGAGAAGAAACTTTAACAAACTTAGTTTTCTTTTGGTTGTTCACCTTCCTAGGGTTGTCGCCAATTCCTTCCTTGTTTAAGGAGCTCCTTTGGCTATCAAGGATCTCATCTAGCTTGTCTCTAATCTTCACGAATTTAGCTACAGTGATTTTTAAGTCATTAATCTCAAGAGTGAGATCTCTCTCTTGGATTTCCTCAAGTAGATAAGTTCCTTTTGCATATCATAGTTTGTGTTCTTCAATATGGTGAGCTCATATTGAGTGTCCTTGAGTTCCTCCTCAATTGTGTGTCACTAGTGTCACAAGAGTTGTTGTCTAGCATACATTTGTTTTCTTTTTCTAAGGTTCCAATCCTATGCATGGCATCTAATTTTTCTTCTTCTAGTTTCTTCAAGTCCTTACAAGTAGCATAGTATTTCTTTTTAAGAAACTTGAAATCATTAGCTAAAGCATGATAAGCATCAAAAAGTTCTTCAAATGCAAGCTCATTTTCTACCTCATCTTCCTCATCTCCATGTGCCATTAAGCATATGTTGGCTACCTCTTGTTCTTTTTCATCGGATGAGGTCTCTACATCACTTTCTCCCCAAGTAGCCATCATTGCTTTCTTTTTCTTAAACTCCTTTGAAGGCTTCTTGAGTTGAGGACAATCAAACTTGATATGTCCGAGCTTCCTACACTCATAACATATGATTTCATTTGAGTTAGAAGAAGTAGAATTGTATTTTTCACTTTTGGAGAATTTCTTCTTGAAGAATTTCTTTCCTCCTTGGCGTTTGAAGATCTTTTGAATTTTTCTTGATATCATTGCCAATTCTTCATCATCATCTCCTTCACTTGAATCGGATGAGTCTTTGCTAGATGACTTGAAAGCAACCATCTTCTTCTTTTTATCTCATTCGTTGCTTCTCTTCAAGTTCATCTCATAAGTCATGAGGGAACCCATGAGCTCATCGAGTGACAACTTCGATAGATTCTTGGCTTCTTCGATCGCTGTCACTTTAGGATCCTATGACTTCGGTAGACACCTAAGTATCTTTCTTACAACTTCATCGTTAGCATAAACTCTTCCGAGAGATTCAAGCACATTTAATATGTTAGTAAAACGTGTAAACATCTCACTAATGGTTTCATCATTCTTCATGCAAAAGAGTTCATACTCATGAACAATCATACTTATTTTAGACTCTTTAACTCGGTTTGTTCCCTCATAAGTAACCTCAAGCTTGTCTCATATCTCTTTTGCTGATTTGCATGTAGAGACCCTATTGAATTCACTAGGGCTAAGGGTACAAAATAGAAAGCTTTTGGCCTTGGTATTTGTTTGAAGGTTCTTGAGATCCATTGGGGGTGTAATCACTCTTTGTTTTTGGGGCTTCTTTACCTTCAACAATTTTCATAGGGATATATGGTCCATCCTCTATTATCAATCAAGCTTCGTAATCCATAGATTGGATGAATATCTCCATCTTGGTTTTCCAATATATATAGTTGGATCCATTGAAGTATGGTGGCATATTGGTAGCTTGTCCCTCTATGTTTTTCATCTCTAGATAGGATCCTCTAAGGTTTGTTACATCACTAAAAATAGAGACCTAACTCTGATACCAATTGAAGGTCCAAGAGGGGGGTGAATTGGACTCTTTTGAAAAACTAGATTAATGGAAAAATCAGGTAGGAGAGAACTAACACCTTAAATGCTTGTAGATGAAATGAAACTAAAGTAAAACAACATGCAAGAATTATATCAATGAAAGGTTAGAGAGATGGCACCGATTTTATAGTGGTTCGACCCAACTCTTGGTCTATGTCCACTTCTCTCAAGGCCCTCCTTGAGGTTCTACTACTTGCAAATCTTTTACAAGCTTTTCCTCTAAGCTTCCCGGTGCTTTGTGACCTTACAATCACAACCAACTGCTGTTGGATAACTCTCAAAGTACTTCTTCACACTCGAAGAACATTTACAAAAGTTGTAGCTCTAAAGGAAATAAGTAGTAACTCTTTCTTAGACTTGCTCAGATGATTTCAATAACATCAATAATAGTTGTGGCAAGTTTACAACAAAGAACTACTTATATTTAGCCTTCAACCAGCTCAAAAAGGACCTCCAACAGCTCTCTGCAACTCTCCAACGGCTCTTTTTTTTTTTACTCTGCGCGTTGCTGGCGGTCGATCCATGCATCGTTCGTGACATCGTCCGTCATGTACAAAAAGTCAGCCTTTGCGTGCCACGGTCGATCCACCCATCGACCGTCGCATCGTCCGTGAGGCTCTGTTGTGAAAAATGCTCCGATCGACCATCACTTCTTCACTTTTCACCAACATCCTCCACGGTTGACCGTCACATCGTCCGTGAGCCAACATTTAAAACTACAAAATCCAAACCTCTCGGTCGATCGTCACATCGTCTGTGAGCCAACATTTAAAATCACAAAATCCAAACCTCACGGTCAATCGGTCCATCGACCGTCGCATCGACCGTCAGGCTCTGTCAAGAAATGGCTTCGCAGGGTCCATGCTTCGATCGACCGGGAGCCAACATTTCATTTTGTCAAGTATGGTGCATCGACCGTCCAACAGATCGACCGTCGCATTCCCACGGTTGATCCATGCATCGATCGTCAGTACAATACATCATTAAATATTGAATTTAAGACTTCCAATTAAGGGGTAATAAATATTAAACATATATTTTATCATTTAATGTATATTGACATCATCAAAACAATGTTAGGATCAACAGGAAGAATGCATCCGGTAATTAAGATGTGGGAATAAGGGTATTTTAGTCTTTAAAAAATCATAACTAACCATAACTGTCTTAAAATGGTGTAAACACCTTAAATAAGATGAAGGTGGTGTACATATTAATAAGTTTCATTAAATTGGTGTAAACACCAATTACCTAAATATAATACTTATCCCTAAATATATTTTCGAAGCATATATTATACTTTATAGATGGATTATCATTGAAAAAAAGCAACGAATGAGAAAAATGAGTTAAAAAAGAAGAAGAACTATTTCTGTAATTAAGAGAAAAAAGGGAAATGAGAAAGATTCGAGGATGCATGGTGCTCTTGCATTACATTATAATATCAAAATATTAGTGAATTCCTCTCTGTCTATCTGATTAACGAGTTCCTGATTATCATTATCAAAGCATAAGAAAAGAGCTAAAACATGCCTTTCTCATTCTATAGGCGAATAATAAGAGAGGATAGGCATGATTTGCCTTTGTCATAGTTGCATCAGTGATCGTGGTTTCCAGGGGCACCTACTGTTACCGGGAAAGTGCAGCGGAAAATTTTCTTCGAGTTCTCCCCAATGATGGCATCAAGACCCTTCTTGACCAGCCTCATGCGTCTTCTTCACATTGCAAACACACATAAGAAGACACACACGATGTAGGCAAAGGATTCGCCCGCTCTCTTTATTGATGCAATTGTACAGAGAAGCTCTCAACTCTCTTGCCCAAACCCTTGGTTACAATCACTCAATTACAAAGAGAACCCAACCCTAAGCCACCGTCCAGATGATATCGCTCAAATGTGTCACGCACAGCGGTCGCAGTGCAGTACAACATAAGAGAAGTCAAACCCACAGAGAGACAAGCAGGAAAGATCCAGAAACGCAAATAATAATGAATTGAAGACAAACGAGAACTTAAGAATTAACTAAATTAGGTCAAAAGATTTAATTATAATGTAAGATTAACTAAAGATATCAGTGTGTTAAGGTGGCTAGGCGTCGGGAATCCCTTCACTCGGACTTAGGTTCTTCTTCTAGCAATGGTTCATTCAATACTCAGTTAAGAGATTCACATCCCAATTACCTTAACCGGAAGATATGGAATTATGAATCTAACAAAATATATAAATGTCTCCTCCTATGATTGATTCTTCCTTATTATAGTTCTAATTTCATCCAACCCAAACCTAAGAATCTATGATACCGGCTGTCACTACATGCAACGTATAGCAAAAGTCCATCGGGACAAAGCCTTAACTCTATCTTACTAGATTTCTAAGAATACACAATACCAACTCTCACAATCGGCAATGCATAGCAAAGATTTCAAGAGATAAAGTAGGTAAACAATAGATATAATCCTTGAAGATTCAATACATAGAAAAGAGTTTAACAATAAAGATTAAAACTATGAACCATTGTTGGAGAAGAAACCCTAGTCCTCGCTAGATCATCTGTCCGCCATGCCCGCGGATTACTCGGCCATGGATGGAGATTTCTCCATCTTCTTCCTTTAGACAACGTTCAGGAAAGAGCTCCCAAAAACGTCCAAAAACTCCCCTTATATATTTACATGAAACCATAGCTTTTAATTCAGCCTTTGGATTAAATCTGATGGCTCATATTCAAATCCGCCCGACAAAGGATCGATCCTCTGAAGGTCAAGGATTGATCTTCCTCTTCTCTATTTCTCCGTAACTTGGGTCACCCGAGTAGGATCGATCCTTTGAAAGAAGCATGATCGATCCTTCCCAGTAGGATGGATAGTAGGATGGATCCTCCTATAGAGTAGAATGGATCCTTCTCAGTAGGATGGATCCTTCCATAGAGTAGGATGGATCCTTCTATAGGAGAAAGATCGATCCTTCTTCTCAATATTCTCGAGTGAAAGGAGGATCGATCCTTCTGTGATCATCCGAAAAGTATGTGTTCTGTCAGGTTTGTCTGCATAAAAGGATCGATCCTTTTAGGAAACATGATCGATCCGTCTTTCCTGAGTATTTACTATTTTGCCATCCAGACTGCGCCATTGGTACTAAAATTGCCGTAACTTTTTCTAGGAAACTCGGAATTATGAACCGTAAAATTCCCCAGAAACTAGACTTAAAGAGCTTTTCAACCATATATGACACTTCATCTGGTTCGTTCCGAGAAGGTACAGTTTTGGCGTTAAAGACTCATCTTTGCTTCAATTTCCTGCATAATACAAATAACTTTGTGAAGCAACATATACTGACCAAATCATCTATATTAATCATGAAAACTAAGCAAATAAGCTGCTCTTAGTCATGTTCAGAGTGCACTTTCATGCAGTCATCACCAGATCAATCCCCTTGATCATGGCCAGCTCCTCCTTATATAGAGGAAGGCTCCAAGCTTTCCTTTCTAATCATGAAGTCGCCCACTTCATCAGGACTCCAAGTTGTGCTGCAACTTGCCTTAGATAGCATCTGCCAAGATCCATCGCATATTGACTCGAAATAGGACACCTTCCTATTTCCGCGAGTCACAACCAACTTTCCACATGTCATATTCCATATTGGCCGTGTCATCCTATATGGGAGTCCTAGGAGTGGAATTACCTCAATGGCACGCATGGTTTGGCTTCTATGGCTAACCGCCTTTCACCGGAGTGAGTCGCGTCCTAGTCCGACTAGAACTTTCGAGCAAGTAGGACTTTGCCCGCGCCAAAGCTTGTCTTTGTCGCGTCAAGTCCACCCAAGATTCTAGTCCAATTGAAACTATGTCTTTTGTACGGCTGGATTGCTCTCGGTGGTATCGTGCGTCCTGCTAGCCACATCATGGCATGCCGAATCTTATTCCGACTAAGACTCGCGCGTCATATTCGACTTCGCCCGCGCCAAACCTCACCATGATCCTTGCCAAAAGTGCCAAGTCCTAGTGGCACTAGGACTTTGAAGTCCTAGTCCAACTCGGACTTTGAGTCCCACTCGGACTTGAGGGTCACCATGCCATGCGTGCGTCGTGCCGTGCCGCGTCGCGTTGTGCCGCGCCGCGTTGCATCATGCCGCACGCCAATCTTCTTTGGCGAACGCATATTGCTCTCCGCCTTGTTGGTTTTGCTCACCTGCGTCCCGCACGTAGGAATCCGCCCATGGCGCCATAGGTTTTGTTCGTGGCCCAGACCGCCGCGCCATCTTCAAACTTGCTCGTGCCATCTTCAAGATTCCTCGCGTCATTGCTATTCTGAGGCCGCCTAGCCTCATATGACTCATGGCGCCAACCACGAGTCATGGTCGAGCACTTGGTCGCGTCAACTTTCGATGCCGTGCACCAAGGCCCGTGTCAATGGCTCAAGACACTGACACCTGTCACCCCCCCAGTCCCGAAACTGCCTCAGGAACCATACTTGAGGTTTTTTCCTCGATTTGCCTTTATCATAATGTTGACCACGAAGCATGCTAAGATTCTTATAATTCTTAACCAAATTCTCAATATACCCTGTTTAAGCGCATTTTCGATATTTCATAATAAAAAACTACAATTCCTGCCATTATTCCACCTTCTACTTCCAAACATCATTTCCTTATTCTAAACAATCATTATTGATTTATCCTTATTTTTAAACCAAACATCACAAGTGGAATAACTTTACCTTCACTCATTATCCCAACTTGACAAACCCAAAAACTTGGAATATTCTATCCCCTTACGAAACACCACCTAACTTAGTCCCCGTTTGGTTCGGGGTTAAGGGGAATAGGGTTAAGAGGGTTTAAGGGTAAAAAAGTGGGGATAGCTTATCGGGATAAGCTTAACCCACTTTTGGGTTTGGCTCAAAAACAGAAGTAAGCTAATGGGTGAAGCTTAGGGTAAGATAAGAATTGGAAAGTGTAAAAAATATATAATATTATAAGATTATTAATTATGAAAGTAAATGTGAATATTATATGCATTATCATATTATTAATTAAATTCCCAATATGTCCCATGAAAATTCAAAATTGGAATATTGTATATTATATGCATTATAATATTATTAATTATGAAAGTCACGGTGAATATTATATACACTATCATATTATTTATTAAATTCCCAATATGTCCCATAAAAAAAATCAAAATTATAAAATTATATATTATATGTATTATAATATTATTAATTACGAAAGTAAACCTGAATATTAAACTCCCAATGCACCATACAAACATTCAATTTTAGAATATTATATATTAAATGCATTATCATATTATTAATTAAATTGCCAATATGTCTCATAAAATTTTTAATTTTGAAATATTATACATTATATGTATTATCATATTATTAATTATGAATGTCATGGTGAATATTATATTCATTATCATATTAATAATTAGATTCTCAATATGTCCCATAAAAATTCAAAATTGGAATATTATCTAAAACATTGTCCTAGCTCTATTTTTTGTTTACCCTTTTCTAATATAGGAAGTAATTCTTCTCCTATAGAAAATATTTTGTCCTTTTCTTCTAACTAACAAAATATATATTTATTTTCTTTTTAAAGAAGTTTAACTTCTTCTTTTAGGTTATTATATGCATTATAAATATTATTAATTATGAAAGTCATTGTGAATATTATATTCATTATCATATTATTAATTAAATTCCTAATATGTCCCATAAAAATTCGAAATTGGAATATTCTATATTATATGCATTATAATATTATTCATTATGAAAGTCTAGTTGAATATTATGTCCATTACCATATTATTAATTAAATTCCCAATATATCTCATAAAAATTTCAAAATTAGAATATTATATATTATATGTATTATATGTATTATAATATTATTAATTATGAAAGTCAATGTGAATATTATATGCATTATCATATTATTGATTAAACTCCCAATATCCTATAAAAAAAATCAATTTTGAAATTTACTTTTTGATCCTCACCGATCCATATTACTATTCCACTTTTCCATCCATACACTATTTCCTTTTTTCAAGCAATTATTAGTAACTTATTCTTACTATTCAACCAAACACCACAAGTGGAATGATTTTATCCCACTATTTATCCTAGCATATTAATCCATATCCTCTCTAAACCTGGAATAACATATCCCGCAACCAAACTGCACCTTAAAATTTGAATTTAAACACTTCCAAATTAACGACAATATGTATAAAATCAATATTTTATCGTTCTTTATATGGTGGTATCATCAAAATAATGTTAGGATAGATAAGATAGGTGTAAGTGAGAGAGAGAAGCTTAACCCAAAAATGACTTTAACCCCTCTTAACCTCAAAACCTTAACATCATTCCGTTTGGGGATAAGAATGGGTTCAAGGGACCCCGCCCTTAACCTCGAACCAAATGGGGCTAAAAGCCTCACAATTTCTAAAACAATACATGGATACTTCTTAATGGCAACGATGAGATATTTGTTTAATGAGATTTTTGCATTCCGGTACCATGCACTTTGGTACCAACAGGTTTGGTGTGAGGACCCACTCCTCTAACTTGGCTCAACCGCGTAGGTCGGGGTCGTGCCCTGTTGGCCTGTTTCCGCGTCGAGCGTGATCTGTCTGATCGCATTGTTGATTTTCGACCCCAAGGGTAATTTGATAAATTGCACATTGGCGGTTGGTTTCACACTCGCATAGTACACACATAGCTCTATGATTGTTATTTGTGCTTGTTAGAACCTTACGCGAACTTGGGATCGAAAGATCTGAGTTCGGACGCGCGGAAGCTGTCTTTAGGACAGTTGTCAGCCCAAACCGATCGATCTCTCTATCGGTCAGATTGGAGGTTGGCACCACCTCTGATGTGTCCGGATAAGGACGCGAACCGACCTAGTCTGATCATGAGCGATTGATCGGACTCGGGTCTATAAGAGACCCGCGAACCGACTCTGTTTCCTTTTTTCTTCTTCTCTTCTTAGATCCGCGAGGATGGCTTGTTGTAGAGGTTTGGAAGCTTCACCAGCAAGTAGGGGAGCAACTCTAGATCTCCTCTACTTGGTTTAATCAAGGATTAAACGTGGATTAAGCGTAGTTAGGTAGGATTCTCATTTAAGCTTGTTTTTTATGTTCTTCGTTGATTAAATGATTGTTTCTTCAATTAAACCATGTTATATGATGCTCCTAGGCTTTCTTAATATCTTTTTGAAGCTTGATTAGATTTTGGTTGGATTTAAACCGGATTTAAGTGAGTTTGTCCTTGATTTATTCTCAAATTTCTGTTCTAGCAGAAACAACTATGTTCTAGCTTGCCTTCCGGTTTTTACGTGCATGATCTCAGTTGATCTTCAACATGAACGTTATATCTCTCTGAGTTAGCTTTCGATTCCAACTGGTTTCACATTTTGTGGATTTATGTGCAATTTATTGTGACTTAAATGGCTGGGCTCTGCAGAACTGAGCAGTTAGATTAATTAGTGAAATTAAGTGTTTTCTCTTTATCTGATCGATCCGATCTTTGGATATGTGATTTCGGATATGTCATTAAGTGGACATATCAAGTTTCACTTCAATCAGACAGTTAAATTGGAAGTTATGATTTTCCGAAATTAGTAGTTTGTTTCTTTAATTCGATAAATCGAGCTTTTCATTATTATATGTTATTATATATGTGCAGACCCTATGTGTGGCATGTGGGTTAACCAAGGGGGTTACAACCCCTGGAATGTGTAGAATAAATATTTTTGCTTTCCTTAGACCATTGCTATGTATACCATTTTGGCGGGGTGTAGGCTACGCCCAGACTTGTATATTATTCGACATACTGTTGCATGGTCATAGTTTTATATTTGTGCCTGAGCATTGCATGCACTTTTGTCTGCATTAGAAGCATTAGGTTCAGACGTGGGCGATGGGTCGATCGTCGATTCAAGTGCTCAGGCAGTTCGGATCTAACCTTAGGACCGAGGCTGGGTAGCAAGGCTTAGGGTGAGATTGTTATATTAATCTTGTGTTATCGAGCATTTATTTCTAGTAGATTGGAATATACTGTTATTTGATATTTAGAAGTCGTGTCGTTTCTGTGAGGACTCGTCCCTCCGACCCGGCTCGACCTCGTTGGCCAATCCCTTTTTGGTCTGTTTTCACGTCGAACGCGATCTATTGATTGCTTCCCTTTTGAGACCACAGGGGCAATTGGGTCCAATTACGTCCTGTCGGGTGGTTTCACACATGCGTAGCGCACACATAGTTGTATGATAATGTATGTGCTTGATTAGACCCGTAGGAGTGCTTTAGATCTGAAGATCGGAATCCGATCGTGAAGATCGAGATTTTGAGCGGTCGTGATTAACTCTGGTTGATCAAGTGGTTAGGAGAATTTAATCACCACTCACATAAAAGCCCTTAAACCCTCGTTAGGGCACTAGTCCGCCCAATACGACAGAGAGAGAGGAGAGAGTGGCGACGACGACTGGGTTCCTTCTCTTGACGGCGGAGGTCTTGGAAGAGGGCGACGATGGTGACGGCAAACACGGTTGGAGAGGAACGAGAGAGCGAAGAGCTTGGAGACGGCGACGACTGTCGCGACCGGAAAAGAAGAGGAAGGACAAGATCTCGACGCCCAGAAGTAGGGATTCCTACCCTAACCCTAGGTTAGGCATCTAGGGCTTGGTTTGAAGCATGCTAGCTTCAGACCTTTGTTGCTTGGTGGATTTCATGATTGCCGGTTGATGTTCCGCTCTCCTCTTTGCTGCCATTGTTTGGATCTATGGGTTTTGATGATTTCCGATGAGTTTTCCTTCTTTTCTTCTTTGGTTTTTGGTTGATCGATGGGTTTCCTCCCATGTTTCCTTGGGTTTGATCGGAGCCTCTGTTTTCCTTGGATTGTGGGTTTTGGTCAGGTTTGGCTTGATTTCTGGCTGAGCTCTCTCGCTTTCCTTCCCTTCTCCTCCGCATTGATTGTTCCTGAATTCATCATTGAGGTACCCTATGGTTGCTGCCATGTAGTTAGGCTGCCGATTGTGGATTTGTACTCCCCTTCGTCCCTGTGCTAGTTAGATTCATGTCGGCTTGATTTGATTTCTTAGTTCTTCTCATAGCTATCTGGATTAATGCCTTAAATGAGGGTTGCTTGATTTGCTGGTTGTGCTCTATCGGTCTGATAATGTAATTGTGGTTGGTTGGTTGATGGTCCCCCTCCCTTCCGGTTGGTATTTGGATCCCCGGCTTCCATGTTAAGCTCATGACTACTAGTTGGTGTTCTTCTCTCTTCTTTACTACAATAGCCTGGATCTTTGGATGCCGATGGATTTCTGATGATATTTCTTCTCTTTAGATTCTTATTTCTTGTTCCTAGCTTTCTAGCCTAATTCATCTTATGCTACGTCATATAGTTGTTTGTTGAAATGCTAGGCTGCCGTTGATTATGACTATAATTCCCTATGATTATGGTATACGTATGTCAACCATGTTTGTCGCCCCCCGACCCGCAAAAGCCTAACCGGGCTGGGGGACGCGAACCGGAACCTAACCAACTACGGGAATTTTGGCAAGGGTTCCCTCTAGTCTACTGGTTTCCCTAAGCATTCATCAAACACCCTCAATTAACAATTCTAAAATTAACAAAAACCTCAATATTAGATATTACAAATTCAAAGTGATACAAGTCTACAAAACCTCGAAGCGGAGAAATCAAGTACAAACATTCATACACTCCCATAGGAGGCTAACTATACAAGTGTTCTGAAGACAGAAAGATCAAGGCTCCTCAAACTCTGTCAGGCGCCACCGCACTACCAACCAACTGCCCGGTAGAGACCATCGAAGAGGAGCTAAGGCCTGCACCTGCAAAACACAGCCCAGGTAGGAATGAGTAACTAAGCACAACAGGGAAACTACACTATGACTCACAGAAGGAAGAAGGAAACACAACAATGTCGCTCTCTAGCAAGGTCTGGGTGTACACAGGGGCCCCATAACCCCACCGCGTGTCTCTTAGGGCCTCGGTCATGGTCTTCCAGCCGAGCTGGTCACATACTGGGTCACCCTCAGCGAGGTAGGAAACTAACACTGCCATCTCACAAGCAAAAAACCATCACTACTAGGCGGGAAGACAACATCGTTGAGTAGGCACATCCTCTACTCAAGAGACAAGAAAACCGGACACCGGCTACACCTCAGAATTCGGATCGAGGCCGATACGACCTCTAAATCATCGATCAACAAGTGTTCAAGTCATCTAGGCCCAACATCGAATCGACTGAACACAACCATTTAAACATAGACCAAGCTACCCAGCCCCGGTCCTAAGGCTAAATTCGAGCTTCCAAGCCCTTGGGACAACGATACCGCAGATCGCCGACGCCCTAACCTTATACAACTAATGTACAATCAGATGCATGTTATGAACACACGCTGGAGAGTAGATAAGCATGTAACATATGTGACAATAAATAAACATGGTCTGGGCTAGACACCCTGTCGGCCCGGGGTGGTGAATAGGTAAAAAAGTCAAGTGACTGCTGCAGTGGTAACCCCACCAACTGCAGCCAATCCACCAAAAGAACAACATGTCACAGGAAGCAACCTCGACAAACACTGCTAATAATACAACATGCTATCTACACATCCCGGGAGTCGTCACTCTCCCAGTTCACCACTACCCCTCATGGTTCTAGCATGATTCCCCTATTAGATGAGTCAAATCCAAGCCCTAACATGCATAAGCTCTAGATCTAACACACATTAGAACAATCCAACCATCCATAAGTTAAATTAACACCAAGTTCATAAAGAAATTAAGATTAATCTATACAAACCATTCAAGAAGGTATACATGCCCTAAATCTTAAGAATTCATGATAGAAACACTAGTTACATCATAAGAATCCCATGGTGAAAAGCTTACCTACTCATCTTTTGGGTTTGATCCATGGATGAAAGTTGATGAATCTTTTCCGCCATGGATTTCGTCCAAGAGATTCTAACAAGACAAGTTTAAAAAGAGGAAAAAGAAACTAAGAAAGAGTACTCCCCTCTCACAGAGAGAGAGAGAAAGAGAGAGCCAAATAGCCCCCTTTCCTTGGACTCCAAGCAGCCAAGAGAGTCCCCCCCCAAAATCCCTAAAAAGAGTTATATTTAAAGCTCAAAAGCCTCTCATCCTTGGATTAGATCTGAGCCTTTTATTTTGCTTAGCCACCATATAAAGATCTATCTTTTAGGGTGAATGATCGATCTTTTCATCCCATAAAACTGGCCGCGCTCGAGGAATATCGATCATTTATAAGGAGAAGATCGATCATTTTATACATCGCTCTCTGTCATCTCTGCTACAGTACAAATATCGATCATATATAGCAAAGAAGATCGATCTTTTTTCCTACGTATTATCTCTTTTGCCATTCAGCACTACGCAATTGGTACTAAAAGTACTGTAACTTCATCTAGGAAACTCCAAATCACGAACCGTAAAATTCTCTAAAAACTAGACCTCTAGAACTTTCCAATAATATATGGAACACTATCTAGGTTTTCTTGAACAGGTATAATTTAATCTTCCAAGTTGACCCATGTAATCTTTTTAGCTTCTTTGCTCATTTGAGCTCCAATTTTCTCGTTTTCGCTCCAAACTTGATCTGACTCTTGTTGAGGTCTTTTGTACCTAAAATAGGTTAAAAATAGTTAGTAAACCATTGCTTGGAGACTAACAAAGCCAAATTATAATGGTGATTTATGCACTTTTCAAGTCTTATCAGAAACAACACTGCTAGGTGGGAAGACAACACCGCTGAGTAGGCACACCCTCTACTCAAGAGACAAGAAAACCGGACACTGGCTACACCTCAGAACTCACCTCGAGGCCGACATGACCTCTAAATCATCGATCAACACATGTTCAAGTCATCTAGGCCTATCATCAAATCGACTGAACACAACCATTTAAACCTATACCAAGCTACCCAGCCCCGGTCCTAAGGCTAAATCCGAGCTTCAAGCCCTCGAAATGGTGATACCGCAGATCGCCCACGCCCTAACCTTTTGCAACTAATGCACAACCAGATGCATGCTATAAACACACGCATGAGAGTAGATAAGCATGCAACATATGTGACGATAAATAAACATGGTTTGGGCTTGACACCCTGCCGGCCCGGGGTGGTGAATAGGTAAAAAAGCCAAGGGACTGCTGCAGTGGTAACTCCACCAACTGCAGCCAGTCCATCAATAGAACAACATATCACGGGAAGCAACCCCGGCAAACACCACTAACAATACAACATGCTATCTACACATCCCGGGAGTCGTCACTCTCCCAGTTCACCACTACCCCCTCATTATGTGGCTAACATGCCTAAAGGTATGTATAAGTTATAAAGTTATAAAGAAAACCAGTACATACGAAGCCATGCGGGTAAAAGCCATAGAAAACACCTCCATGTCACACAAAGGATCGGGAAATGATCGATCTTCCCAGGGATGGGAAGGTTCCGTCCCTGTCAAGCCCGAGGTGATCGATCTTTCCTCCGAAAGGATCGATCATCCTCGTGACAGAGACCTCATCCATGCCAGTCAAGGAAATGATGAGATGATCAATCATGCTCGGGCTAGGCATGACGCCCCAAGAATGATCGATCCTTTCTCAAGAAAGATCGATCGTGTTGGGTTCTCCCGCGACCAGCCGACGAGAAATACCGTCGGAAAACTCTATAAAATCCCACAAAACCTTGGAATCTGGTAGTACGAAACACTACGAGTTCAAAACCGGTACTTGCATTGAAAACCAACAACCATGCAACGAGATCCACCCAAACAAAACACAGGCAAGCTCAAAACTCACAAAAACTAGAAAGACAAGTAGGTAGCATCCCTACCTAGGCTGAAGCAGCTTCAATCCCAGCAGTTGAGCCAAAGATCGCCCTCAACCTCTTCCAAATCCAGCCGGATCTGAGCTCAGGAATGGCGGATTTCAAAAGAGATTAAAGAAGGGGGTCGTGTCCGTTCTATAGATGGATGAACCGACTTATGAAGGATCGATCATTCCTCAAGAATGATCGATCCTTCATGACAATGCAGTTTGACTTTCAGGCACTAAAGGATCGATCTTTTTATCAAGAGAAGATCGATCATTTTGGTGCAGAAAGCTAGACTTGGGCTAGAACACAAGCCCAAGCCTGGATCTTTTGATCCCGGGTCCAACTAACCGTTCTAAACAAACATTAACACAAACACGGTCAGTGTTTGCACACGTGGCGTGTGAAACAAACCGACAAGGCGCAATTTAGCAAATTGCCCTTGCGGCCCAAGAAACAATACGATCCACCGAATCGCGTGCTCGACTCGAAACAAGCAAGCGAGCCGCGGGCCTGCCCCAAACGGTCGACCTAGAGTAGAGGGACAGGTCCTCACAATGTCAATTGCCTAATATTTTATCATGTCCCCTTTTTTGTTCAATACCTGTGAACTAGTGTTAACTTCGCAATTCTAATGATCTCCTATTAAGTGTCCAATTATGTATGTTCATGTCATGTTTATGCCTAGGGCCGGTTGTGTGTCCGTTTCTATTTTATTTGTGGGATTAATCGAGGGGGTGATGACCCTCGGGAATGTGTAGTATAGTTGGGCCGACTGTGTGCCCTGGGTGATGAATAATATTGCATGGTTGGATGTGTGAATGCTATGTTTGAAGTATGTCTAGTTCTTTGGTGCTCGGCCCTACTCTGTAGCTATGTTACATCAAGTTGGACAATTGACTGATGATTTGACATGCAGAGACACCAAGGCCTAGTTGTTTGAATAGGCTCATGCATATTGTATACATTAGATGCATTGAGGCTAGGTGCGGGCGATGGGCTCGATCGCCGATCCGAGGACTCGAGTAGCTCGGATCTAGCTCCAGTACCGAGGAATGGGCAGGAGGACTAGAGCGAGATTGTGTGGTTATGATCTTGTGTTGATCGAGGTTGCAACATAGATATACTCATTTGAATTATGATATTCAGGTGCAGCGGTCGTGTCTACTTTCGTTCCAAGTGTTAGATATGGATGTCGATGTCCCTGGCTTATGTCCCCACGAGGGATGATGGTATTGAGACTAGGCAGGGTGGAACCTGGACAGGAGCCCGCATGTCACATCCCGACCCAGAAAACCCATCCAGGACGAGGCGTGAGGGTCCTAACACTATTCATCATCAACCGGCGCGGTAAAAAGCGGAAAAGATAAATAATTTAAACAATTGAATTCCAGAGGCTAAACGGATTTAATCATAATATAACATCAAGTCGTACAATGTCTGAGTTCCAATATACAGATTTATACAAAATTCCAAAAGTTTTCCAAAATGATTACAACATATAAACATATATCAAAATGTACGACGAATCATCCTCCAGCAACCTCAAGCGCCTCTGGATGTACTCACGCCGCCAAAAGCATACCCAGCCGGCTCCACCGAAAAAGAACTGCCGCCTGCACCTGCAAACGCAGCCCGGGTAGGAGTGAGCGATAAGCTCAGTAGGGTTCTACTCTACGGCACACTGAAAGGAGGAAAACAACAGCAGTGTTGTCTCCCAGCCTAAGTCTAACGAATGCCACGGGTCCCATAACCCACCGATGTCCCAAGGGCTCCTGTCATGAACCTCTCTCTTGGTCATTCTACCAAGTTCACCCTAAGCACTGACAGGGGAACAGTACCATGCAGGATCACCCTTACCCAGCAGGGATACCACTGCCTGGGGACCAGGTCGGGAACACATCGGTTGCATCCTTAGCACTTGGCCTTGGAAGACAACACGACCTCTAAACCTCAGCACTGATCAGAGTCAACTAGCGTGAATCCTCAAAGACATTAGACTTGATCAACAATCATACCCTACTCCTGACTACCCATCCACAGTCCTAAGGCTAGATCCGAGCTACCCGAGTGCGCCGCCTAACCTCAAATGCCTCTAATGCATACAATGCATGAGCCTAGGCAAACATCTATCCTAGATGTCTCTACATGCCACATCAACAGTTAAAGGTTCAACAAATATACAATAGCCCTCGGCACTCGCCAGCAAGAGGCTAAGGTTCCACAATTCCTCATTAGCTAGCACTTATAGCTAGCTAATGTCTAAGCAAACAATCGAGCACTTAACTACAATCAAACATGTATTAATTGCAAGTAGAACCATAGGTTTTCTAAAAAGGAAAGAACATTTGAATCAATCTCAAACCAAATGGAAATCCTTTGAAAACCTCATCAAATCCCCCTACATGCTTCCCAACATGTTTAGATACTAATTCCCCATCAAAACCATTCCAGAAATACCTGAAAACCAAGTTCAACGGGTCACGGACGATGTCACGGTCGATCCGGGGAACGACCGTGAGGCCACGGTCGATCGCCGACCCATGCGAAGAAAACCAAGGGCGACGGTCGATCCATCCATCGACCCTGAGAAGCCCAAAACCAAACAGCGCCTGACGGTCGATGCGACGGTCGACCGTCAGGAAAAAGGCGAAAAGGAGAAGATCCCACGGTCGATCGATCCATCGACCGTGGGAGTCCAAAATCCCGACAGAGCCCGACAGTCGATTCGACGGTCGACCCTCAGGCCCAGAAAGGGTAAAACCACACTTGACGGTCGATGCACCGATCGACCGTCGAGCCTTGACACAGTTCATCCGAACAGTGCCAGAAACCCATTTCTTTGGATTTGAAGTATCAAATCAAATTGAAATAGGATGAAATCTTGCAAGCAAGTATATTTAGCAAAGGGGAAGCTAATGGAGTTCAAAAATCCAGTTTTCGACGGTTAAATCTCTTATCTAGGTCCAAATGGACAAAAACCGACAAAACGGCAATAATACGGAAACTAACCGTTCAAATACCGAAATCTCAACGTAGGAATACAAGAACTGAGTTATACTACACATACAAAGAGTTACAAACCATTCTAACATGTATTCCTACAGTGAAAGTGCAAAAATCCTATCCTAGGAGAACCCGATCTAAGGATCGAGGTAGAAACACCTACTTGAGCAAGTAGGGTAGCTCCTCCACGCGTGCCACCAGCCGAGCCGCCAAGATCCAAGCTCCGAAAGCCGAAGTCTCCAACCCTAGCTCCGCCGAAGGAGAGAGAGAGAGGAGAAAACGACAGGAGAAGGAGAGAAGGAGAGAAGGAAAGAGAGAAAGAGACAGGCCTTATATAGAAATTCCAAATCTATCTCAGCCGTCCAAATCGATCTTTCCCGATCGAGCTCCGATCCTCCGATCGGACGCACCCTAGGGATTCTAATCAAACACATACATCAATCAAAGTCAGTGTGTGGAACGCGGGTGTGAAACCGACGACCAGAGGGCATATTTACCAAAATGCCCCCGGGGTCCAAAACCGCCACGCGATTGCCCGATCGCCCGATCGTGCCCGACGCGGAACCAAACTAACAGGAAACCGGCTCTCGACCCACGTGGTCGAGTCAGGTCTGAGGGACGGGCCCTCACACCGCAGTCGTGTTGTTTCCCCTCATTGTCGGGTGAGGGTGGGACCTGGACAGGAGTCCTCGGGAAATCGACGAGGCTCGGGTTAGCCTCTTGGCATAATCTAGAATTGGCGGAAGTGTACACAATTGCAGTTTACCCTTTCCTTGAGAGAGCCGTAGAGTAGAACCCTACTGGGCTTTATGCTCACCCTACCTAGGCTGCGTTTTGCAGGTGCAGGCACCACTTCTTAAACTTCAGTAGTCACAGGCGGATCAACTCTCGGAGGCGCTTCTACTTTGGGTGGACTTTGAGGTTGTTGGCAAATTAGAGGGCTCGATTCAGTATTTTACATTTATTTGATGTCGTTAACTCTTGGGAACTTATGTTTGCATTTGAGGACAAATTATATAACTTTAATTTTGATATTAATGTGGAGTGATGTTTATGTAAGTGTTTAAATTGGGTCTCTAATAACGATAGTAGTTGTAAATCTACATTTCTGCCCTCTTGATCCAGTTGCTTAAATTTATCATGAATATTGGAAATTATACATGTTCATTGTGTCAGAATTATAGAGCAGACTCTGTCGAAATTTATGCGCCCATTGATGATTTAACAGGTTTAGGTTGCTCACTCCCCGATCTGGATGGGTTTTCTGGGTCGTGGTGTGACAGTTTCTCTTATGCTAAGGCTTAAGGTGGTTTAAATACTATTACATCTTGGGGCGGCTTGTTATCGGTTTTAGGGGTTTGAGATGCACTAGAGATACACTGAAATCTATGTTGTTTTACCTTGGTCACACTTTGAGGAGCACTTGGGGTCAACGTGATCCTTATCGTGGTTGCATGCTTGTTGTAGCTTAGTTATGCCTTAGGCTTCGCAGAGAGAGATGACACAGTTGTAGTTCTCTTTTCTTGTGAGTGACGTAGTATAGAATTCTGCTAAGCTTATTGCTCACTCCTACTCGGGCTGCGTTTGCAGGTGCAAGCGCCAGCGCTTCCGTAGCTCCTAGCGGATCAGCTTTTGGTGGCGCGTCGAATTTTGGAGGAGTTTGAGGTTTCTACTGATCTTACCGTACTGTTTGATAGTTTTTGTCTATACATATCCTTTGAGGATTATGTAAATGTATAATTTCCCTCTTCGATGAGTTTTGATAATATTGTATCAGCACTTTTTGGTTTAATATTGGATATTTGGTTACACCCAAAACGTGCACACAGCAACGACGGTCGCAACAATGCAGTAAAAACGGTTGGTCCACATGGAGGCAGAAAAGCAAGAGGAAAACACAAGCATACAAGGTAGCTAACTAGGGGTTATCAAGATTAGAATAACAGAACAAAGCATGTAATAAGATATGGTTGGTTTGTTGATCAAATTCAGAGGGTAAACAAGGGTTGAAAGGATCGAGGCGAGGCCTTGGGCATCGCCTGTGAGGATCTGTACCTCCAACCCGGTCTGACCGCGTTAGGTCAAGGGTCCAGTTTTGTGGTTTGGCTCGGTTGGCCTTGGGATGCGATCGGTTGATCGCATCGCTGTTTTTGACCCAGGGGCATTTTGATCAATTTGCTCCATGGTGGTCGGTTTCACACCCGCGTTGCACACACTGCCTTTGATTGATGTATGTGATTGATTAGAACCTTAAGGGCGCTTCCGATCGGAAGATCGAAGCTCGATCGGGAGATCGGAGCTCGATCGGGAGAGATCGAATCGGACGGCTGTGATCGATTCCAGCTTTCTATAAATAGCTCTTTCTTTTCTCTCTCTTCTCTTTCTTTTCTCTTCTCTCCTCTCTCTCCTCGTGGGCTGCTGGCTGGAGCTTTGGGCTGCGGCTTTTCGGCGTGGATCCACGGCGATCAGAGTTGAGGATCTCGTAGATCACCTGCTTGTTGCTACATGTAGGTGTTTCTACTCAATTCCTATGAGTTGGTAACCCTAGGATCGCCTTTTTGTGATTTGTGGCTGTTGTGTGCATTGAAATGTTTTGTTTTTCGGTATTCTCATTCCTTAGCATGTTTAGAAGCTAGCTATGGTTTCAGTTCTGTATTCTTTCGGACGGATTCCTTATTTTTATCGGTTTTTTGACGGGGCCAGACTCAAATCTGATATTTCACGATCTGAGTTTGGTTTTTATTGCGTGAATAAATTCCCCACCACCAAATAAACCTTCTTGCAAAGTTTGAATGGATTCCATTGGTGTTTGATAGATCAAATTCAACAAATTCTGTTTATCATCGGTTTCGTCGGCTTTCAGAAAATTTGATTTAATTCGAAGGATTTGATCATCCAAAGTTGGATTTCTGAGTGTCATTAGATTCCCCATATCCAACTGCACATGCCTACCAAATTTGGTTTGATTTCGATACGTTTTGATAGATCGAATCCAAGAAATTGGATCTCAGACACTATTCGACACTATTCACTCTTCTCTGCCGAGTATGAAGGATCGATCATTTGGATGAAATGAACGATCACTTCCGTTGAAGTGTTCTTCTCCGTCTGAAGAAGATTGATCTTCTTGGGACAAGAAGATCGATCCTCTTCTTGACAGAGGATGATTGATCTTCTTGGATGAGAAGATCGATCCCTCTTTCCCAGACTGAATACCCACTTTGGGATGATCGAGCTTCTTGGATGAGAAGATCGATCCCTTTTTCTCAGACAGAAGACCTCTTTGTGGATGATCGATCTTCATGGGGCATGAAGATCGATCATTTGTTTGTTGATGGGTGGCTATGAAGAGAAGATTGATCTTCATAGAGTGTGAAGATCGATCTCTTGTTTGCTACCAACATATTTTGATCCGAATTTGATGTTTTCGATTTCTTTTCGACCCGGTTTTCTCGTGGGGTTTTCCTGATGATAAGTAGTGATTATTATAATATTTTAATTGGGATTTTGACGGGTTTATCCCCGGATTACGCCGTAAGTTGTATTTCAAATCGGTTTATCGATTTCTACCGATTTTCGAGCAGTTTCCCGATAAGCATGCTATATCTATATATATGTGTATATATATATATGTAGTTTGTGAATGCTTTATTGCTTTATGGGTAACCGGGGGAGTGACGACCCCCGGGAATGCTTAGTATAAATGGGCAGGAGGTGTGCCCTACATGCTTAGAATAGTTTACTACTTTGGTTAATAGCCCCACTGATTGCCGGCGTGTGCCGGGGGCATAACCCGTTGTACTGGTAGATTACATATCTTGTATGTGTGGCTTGTTGGCTTGGCCGGGGTTGTATCCCCTTGTAGCAATTTCGGTTGACGGCTGTGGATGCCGTTGTAATGCCAAAATTGGCTCGATTTCTATTGTCGCTTGGCTGTTGGCCAGTTACCTGCGGGGTAACTGTGGAACCTTAGTCTGTCAGGTGCAAGAGAGCACTGAAGACTATTGCATATCTGTGTTTATTGCTTTGCTAAATCGTTGTATTATTAGTATAGGTTATCATGTATTTGAGACCCTTGCTATGCTCACCCCTTTGGCTAGCTAGAGGCTATGCCTAGCCCTGTATAATTGATGTCATGTTGTTGCATGCTTATATCACTTTATCTGTGCCTGAGCATTGCATGCATTTTATCTGCATTAGAGCATAAGGCTTGGATGCGGGTGAATAGGGTCTTCGTCGATCTAAGGCTCTCGGGTAGCTCGGATCTAGCTCTAGGACCGTGGCTGGGTAGCAAGGACTAGGGCGTAATTGTTATGCCAAATCTCTGTATTCTCGAGGATTAGTTGGCTACTATATGTTGTTTGAGGTTTAGAGGTCACCCAGAGTTCTCGTCTTATACTCAGTGTCGCGCCCCGACCCGCGTAGGCCCAACCGGGCCGGGCGACGCGAACCGGAACCTAACCTACTGCGAAAATTTTGGCGAGGTTTCCCTCTAATCGTAGTGATTACCCTAACAAGTCATAGTCATCATGTATTAAGCACAATTACAAATCTCGAACACCGGAACTGAAATAGATATAAAAACCTCAAAACAGGGAAATTATACATTTATCACTCCCGTAGGAGACTATCTTAAACAAAAGGGTAAAACAGTAAGATCGCCACCTCTCAATCACCGCCAGACGCCGCCTCGTCACCAAACACCTGCCCGGTAGGGGCGACCGAAGAAGAGCTCACGCCAGCACCTGCAAAACCCAGCCCGGGTAGGAATGAGCACTAAGCTCAGCAGGGACACTACACTACGACACTCACAAGAAAGGAAACATAACAGTGTCGCCCCCAAGCAAAGCCTAGGTGTATCACAGGGGTCCCATAGCCCCACCGGACGTCCCAGAACGTAGGCTCCCAGCACTGCGAACTCACAGCAGGATCGTGAACACTACTGGCGAAAAGAACACCGCTGAGTGGCCCCACTCAAGAGTCAAAGACTGCCGGACGCCGGCTACACCTCAGGACTTGGCTCGAGGCCGACACGACCTCTAAACATCAAACACAATAGTATTCAAGTCCAACTAACCCTATCATTTAAAAGACTGAATACTACAAATCAAGTCCTGAACCAAGCTACCCGCACGGTCCTAAGAGATAGATCCGGGCTACCCGGAAGCCCCGGATCGGCAACGCCCTAAATAGATGCAACTAGTGCACAACACAATGCATGCTATGAACATACGCAAAATAGATACATGTAAGCATACAACAGGATGTGATGATATAAATACAAGGTCTGGGCACGGCACCCTGCCGGCCCAGGGTGGTGAGCAATAATTTAAGGTCTAGGGACTGCTGGAGTGGTACCACCACCAACTGCCAGCAGTCCACCACAACACCTGCACCGGGAAACAACCCCGCAAACAACAGCTACAATATAGCAGGTGAAAGCCCTCGGCGCACGCCGGCATGCAAGGCTATGGAAAGCTGAAGGGCTACCCGCCCATTTATTCTACACAATCCCAGGGGTCATCACTCCCCTGGTTCACCACTGCCCTATTATAGGGCTAACATGCTTAATCGTATATACAAGGTATAAAGCGATAAGTAGAACCGGCATACCAAGTCCCGCGGGCAAAAACCATGAAAAACCCTCTCTGCTACTAAACGATCGATCCTTACCAAGGGAAGGATCGATCTTTTAAGCAGCTGTGAGCTTCCCTCACTGTCGAGGCAAGGAAGATCGATCCTTCCTCCCAGGAAGATTGATCTTTCTTGAGACAGAGGGCACCCTTCGCGTCGCACCAAGAATGATCGATCCTTCCTCCCAGGAAGATCGATCTTCTTCGCGATGAAGAGTAACCATGCCACCCAAGAACCAGGATCGATCTTTTCCAAGCAAAAGATCGATTCTTCATCGTGCGGGGCATGACCAACCAGAAGGATCGATCCTTCCTCAAGAAGGATCAATCCCGATGGGTTCTCCGGCGTGCTTCCGGCGAGGAATACCGCCGGAAGACACATCCAAACATGACGAAACTCTGGGATCTGGTAGATCTAGATCCCACGAGTCCAAAACCGGTAAAATCACTGAAAACCAACAACTATATAATCAGATCTAAGCAAAAGAAGACAAAACAAACCGGAAAACTCAAAACCCCGAAGAGAGATGTCGGTAGGATCCCTACCGGAGCAAGAGCAGCTTAGATCCAAGCAGCTAGGCCCTGGGTCGTCCTCAGAAGCCTTCAAAAATCGCGAGATCTGAGCTCAAATCCCCGGATTTCAAAAGGGATTCAAAGAAGAAAGTCTCGTCTGCTTTATAGGCAAACGAACCGACTTATGAAGGATCGATCCTTCCCCAAGGGAGGATCGATCACTTCATGACGATCACACTTGATTTTCTGGCACAAAGAGGATCGATCTCTTAGCCTTAGAGGATCGATCCTTTTTGTGCTGAAAGCTAAACTTAGGCAAGAACTCAAGCCTAAGTCCGGATCTTCCGATCCCGGGTCCCACTAACCATTCTAAGCAAACATTACCACAAACAAGGTCAGTGTGTGTACAAGCGCGAGTGTGGAACTAGCCGACAAGGTGCAATTTACCAAATTGCCCTTGCGGCCCACAGCAAGCCACAGGAGGAGAGGGACGGGTCCTCACACTCAGTATCCGTGTTAAGGGAAGTTACGTGCTGCCCTGGGTCCTACCTCTTTGTTGTTCAGTACTGGGCGCTTGGTGGTTGAGAGGGACGGCTGTTGACGGTTGAAGTCACAGAGCGCGTGCCCTGGGGAAGGCGGTGGACGTAACGTGAGTTTCCCTTAAAGATGAGACAGGACCTGGGACTTTGTAGTTTCCCCTCTTTCCTGTGCGACGTAGAGTAGAATCCTACTGAGCTTATTGCTCACTCCTATCCGGGCTGCGTTTGCAGGTGCAGGCGTCAGCTCATCCTCGGTGGTTCCAGCTGAATCAGGTCTTGGCGGCGCGTCGACTTCCAGAGGCGTTTGAGGTCGTAGAGGGACATATGTACATTTTGGCAGTTTTTGTTTATTGTTACCTTTGAGGAGGATGTACTTAACGTTTAATATATGAAATCATGTTCCCTCTTTTGATTGAGTTTTATTCCGCAATGTAATATTTAGTTTTACCTTTATGCCCTTGGAAGTCTTTAAGTTCAAATTTATTTCGCTTTATGTATTGTCACGCCGTATCGGATGTAACTAGTGTAGGTTCCACTCATGCCTCGGCCCGGATGGGTTTTCTGGGTCGAGGTGTGACATCACCTTCTCTAACCTGGGTATTTTCCTCACACAGTATCATTGTATAACACAAACAAGGGATTCACATCCCAATCCCTTGATCGAAAGGTATAGAAATATAAATCATGCAGTCATAAGGTAATAATCTAAATGAATCTATCCTCAGCAGTTAAGAATGAAGCCTTGCTTACAAGGGTCTAAGACGATGATGTATCAACTGTCACGGCGAACACATCGCAGCAAAGGGGATCCAAGAAGCAAGTGACCTATGCATACATCCATTTTAAATCGACGAAGTATCAGCTGTCACAGCGGACAAAACGCAGTAAAGAAGTGGACATGGCATATAAATCATTATCTAAACATGGATTAAATAACCATCCTCACATAAGAAGAGCATGACTGAACCTATATGTGGACTAATCAGGTAAAACGTGCATCGAAAGCTTATAAGAGTAGAGAGGAATGAAGCACAATCGATCATCTATTCAATAAAAGAAATCTGATACAAAGATAAGGGATGAGAAGAAAAACCAGGAATAGAGAAGGATTAGCCTGTAGCCCAACAGAGGACTACTCACATTTGCCCATCTTCTCTCTCTCTCCTATGCATGTGGTATACCTCAATGAATTGATACCATAAACCTTACCCCTAGGGGTGTATTTATAGACAAAGTTTTCTTATCCACCCAGGGGTAAAAGGGTAATTTGAGTGGGTGGTCAAAGGATATTATCCAATGACTAGGAATCTTATCCACTCAGGAGTAAATGAGTAATTTTGAGCGGTCAAATGATCTTATCCATTGGAATGTTCTATAAAGTTCTAGAAAGTTTTAGGAAGTTATAGAAAGTTCCAGAAAGTGCTAGAAAGTTTCAGAAAGTTATAGAAAGTTCTAGAATTTCAAGGGTCTCCTTTCAATGCGTTGATAGCGCTTGAAAAGTGTCGTGGCTTAACAAGTCTACTCAAAATTACAAATTTATAATCAAACTACTAACTACCTACTTTAGGGGTAGCTAGCAATGAGTCCGAGTCGAATCCACAGAGAATGCGTAAGAAAGTAATTAAACTACTAAACTCAATCTAAGTATTCCTATCAATAAGTTGAGAAAAGATTCAGAATTGGAATTAAACTAACTTTATACTAAAGGATTTATAAATGCAAGAAAAGGTACCAGGGAATTCTTAATCAATAGCTAGGATTCTATCAGGTCTTCCTAGGATTAGAACGAGCTAACCAACTGATTGGTTTTTCTAATGGTTGATAGGTGAATGGCTAGTTCTCCCTATCACTCAACAAGTTCCGATTAGGATCCCTTGTCGGTGAGAGCAGTTATCTAAAGTCAGTGGCCTAATGATTAGTTATGATCACTGCTAATGAATCCTTTGATTATGATGAATTCATCGCGAGAAAATAGTATAATATGAATTTAGGTGTAAGATCAAGATAATTCTAGCACCTTGAGGTCGCCAAATAGAATTTATCAAGGATTAGCAGTTAGCCTAGTGGTTCTAGCACTAACGTAGTGGTTCTAGCACTACGAAATCCCTAATCTTGAATTAGGATGAATAGCGGATTAAGAATTGATCATAATGATTTTAGCATTGCGTGTAATGGTTCTAACATCACAAGACTTAATCTCGAGAAGAAAATCCTCACATCCATGGTTCTAACATGAATGTTTTAATGAGAATCTCTAATCTCAAGCTCTAACATGCTCAACACCTATATCTAGGGCATAAAGGAACAAATCATTCATCCACTAATAATAAAATCACACCAAGTTCATAAAGAAATTAAGATAAATCCATACAAACCATTCAAAGAGGTATACAAGCCCTAAATCTTAGGAATCCCTAATAGAAACCCTAATTACATCATAAGAATCCCATGGTAAAGTTTTGCTACTCATCTTTAGGGTTTGATCCATGGATGAAGGTTGATGAAGCTCTTCCGCCATGGATTTTCTCCCAAAAGAATCTAAAAAGAAAAGTTAAGAACAGGAAAAAGAAACTAAGAAAGAGTACTGATGGGTGCATGAAAATGCACTCTAAATAGCCTTATAACTATCTCAATTGCTAGATTATTATCTTTAATTAACATCTTTATTCCTATTTTTATATCTATATGTTGCTTCACATGGTTGTTTGGAAAATGCAGGAAAAAGGAGAAAAGAAGCTGAAAAGAGTGCATGGATCAACTTTAAAGATTAATTTGTACCTGCTCATGAAGAATCAGATTATGTGCCATATATGGTTGGAAAGCTCTTGAAGTCTAGATTCTGGAGAATTTTACGGTTCGTGATTCCGAGTTTCCTAGAGGAAGTTACGGCAATTTTAGTACTGATGGCGCAGTCTGAATGGCAGCACAGTAAATAAGCTGGAAGTCCGAGCGATCCTCCGATCGATCGGACTACGCAAAAATGTGACAGAACCTATTTTTTTTGGCTGAACGAAGTCCGATCGATCTCTCCATCCCTCCAAAGGGGTCCGATCGATCCGACACCAATGGTCCGATCGATCGGACTCGGGAAAAGCCAAAAACAGCTGATTTTTACTCAACCGATCGATCCAACACTCATAGTCCGATCGATCGGACTTGGGAATTAAAGGTTGACAGAACGTATGCTTTTTAGAGGAGTAGAGTTCGATCGATCCGTCCATCGATCGGACTCGGGCGTAAATAGAAGTTGGAGATTTCAATGAGACCGATCGATCCAACATCCCGAAAAGGATCGATCGGACGTTTCCAGTGAATTAAATCAACGGTTTTGATTTAACCCGAGTTTAGGCCTATAAATAAGATACTTAGGGTTATCAAAAGGGACTTTTGGAGGACTTTTTGGCAGCGTTTGGAGGCGAGGAGAAGGGTTCCAGGCTTGGTTTTCTTTTCTTATTTCTTCTTTATTTCTTCATTAGTTTTGTTGCCCTCATGGTGAACATGAGTGGCTAGTTTCTTTTCTAAGGTACCGATGTAGCCCTAACTGAATCATTCTATGTTATTGGATCATGATTATTTTATCAGTTTATTTTCCTTGTTTCATTCATTATTATAACTGAGATCTTAAATACCTTTATCTGGCCAATAGAAGTATTATAGATTGTTGTATGTGAGATTGGGCGAGGGTTCATTCCCTAATCTTGCAGGATCTATGAATGAATGAGTTTATGTCGAGGCCGGGTTCAAGCTAAGAGTATTCTTGGTTCATGATTGTTCTTCAGAGCTTAATGGATTCTTGGTTAACACTTAGTTATGGGTTCATTAACTAGGGTGAATTGGGGGTACTTGGTGAAGACCGCGGCGGAACGGATCATCATACCGGAAGAACGAGCCCTTGGAATTAAACTGAAACTTGATTGATTCAATGCATAGAATGAGGATGTTATGGTGAAATCGGAACCTTAGTATTCATCCATCATATTTTCATCGTTTTCTTATTTCATTTTTAGATCAGCTATCTTCGAAACTTCATATTTCTTATTTTCCCTTCTTTATTTTCTTTCTTTTCTGTTCTTTAGCGTTTCACTCTAATAATCTCTACAAATCTCTGTGGGTACGATACTCGTCTTGCTACTATACTGATTGCACCGATTCGTATACTTGCGAGATATAAAATTTATTCATCAAGTTTTTGGCGCCGTTGCCGGGGATTTGATTAGAGTTTATTTGTAGTGAACGCAAGGTCGCCGATCACGGAAAGAAAAGTTGTTGCCCTTGAACGATAAAGTAGATCAAATTGGTTGGAAGAAAAGATCTAACAAAGACAGCCTGTCCTTATCAGATTTAGGAGTTCAAGAGGAGGAACAAGAGGAGATGGCGCTTAATAACAATTTACGTCCTTTGGAGGAGTACGCGAGGCCGACTATTTCTACCTCACCTTCGTGCATTGCGTTACCTGCAGAGGCTAGAAATTATGAACTTAAAAATCTACATTTTTCTATGCTTCCCGAATTTCATGGTTTACCTTCTGAGGATGCACTAACTTTTGTGAAAGATTATTATGCTACTATTCAGACTTTTCCTCTAGGTGGCATTACTGAAGATCAATTGAGGATGCGATGTTTTCCTTACACCCTGAAGGATAAAGCGAAGAGATGGTTGATGTCGTTGCCTCCTGGATCACTAACTACTTGGGATGCAATTTATAACAAGTTTGTTAGTAAATTTTATTCTCATGCCATGACTACTAACTTGAGAAGGCAAATTCCAAATTTTCAGCAATCTGATGGAGAACCATTCCATGAAGCATGGGATAGATTTAAGATGCTTTTGATGCAATGTCCACATCATAACTATTCCTTAGAAAATCAGATGCAATATTTTTATGATGGACTAAATCTTTCTTGTCAGACCATGATAGATAATGCTGCAGGTGGAGCGATGTTCAAAAGGACACCACCAGAGGCGTACGAAATTTTTGAGATGCTAGGATCAAATTCGCAGCAGAGGGACACGAGGAATAAGGCGAGAGGCATCTATGAGCTAAACCAGAATGATGACATGGCAAGGCAGATTGCAACCCTTAACAAGAAGATAGACGCGATGATGTCCACACAACCAAAACCGGTTGAGGTTTGTTCAATTTGCAATTTTGTTGGTCATAGGTTTGATTCTTGTCCTTATGGTATTGAATTTCCTGAATATGTGCAAGAACAAGCTAATTTGATGAATGCTTATAACCAGAGAACTAGATTTGACCCTTATGCAAATACTTACAATCCTGGTTGGAGGGAGCATCCGAATTTTTCATGAAAAAATACTGCTAATGCTAGTATGCCGACTGCTAATCAGTCTAACCCACCTGTTAAGTCGTCTTTGGAAGCGACTATGTTAGCTTTTATGCAGAAAATAGATTCAAAGATGGAAAAACAAGATTCAGCCATTGCTCAACATGATGCGGTACTAAAGAATGTTGCAACATCCGTTGGGAAGTTGGAAGTTCAAGTGGGACAACTTGCTTATGCGGTACGAGCCCATGTCCCAGGCAAATTCCCAAGCCAACCTGAGCAAGCGAAAGCAGTTACAGTTCTTCGTTCAGGTAAAATTATTGATAATAAGATTAATGCTAAAGTTGTTGATGAGTGTAATGATGATGCAAGTGAGGAAGTTGAAACGGAGGAACGCTCGAAAGGGCCACCACCGGCCACATCTGCTTCTGAGCATGGAAAGAGAGCAAATTCAGTTCCGGAGGTTTATCACAACTCTCCTCCACCATATGTGCCGCCGGTTCCTTTTCCAGGCCACCTAAAGAAAGCCAAAATGGATAAGTCATATTCTGAAATTTATGATATTTTATCTAAGGTTAATGTGAACTTACCATTACTCGATGTGATCAGGAACATGCCAGCATTTCCAAAGTTCTTCAAGGAACTAAGTACTTCAAAGCGTAAGTATGAACCTCATGAAAAAGTGATGGTTTCAGAGACGGTAAGCGCGGTTCTACAAAGGAAGCTTCCACCCAAGCTTAAGGATCCAGGGAGTTTTAACATTACTATTACTGTTGGTGATACAAAAATAGGAGAGGCAATGCTTGATTTAGGAGCCAGTGTTAATTTGATGCCTTACTCTGTTTTTCTTCAGTTAGGTGTGGGTGAATTAAAACCTACTACGATGTCTCTACAACTTGCAGATCGTTCAATTAAATATCCATTAGGCATTGTAGAAGACATCTTAGTACAAGTTGATAAATTAATTATCCCTGCTGATTTTGTGATATTGGATATGGATGATGCACCCTTGCATGATAGGAATTTACCGATTTTGTTGGGACGTCCATTTATGGCCACAGCCAAGACTATGATAAATGTGCAGGATGGTAAGCTCAGCATGACAGTTTTAGGTGAAATTGTTGAATTTAAAGTTTTTGAATCTATGTCCTATCCTTCAAACTCTTTTGATTGTTTCTCAATAGATGTTTTAGACTCATTGGTTTTTTCTAGTTTCATGCATGAGCAAGTGAAGACAAATTTGGAAGCGGCATTGACGATGGAAAAGGAGGAGTTACAGAATTACGAGGGAGCAAAGGAGGTTATAGCAGCCCTTGAGGCATTGCAGCCATGTTTCCCTGATGAATCTCGGTTAGACATGCTAAACGAATCTTATTCTAAAATGGTTTCATCAATAGTTTCCCCACCAAAGCTTGAGTTAAAACCTCTTCCTTGTAATCTGAAATATGCATATCTTGGTGAGAATGAAACCCTTCCTGTGATTATTGCTTCTGACATTACTCCATTGGAAGAGGAAAAATTATTGAAAGTTCTTAGGGAGCATAAAACTGCAATAGGTTGGACAATTGCAGATATTAAAGGAGTAAGTCCTACTATGTGCATGCATCGCATTATTTTGGAAGAGGATGCCAAACCTATACGGGATGCCCAGCGTCGCCTCAACCCAAACATGAAAGACGTTGTTCGGGCAGAGATCCTCAAGTTGCTCGATGTTGGCGTTATATATCCTATTTCTGACAGCAAATGGGTAAGTCCAGTTCACGTGGTGCCTAAGAAATCAGGGATAACAGTTGTGAAGAATGAGAACAATGAGCTCATACCCACAAGGATGACTACTGGATGGCGTGTTTGCATCGATTATCGCAAGCTTAATGCGGCTACTAAAAAGGACCACTTTCCTTTACCTTTTATTGATCAAATGCTTGAACGCTTAGCTGGTCACTCATTTTATTGTTTTCTTGATGGATTTTCAGGTTATAATCAAATTGCTATCGCCCCAGAGGACCAAGAGAAGACAACTTTCACCTGTCCATTTGGAACATTCGCATACAGAAGGATGCCGTTCGGATTGTGCAATGCACCTGCCACCTTTCAAAGATGCATGATATCGATTTTCTCCGACATGATAGAAAGGTTTGTCGAGGTATTCATGGATGATTTTTCTGTATTTGGAAATTCTTTTGATAATTGCCTTGCACACCTAACCTTGGTGCTTAAAAGATGTGAAGAGATAAATTTGACATTGAGCTGGGAGAAGAGTCACTTCATGGTAAGGCAAGGTATTGTTTTGGGACATGCTATTTCTAGTAAATGTATTGGAGTAGATAAAGCAAAAATAGAGTTGATTGAGAAGTTACCGCCTCCTACTTCTGTAAAGGGTGTGTGAAGTTTTTTGGGCCATGCAGGATTTTATCGCAGATTCATTAGAGATTTTTCTAAGATTGCACGACCTCTGTGTGATTTATTGGCCAAGGATGTTGAGTTTAAGTTTAGTAAAGCCTGTCTTGATGCTTTTAATGCTTTAAAAGAGAAATTGATTACTGCACCTATTATTATGCCTCCTGATTGGTCGTTGCCCTTTGAGATAATGTGTGATGCGTCTGATTATGCTATAGGGGCTGTGTTAGGACAAAAGGTGAATACGGTTTCTCATGCTATCTATTATGCAAGTCGTACCCTCAATGATGCTCAAATCAATTATTCAACCACTGAGAAAGAATTACTTGCAGTTGTTTTTGCATTGGAGAAATTTCGCTCTTATTTGATTGGATCTAAAGTTGTTATTTATTCAGATCATGCAGCATTGAAATATCTACTAACCAAAAAGGATACCAAGCCAAGGTTAATCAGGTGGATCCTATTGCTGCAAGAGTTTGATTTGGAAATAAGGGACAAGAAAGGGAGTGATAATGTAGTGGCAGATCACTTGTCACGATTGGAGCACATAGCCGGCCCTAAGGATGTACCACCCATCCAAGAATGCTTTCCAGATGAACAAATCTTCTCTGTGAATGGTAAAGAGCCCTGGTATGCGGATATTGTTAACTATTTAGCTAGTAATGTTCTGCGTACTGAATTGAGTTCACAGGAAAAGAAAAGATTTTTATCTACTGTTCGATATTATTTTTGGGATGATCCTTATTTATTTAAGCATTGTCCTGATCAAATAATAAGGCGTTGTGTTCCAGAATATGAGCATGATGATATATTGAAATTTAGTCATGAATTAACGTGTGGAGGACACTTTGGAGGTAAGAAAACTGCTTTTAAAGTTCTTCAATCTGGTTTCTTTTGGCCGACATTATTCAAAGATGCATTTAATTTTGTTGCTAAGTGTGACAGATGTCAACGGTCAGGGAATATAAGCAAAAGGAATGAGATGCCTCTTACAAATAATCTGGTGGTGGAATTGTTCGATGTTTGGGGCATAGACTTTATGGGACCGTTTCCTCCATCATACGGGTACACGTATATTCTTGTTGCTGTAGATTATGTATCTAAGTGGATTGAAGCAATTGCAACCAGGAACAATGACAACAAGACCATGGTGGGATTCTTGAAAGATATGATTTTTACAAGGTTTGGTACACCTCGGGCGATTATAAGTGATGGGGGATCACACTTTTGCAATAGAGCGTTTGATGCATTGTTGAAGAAATACAACATCAATCATCGGGTCGCAACTCCTTACCACCCTCAAACGTCGGGCCAAGTGGAGGTGAGCAATAGGCAAATAAAAACGATCCTGGAACGAGTTGTTGGCACTACAAGGAAAGATTGGGCGGTGAAATTGAATGATGTTCTTTGGGCATATCGCACCGCATATAAGACTCCTATTGGTATGAGCCCTTATCGCATTGTTTTTGGAAAAGCATGTCATTTACCTGTGGAGTTGGAGTATAGGGCGTATTGGGCAATCAAGCAGCTGAATTTTGATATGAGAGAAGCTGGGGATATGAGAAAGATGCAATTGAACGAATTAGATGAGCTGCGGAATGAAGCATACGAGAATGCTAAGATTTACAAGGAAAGAACCAAGCTCTATCATGATAAAGTAATACAACGGAAGGAGTTTACACAAGGTATGAAAGTTTTACTTTATAACTCACGAATGAAATTCTTTCCAGGTAAATTAAGATCCAGATGGACGGGCCCGTTCAAAGTGACACAAGTATCTCCTCACGGTGCTGTTGAAATTGAGAATGAAAGGAATGGGAGCAAATTCAAAGTCAATGGGCACCGTTTGAAATTGTATTTGGAAGGACATTCAGATGTGGTGGATGCAGTTGAATTTGGTGAACCTTAAACTTGGTATTACGTCTTGCCTAGACATTAAATAAAGGGCTGGGTGGGAGGCAACCCACCAAGGTAACTTGTTTTTAAGTTTCAATTTTTAGTTTTCATTTTTATGTTTCTCTTTTGTTTTTCTTTTAGGTTTTCAGCCACCCGGAGGATCCTTGAGGAGATGTTCGCTATTCTATCAGGTGGCATCTTTCTTATTTACTGTACTTGTCTCTTCTTTCTCTGGAAATTTTTGGATAGCCACCTCCTACATATTTGATTGGATAAATGCACACATTGAGGACAATGTTGATTTCAGGTTGGGGGGTGTAGACATTCATGACTTTATTCATCCTACCTTGTAGGTTTAATAGTGTTAAATTGTACATGAGCTGAAATGTTTATGCTTATTTTACATGTTGCTTTCATATGGATTGGCCGATACATTGATTGCATGTATGATAACCTGAAGGTAGAATATCATGTGATTCACACACGAACACTTTATGTGCAGTGGCGATTATACTCACCAGAGGAATGAGCATGCTATTGTCAAT
The DNA here is from genome assembly GCA_963920575.1 of Narthecium ossifragum. Classification (NCBI taxonomy): domain Eukaryota; kingdom Viridiplantae; phylum Streptophyta; class Magnoliopsida; order Dioscoreales; family Nartheciaceae; genus Narthecium; species Narthecium ossifragum. The sequence continues at coordinate 9,394,597 of OY986971.1, read as the reverse complement.
TTAGACCATGATTTCAGCATAAGCTAGTGTTGAGTATTGCATGCAGAAAAAAAAAGAGAAAAAGTTCTGGAGCTTTATGAGCTGTGCCTAAATGACTGTTAAGTGATCTACTGAGTAACCGGGTGTTCTTGTCTCAGGAAGCGGGGAGCTCGCGTAAAAAGGTAGAATCACTAATAGCTAAAAAAAAACTACTCAGTGTTTTGTTAAGTAACCGGGTCTCTGCGCCTCAAGAAGCGGAGAGTGCTCGCGTAAAAAGGCAAAATGTCTGATAGTTAAAAGAAAAAAAAAAAGCATGCTATACTTAAAGTGCGAGGGTTGGATGATTGGTCATGATGATAGTAGTCTGTTTGGACTAATCGTGGGTAGAAGTTGCTTCTGTACGTAACTTTTATCTGTCACGTCACATGAGTTCGGCTGAATGGTGATTAGCATGTTTGAAGTGTAGAAGTTAATTTCATGTGTTAGTAGCATGTGCATGAGTATAAGACGTTTTGTGCTCTGTACTAGATAGAACATTATTGACTTGACAAGGTAGTACTTTTATTATGCATGTCTACAACCTACGACCGTTGGTGTGCTTAATATATTTTATGCGCTTAAAATTGCTAGAGACTAGCAATAAGCTGGTTGGGGGGTGTGATGAGTGCATGAAAATGCACTCTAAATAGCCTTATAACTATCTCAATTGCTAGATTATTATCTTTAATCAACATCTTTATTCCTATTTTTATATCTATATGTTGCTTCACATGGTTGTTTGGAAAATGCAGGAAAAAGGAGAAAAGAAGCTGAAAAGAGTGCATGGATCAACTTTAAAGATTAATCTGTACCTGCTCATGAAGAATCAGATTATGTACCATATATGGTTGGAAAGTTCTTGAAGTCTAGATTCTGGAGAATTTTACGGTTCGTGATTCCGAGTTTCTTAGAGGAAGTTACGACAATTTTAGTACTGATGACGCAGTCTGAATGGCAGCACAGTAAATAAGCTGGAAGTCCGAGCGATCCTCCGATCGATCGGACTACGCAAAAATGTGACAGAACCTATTTTTTTTGGCTGAACGAAGTCCGATCGATCTCTCCATCCCTCCAAAGGGGTCCGATCGATCCGACACCAATGGTCCGATCGATCGGACTCGGGAAAAGCCAAAAACAGCTGATTTTTACTCAACCGATCGATCCAACACTCATAGTCCGATCGATCGGACTTGGGAATTAAAGGTTGACAGAACGTATGCTTTTTAGAGGAGTAGAGTTCGATCGATCCGTCCATCGATCGGACTCGGGCGTAAATAGAAGTTGGAGATTTCAATGAGACCGATCGATCCAACATCCCGAAAAGGATCGATCGGACGTTTCCAGTGAATTAAATCAACGGTTTTGATTTAACCCGAGTTTAGGCCTATAAATAAGATACTTAGGGTTATCAAAAGGGACTTTTGGAGGACTTTTTGGCAGCGTTTGGAGGCGAGGAGAAGGGTTCCAGGCTTGGTTTTCTTTTCTTATTTCTTCTTTATTTCTTCATTAGTTTTGTTGCCCTCATGGTGAACATGAGTGGCTAGTTTCTTTTCTAAGGTACCGATGTAGCCCTAACTGAATCATTCTATGTTATTGGATCATGATTATTTTATCAGTTTATTTTCCTTGTTTCATTCATTATTATAACTGAGATCTTAAATACCTTTATCTGGCCAATAGAAGTATCATAGATTGTTTTATGTGAGATTGGGCGAGGGTTCATTCCCTAATCTTGCAGGATCTATGAATGAATGAGTTTATGTCGAGGCCGGGTTCAAGCTAAGAGTATTCTTGGTTCATGATTGTTCTTCAGAGCTTAATAGATTCTTGGTTAACACTTAGTTATGAGTTCATTAACTAGGGTTAATTGGGGGTACTTGGTGAAGACCGCGGCGGAACGGATCATCATACCGGAAGAACGAGCCCTTGGAATTAAACTGAAACTTGATTGATTCAATGCATAGAATGAGGATGTTATGGTGAAATCGGAACCTTAGTATTCATCCATCATATTTTCATCGTTTTCTTATTTCGTTTTTAGATCAGCTATCTTTGAAACTTCATATTTCTTATTTTCCCTTCTTTATTTTCTTTCTTTCCTGTTCTTTAGCGTTTCACTCTAATAATCTCTACAAATCTCTGTGGGTACGATACTCGTCTTGCTACTATACTGATTGCACCGATTCGTATACTTGCGAGATATAAAATTTATTCATCAAGTACTCCCTCTCCTTGGCCTCCAAGCAGCCAAGAGAAAGTCTAGAGAGCCCCCCCTAAGAGAGGAACAAGTGCTCCCAAAAACCCTAAGACATGCCTATTTATAGCCTAGGTGTCGCGCCTCGGCCCTGAAAACCCATCCGGACCGGGACACGAGGGGGGTTTCCTACATCTACTAACAACAACTAGCGGAAACAGTTACAAAAGAAACAGAGAGCGGAAGTAAATCTAACTACTATTATTACAAAAATGTACATACAACAGAGTTACATTAAGATTTACATAAACCAATCCTCATGTACAAAAGATGTATAAAACTCAAAAGGGGTTACATCAACAGAGGTCTCCTGGAAGACACAGCAGAAGCCATCTTGGCCATCAAACATGCCCTGATGTCGTCGCGCCACCGCAGGACGAGCAACTGGGGCCCACCGAAGAAGAGCTGGTACCTGCACCTGCAAACGCCTCCCGGGTAGGAGTGAGCACTAAGCTCAGTAGGATTCTACTCTACGACACACACATGGAAGGGGACAACAACTGAACTCACTCTGTGCCAAGTACTGAGGCCTGCCAAGGACTTCATAAATCCCGTCAATAACCTGAAGGGTACCTGTCCAAAGTACGTCCTCCGACAGCCACTGTTCAAGGGTGGGCTTCCTCCGACAGTCCCTGATACAGGGTGGACATGACGATACCAGTAGGACACCTCTCTCCAAGCGGGATCTTCACACTTGATGGAACAACCGTGGTTATGACAACCATCTCTCAGCACTCAAAGCAACAGAGCTAACACGACCCCAAACATCAGACTAACATCACTACAGTCAAACCCTAGGCCTCTAATGCACAATCAACAATGCATGCAACAGTATAAACAAGCACCAATCAAGGGCATACCTTTCGGCCCATTTATACTAAACATTCTCGAGGTTCATGACTCTCTTGGTTAACTACAAAGCAATAAAAGGCATACAACCAGCCCATTTATTCTACTCAATCCCGGGAGTCATCACACTCCCGGTTCAACCACAAAGCGGTAACAAACAATAGTTTATAGCAATATCACTAAACATGCCATTCCTTGCTACCCTCAGACACTGTTCCTACGAAACACTGGATCGATCCAAACATACCCATGGATCGATCCGACTTGCCCTCAGTGAACAGACCATCTTGGGTGCAACCAGGATCGATCCAAGATCCAAAACATCCAACGGCTCGATTACCGGGAAAACGTTAATCAAAACCACTAAAAATAGTTCATAAAATACCATCAGTCAGCTTTGGGATCGATCTGGAACATTTGGATCGATGCAGACAATATTGGATCGATCCGGAATATTTGGATCGATCCAAACAGCTTCATACTAGCTTCAGATTAGTCTCGTCGCAGGCCACGAGAAAAATCATCAAAATTCATAGACAAATTGGAAAAATACGAAATAAGCTGGAATGGAAAGATAACTCAGAGATCTACAACTCTTATGTTCAGCACAACCCAAGAACATGCACGTACTGATGAGAAAATGCGCCGCAAGCCGGCTGTTCTTCAAGAATAGCAGAGTGAAGAACAGTAGAAACCAGAAAATCCGAGATTAAACATGCATAAATCCTACTAAAATCTCAACCAAAGCTTATGAAACTTATACCAGAAATTCTACTAAGCAAGAGGTATTCAAAAATACAAAGAACAGCAAGATCAAACGGCTAGATTAAGAGAAACCCATTAAACAACTCTCGTAGGTAGAACACCTACCGGAAACGCAATGCTTAGCTGATTCTCTGCAAACTGGTCACCAATAGAGCTTCAAACCACACCAGAGATCTTCCTTACGCCGCCACGGTTCCAACGAGCCTTCAAAAGCTCAAAACGGTGGCCGGAGGAGGGAGAACAGTGGAGAAGAAGGTTCAGCCGGAAACAGGGGAAGCAGAGCTTGCGGGAAGGAGAAAGAAGAAGGAAGAAGAAGAGGAGGAGAAAAGGAAGAAGAAGACGGAAAAGGGAAGGGGAAAGCCGGGGAAAGAGGGGAAATGGGGGAGCAGAGGAGAGAAAGTCTTCTCTCCCCTGACAGCGGAGAGCGATGGCCACGACGACTGTCTTCTCAAGGAAGAAAGACGCCGACATGCTACAGTATCCGGATCGATCCAAGACTAAGTCGGATCGATCCAAGACCTAGCTGGATCGATCCAACACTACCTTGGATCGATCCACAGGTCAAAAACCTCCTAAACGGATCTAGTCAAACACAATTATCAATCAGAGGCTGTGTGCGCACACGGGTGAGAAACTAACTGACGATGCGCAATTTACCAAATTGCCCTTGTGGTCAACAACGAGCTACAGGAATAGAGGGACAGGTCCTCACACTAGGTATCCCCTTAACTCGGATTAGATCTGGGCCTTTGATTTTGCTTAACTGATATCAAAGGATCGATTCTTTAAGGGTGACAATCGATCCTTTGAACCCAAAAAATTGGATGCGCCCGAGTATGATCGATCATTCCCTTTGAATGATCGATGATGCAAAATATGTCTCTCTGTCGCCTCTGCTATAGTGCAATGATCGATCCTTTAGGGGAGGATGATCCATCCTTCTGTTCTGCGTATTTACTCTTTTGCCATCAGACTACGCCATTGGTAGTAAAAATGTCGTAACTTCTTCTAGGAAACTCGGAATCACGAACCGTAAAATTCTCCCGAAACTAAACTTCAAGAGCTTTCCAACCATATATGGAAGATCGTCTGGTTCTTCCTTAGCAGGTAAAGTTTAATCTTCAAAGCTAACCCATCTTCTCTCCATTGCTCCTTTGACTTCGCAGGTTCTTTATTTGTTCGTTTTAGCACTAAACTTGATTTAATCTTCGCTGAGGGTCCTAATACCTGAAATGTGGAGAAGACAATCAAAATAGCATTGCTCATAGACTAATGAGACCCAGTTAAAAGGGTGATTTGTGCACTTTTCATGTCTTCATGCGTCCGGTGCCGACATGCTTCTCTAGTCGATGGGCCGTCCAACGGGGTGATCGTCTGGTGCAGAAATGCTTCTCCGGTTGATCATCTATCCTGTCAGGTGATCGTTTGGTGGTCTGACCAAAGCGGCAGTTTCAGCTATTACTTTGACTCTTTATTATGGAAATTCACAAAGACTCCAAAAACATGTGAAACACACAATTTCAACCCCATTTCAATTGATAAGGGTATAAAACACCGATTATAACAAATCATACATATTAAACAAGATTTAACAACGTTTAATGCATAAATCGGGTATCCAAAACAAGTAATTGGATGCAATATATGCATCCAATCAATATTACAGTTTTAGCCTAAGATAATTGTTATATAAACACGCAACGGATGGATTGAATAGATTAGGAGCCCTCACGCCCCGGACTGGATGGGTTTTCTGGGTCGGGGTATGACAACTTGATATCAGAGAAGGATGTAGGTCTTAGGAATAGGATTAGGCTTGCGGTTATGGTTTTGAGTGTGGGTTGGGATAGTTTTAGGGTTGAACATCCCTGCATGATTGTTTGCGCTCGCATGTGATGTGCTTTTGCTTTATTGATTGTTGTTTATTTTGGTTTTTGACGAGTGGATTCTCGTGTCTCTAGTGGTTGTGTAGATGACAGGGCAGCATGACGGTTCTCCCGTGAGCGTTCGTGGCGGGTCGCGGGATGAGCGCGCCGCCCGGCGGGCCATAGAGGCCGAGAGGCGTCAGCACCTGGTACCTACACCAGTACCAGAGGCAGCTTTTGTCCATGGCAACGGGCTAGGGGAAGTTTCAGAGCCACAAACTTCGACTTTCGGCTTCAACTTTCAGCTTTCGGAGCTTCTCGCGGCTTGCAGTTTCTTAGTGGCTTGAGGTTTTCCCCTGCGACTCATCCATGTGTGGCCGTGTTGGCTTGGGATCGGAGTCCGGTGTGGCATTGGGAGTAGCCACCGTTTGGGACAAGAGTTTGGGTTGGTAGTTATAGTCGGAGCGTTTGCTAGATGTTGGGAACCTCTAGGTATCCGTCGTCAACATGTGGTACACATTAGGTGTTCGGCGGCTTTCTCGGTTGCGTCGGTTGGCCGTGCACCGAGTTGTGTTTCCTTGCCCGTGGGAGGGTGTTGCGAGTACACCTGATGGCGCTGTTTTGCTCTCGATGAAGGCTGCGTTGGCGATCCTTCTGGGTGTCGAGAGCTGGGGGCCTGTTCACCAGTTTGTGGTCAACCCCTTCCCCTTTGTTTTTGAGGGTGCTTGGGAGAGCGGCTTCCCCTCGTGTTGTCGTTTTTGTTGTTTGTATAGCTGTTCTTTGGAGAAGCTATCTGGTTATCGACTTCGTGGGATGCCGAGTTTGAGGTCGAGGCCCTGTAGGCGGTTTTGACCATTGCAAGTTTGCATGTGGATGCCAATAACATATGGAGACGAGTCAGTAGAAAGGGGAGAGCCGGGTCGCTGTGGGGATGGGGGGGGGGGGAGAGAGAGAGAGAGAGAGAGAGAGAGGGAGGGAGGCAGAGAAGAGAACGGAGAAAGGGGAGAGCGGGGGCGGCGACAGGGGTCGCGGGATGGTAGCGGAGCCGCGTCCTATCCGGGGTGGCGGCGACGCTAGCCGGACGGCGGCAGGGAGGGCCGCGAGCGGCGGCTTGGAGGCCGGCACCGATGCCGAGCTCCAATGAGGAGCGGGGACGAGGGAGAGAGAGACTAAGGAAAAAAGGAGAGAGAGTGGAGAAAGACACGTGTAATAGGAGATGCCACGACACGTGGCTGTTTGGACTGACGGTAGTCACGTGCGTGTCACGTGACCAGTTTACCGTCAGCTCATATAACGCCGTTGGGGGGCTTGGACAACTTTACCATGTTATTATAACTTGGTGATATCGAATTGTAAATCCAAAATCTGGTGGAAACAAAGTGTACTTATAAGGAGGCACGTGATGCCCGAATTTAAAAATCCCTTGTTTAATTATTTATAATAATAATCGATCTCTCGAATCCAACTTAAATTAATCTCCTCCGCATAGTGCAATCCAGCCACGACCTCCATCTCATCCAATGCCAGCCGAGCCACGACCTCCTCCTCTCCCCTCCTCCCCAGGAAAACAACCACACCCACACAACATTACATTGCGGGGGCATTGTTTACCGTGCGATGTCGTTCCATCCCCGCGAGCACGAATCTCCATGAAGCCACGTCAGCAACGCGGGAAGAGGCCGTCCCCCTCTTAATTTCCGAACAAGAGAGGTTTCGTTTTTTCCAAAATTAATGAAATCGACACCCGAGAAAACCTCGCATTCTTCCGTTGCGAATCACCCAGTCCTCAATCCCCAATCTGGAATCCCGAATCCCGCGTCCTTCTTCCAATGTCCGATCCGATGCTGTCCAATTCGAGATAAATTAGAAGAAGAAACCACCGGAATAGCTAGAGAGAGGGAGAGAGGGGGAGCAATGGCGGCGGCGGGGGCGTTGGCAGGAATTGGGGCAGAGAAGGAGGGGATGGTTCCTCTGGCGGTGCTGCTGAAACGAGAGCTGTCGAACGAGAAGGCGGTGGTGGGGAAGCCGGATTTGTTGCACGGGCAGGCGAACCAGAGCAAGAAGGGCGAGGACTTCACCCTCGTCAAGACCGAGTGCCAGCGCATCCCCGGCGATGGCGTCACCACCTTCTCCGTCTTCGGGGTATGATATATATATAAATAAAATCTTTTATATCTTTCTTGATTCCTTGATTTCGCGTAATGCCGGGCTGCAATCGTACTGGAATGGTATAAAAGGAGTTGATTTGGGGCGCATTTGTCGTGAACTTTATGGGACAATCTTGGAATGCTAGTTTTCATAATGTTTCCAATTTTTATTATGTGACAAAGAATTGCTCCTGATACCTTAGTTTTCTTTTTGAGACGCTTGCGTCCTGGTTTTGCTGTATGTTAAGCTGTTGGAATTGGAATGTGGATTGAAGAGTACTTCTTTTTGTGCAGCTATTTGATGGGCACAATGGATCTGTTGCTGCTATATATACGAAGGAGAATTTACTAAACAATGTCTTAAGTTGCATCCCATCAAATTTAAGCAGGGAGGAGTGGCTGGCAGCACTTCCAAGAGCTCTGGTTGCAGGTTTTGTTAAGACGGACAAAGAGTTTCAGGGTAAAGGTACGACTGAAATGTGCATGCAAGATCATTTGATGCTGGTTTTGCAGTATTTCGTCAGCTGATTGATCGATTGTTTGGTCTATGTTGACGACACATCTGCATTTATTTAGCCAAATGCTTGCTGTTTTGCAAGGTTTAAAATGGAAATGGTACATCTTTACTAATCAACACCCGCTCATTTCAAACTTCCCTACATAAATAATTTGTTAATGAAGTTATAGAGAACATATCTTTGGAACTCTGCATTCAGTTTTTGTATATTGTTGGATATCAGGATGACCTGCTTAGGAATCAGCCTTTTTTCCTTGTAAATTGTGGTTGCCTGTGAAGCAAGAAAACAAGAAACTCTGGGATGGAACAAAATTATGGTACAACACCAAATGATCGATTATTGAGTCAAAAAAACAATTCCATCAAATGTTGTCTATATCAAACTACGATGTTTGTTTTTACATGCTTCGTTAGAAATCTATGAGAATCTAGAGCAGACATAGTCTTTTTTTATGTAAAATTCTGTACTCTTATTTTAAATTTCATTCAATTTCTTTTCTTCAGCTCAAACCTCAGGGACAACCGTGACGTTTGTGGTAATAGATGGGTGGGTAGTAACTGTGGCATCTGTTGGCGATTCACGATGCATACTAGAATCTGCTGAAGGCGCAATATATTTCTTGTCAGCGGACCACAGGCTGGATGATAATGAAGAAGAGTAAGCTTTGATACTTCTATCGGTTCTTTTGTTTTTGGAATTATTTAATTTGTCTTCAGCTCGACATTTATTTTCTCACAGGGTGGAGCGCATCACTGCAAGTGGGGGTGAGGTTGGGAGACTAAATACTGGTGGTGGTGCAGAGGTATAATATTCTGAAAACTGTATTCTTGTGATTTACTTTTCTGCATGTATGCACTCCCAGCTCTATTTGCCTCTTTATTAAGATTAATTTCCCTGATAAAGTGAGCCAATTTTTACTCATGCTTGGTAATAGGTTACTGCCAACATTGACTTTCTAGTGAGAATGGCTGGCCTCGTGCCTGTCAACAAAAGCTCCAAGGCTGAGGGTTTTAATAGTCGATGTATGTAGCAAGGATTTCCATACCGGCCGGCACATGTCCGTGCCGCCCGGTATGTACCGGACTGGCAGCTAGCCGGTCTAAAAAAACCCCCCGAATTGGTATCGGGGGGGGGGGGGGTGCCGGAATTGTGCCGGGCGATACATAAGGTATTGCCCGGTACTGACCCGATATCAGGGGTGCCGGAGTTGTGCCGGAGGAGAGAGAGGAATAGAGGAAGCGGGAGGAGAGAGAGGGGAGGAAAGAAACAGAGAGGGGAGGGGGGAAAGAGGAGAGAAACAGAGGCGTCGGAGGAGAGAGAGGAACAGAGGAAGAGGGAGGAGAGAGAGGGGAGGAGAGAAAGAGAGAGGGGAGGAGGGAAAGAGGAGAGAAAGAGAGAGGGGAGGAGCTGGGGCAGAGGGCGGGCTGGATCCGGGAGGAGGACGAGGCGGAGAAGAGGAGGAGACGGGGGCGGAGGCGGCGGAGGAGGAGGAGGAGCGGAGGCGGAGGCGGACGCGTGAAGAGGGATGCGGGAGAAAAAAAGAGAAGAAGAGGGAGAGAAGGGCTGCAGGAGAAAAAAAAGAGAAGGAGAGGGAGAGAAGTGGCGTGGGGAAGAAGTAAAAGAAAAGGGAGGGAGGGAGGGAGAGAGAGAGAGGATGGGTGGGGAAAAAGTAAATGAAAAGGGAAGAGAGAGAGGACACGTGAATTTGTTGGGGGGTGAGTGAGTGTTGACAAGCTAAAAATTAAAAATCGACATGTTATTTATCACTAGTTTTTATTTATCAATGATAGGCCTCATATAAATGTTATTTTTTTATTTAATGATGGTAATTAGTAACATTTTTTTATTTAATAATGATTGTTTTTAGCCTTCTTTGTATCTAATAATGGTAACTTTTCAATAATTAAATGTATCATATGAAAAATTAAAATTTTATGCTAATAATTATTTTAGTTATTATATTATTTTTTGATGCTATTTAGTTTTTTTTTAATGACTTATTCATGTTAATTTTTACGTTAATTGCTGATGCTATTTTTTATGTTAATTACTTACGATAATTTTCATATTAATTGATAAATGTTTTATTTTACATCAAAATTAATTCAAATTGGTGGACAAATGAGAAAACTAGTATTTGTCCATATTTGAAGGTGTTAAAAAAAAGTTTGAAAATTTTCATGAATTTCCCGTTGGAGTGCTATCTGTTTTTGAGTTATACTAGAAACATTTATCTTAGACTACCGGATGACAGATTATGGTTAATCTGAAAAAGAGCTTGGTGTGTACTCATATAAGAGATGTATTGAGCCGTTGATTATGTGTCATGTATTGTATTATACTACTTTGATATGTTTTTGCTCTGCGCTAGTATAAGAGATTATATTTGGCCAATTAGAGATATTGAAAACGAGTGAATTTCACTCATCTGGACCGGCACAGGGGCGTACCGGTCCAGCACGGCGCGTACCGGCGGCGCGTACCGTACCGGCGGGTTGCCGGCATGGCGCGTGCCACTGGCATGGCAATCCTTGGTATGTAGTATGATAGAACCTAGCTGCTGGTACAGGTCCTACCAAGCTGCTGAGGGTGAAGTACTTGGAAGAAGAGGAAGGCAAGAGGAAGGAGAAGAAGAAATACGCAAGATAGGGAAGAGATGTAATATTTTTTCATGATTGTCACCCATTACATCCTCTGTCTAATAAAGATCATTCCAAGTCTAATTAGGTAGCACAGTTGCTTTTATTTTCATTCATAATACAAGAATAGAAATCCAGCTTATTCTGGCTGGTTATTCTCCTCAAGATCTCTGCTAGAATTCCCCTCAAGATCTCTGCTAGCTGTCCTGGTTTGCTCCTCCTTTGGCTGGTCACTGGCAGCTGTAGCTGTGATGTGTGATTTGCTCCTCCGTTGGTAAGTTTGGATGATGACCGGCCTTTGCTGCTGTGATGAGGCTTGATTCCTAACATTCCCATCCCCTTGGAGACGAACCTTGTCCTCAAGGTTCAAGTGAGTAAACTATCGTTTTAGTTGATCAAAAACCTCCCAAGTGGCATCCTCCGGTAGCAGTCCCATCCATTGGACTAAGGCCTCTTGTATGATGCGTCCTTGACGCTTAACCCAACGGAAATCAGTAATGAGAGCGGGTCCGATAACCAGGACTCCGTCGTCCGAGTAGTCGGGTAACTTTGGGATCGCCCGGCCTTGGTCTCCGAGTTGTCGCTTCAGTTGTGAAACATGCACAACCGGGTGGATTTTAGAGTGATCAGGTAAATCCAAGCGGTATGCAACCGAGCCGATTCGTTCGAGTATCCGAAAGGGACCATAGAAACGAGGGGTGAGCTTCTTATTGGCGCGAGCTTGGACGGAGGACTGACGATAGGGTTGAAGTTTCAGGTACGTCCAGTCGCCGGCAGCCAATTCCATCTCGCGCCGATGCTTGTCCACCTGGACCTTCATGCGATTTTGTGCCAACACCAAATTGTCCCGTAGTAGCCGCAGGATTTCATCGCGAGAGCAGAGCTCCTGGTCGACCAACGCCACCATCGCCGAAGAAGGTTCATAACGGTGAATAGATGGTGGGGGTCGGCCATAGACAGCTTGAAAGGGCGTCATTTGTGTGGCGGACTGGAAGGCCGTGTTGTACCACAGCTTCGCCCATGGCAGCCAACGGATCCACGACTTAGGACGCAGTCCGGCGAAACAGCGGAGATATGTCTCCAAGCAGCGATTGAGGACTTCAGATTGCCCGTCCGTTTGTGGGTGATAGGCGGTGTTAGTCTTCAGTGCGGACCCTTGGAGCTTGAAGAATTCTCGTCAAAAGTGACTGTGGAAAACAGGGTCTCTGTCGGAGACGATGGAGCGTGGCAACCCATGTAGGCGGATGACCTCCCGCAGAAAGACGTCTGCCACCACCTTGGCCGTATAAGGATGCTTCAGAGGCATGAAGTGCCCATACTTTGTGAGCCTGTCGACGACCACGAGCACGATGGAGTAACCGGAGGATACCGGAAGGCCTGTGATGAAATCCATCGCAATGTCTTCCCAGATTTGCTCAGGTATTGGCAGGGGTTGAAGTAGGCCTGCCGGCTTCATCGCCTCGTACTTGCTCCGCTGGCAGATGTCGCACTGCTGCACATAGGACTTGATATCCTTGTGCATGCCGGTCCAGAAGAAATCCCCCGCGAGCCGCTTGTAGGTGCGCAGGATGCCGGAATGGCCACCCACCGGTGTGTCATGGTATTCACGGAGCAACTCTGTTTTGGAGTCGAAGGCCGGAGGAAGAACCAGTCGCCCTTTGTGCCAGAGATCGCCGTTGAGCAAGGAGTAGGAGGTGTAAGCTGGGTCACCCTCTCGGACCCTCTTCCGTGTGTCGTTGAGCGCTGGGCTTGATCGAGCGGCCGCGCGTAAATCCGCCAACCAAGCAGGACGCGGGTAGGTAAGGGTGGCGATGGAGGTGTCGCCGTCCGACTGGTGAGACAGAGCATCGGCGGCGGAGTTCTCCCTTCCGGGCCGGTAGATGATGTCAAAATCGAAGCCCAAAGCCTTCATAACCCACTTTTGCTAGTCGGGTGTGGTAAGATGCTGCTGGAGGAGGTGTTTTAAGCTACGATGATCGGTGCGTACCTGGAATCGCCGGCCGACGAGGTAAGATCACCATTTGGTGACCGCTTGGACCACGACCATCAACTCCTTCTCAGATGTGGACCTGGCCTTCGCTCGATCGGAAAGGGCCTTGCTGTAGAAGGCGATAGGCCGGCCATCTTGCATGGGCACCGCCCCAACGCCATTGCCGGAAGCATCGGCCTCCACGACGAACATCTTAGCAAAATCTGGAAGGGCTAGAACAGGGGTTGTCATCATGGCGGCCTTGAGGGCGGTAAAGGCTGTTTCCGCTTCCGTCGACCAATGGAACCCCTACTTTTGAAGTAGTGTTGTCAGTGGTGCCGCCAGGTGTCCATAATGGCGGACGAATTTACGATAGTAGCCCGTCAAGCCCAGGAATCCCCGCAAAGCCCGAACAGTGCGCAGGCGAGGCCACTCTATCATGGATCGCACCTTCTCCGGATCAGCGGCGATGCCCTGGGCTGAGATAATGTGGCCCAGGTACTCAACCTGATGCTTAGAGAACTCACACTTCTTGGGGTTGGCTGCTAGCTGATGGTCACGCAAGGTTTGGAAGACCCTATGGAGATGTCGAATATGGTCCTCGCTGACCCTGCTATACACCAAAATATCGTTAAAAAACACAAGCACAAACTTGCGGAGAGCAGACCTGAAGATGTCGTTCATCAGGGCCTGGAAGGTTGCCGGTGCATTGGTAAGGCCAAAGGGCATCACCAGGAATTCGTAGTGGTCGTCATGTGTTCGGAATGCTGTCTTGGTGACATCGTCCGAGGCCACCCAGATCTGGTGGTACCCCGACTTGAGATCGAGTTTGGTGAAGAATGCAGCGCCATGGAGTTCATCAAGGAGCTCGTCGATCACCGGAATGGGGTAGCGGTCCTTGATAGTGATGTCATTCAGGGCCCTATAGTCGACGCAGAACCGCCAGCTTCCGTCCTTTTTTTTCACCAAAAGAACTGGAGAAGAGTAAGGACTAGTACTTGGTCGTATGATCCCGCTGCCCAACATTTCTTTCACAATCCGCTCAAGCTTGGATTTCTGGGCGTGAGGGTAGCGTTAAGGACGAACATTTGCGGGCCCTGATCCCGGCGTGATGCGAATATGATGATCATGAGCACGGGTTGGCGGAAGACCCTTGGGCTCGGTGAACACACTGCGTAGTTCTCCAATAGGGTGGCAAGGGGGGTGGCGATGTCTCCAAGGCCCCCTAGCTGGTCCGGTTCGCGGCGTGGGGAGGGCGACGAGAGGAGGAAGAACCCGCAGTCGCCGGGGCGCAGGATGCTCTGGAGGCTGTGCACGGAGCCTGCCCGGAGGGGACTGGCGGCATCACCTCGCAGCAGGAAGTCGACGCCCCTCTTGGTGAACCGCATCGTGAGCTGATCCCAGTCGTGGATCACCGGCCCAAGGCTGCACAGCCACTGAATACCTAGGACCACATCGGAGCCGCTGATCTCCAAGGGATACATGTCGATCAAGAGATGGTACCGGTGGATGTGTATGGGAACATTCCGGCAGATGTCCTGGCAAGAGAGACGTCGACCGTCGGCCACCATGACGTGGAACGGCGGAGCCGGAGTTAAGGCGCAGTGCAGTTTGGAGGCGAGAGAGCCGCGGATGAAGTTGTGTGTGCTGTCGCTGTCGATGAGGATGGAGATCTGTTGACCATGTAGCCAGCCCGAGACGCGCATGGTCTGTGGGGCTGAGCAGTCGGATAAGGCATGGATGGAGATCTCTGGAGGGTCCTCCTCGGCTGGAGTAGCGGCGTGGACGCTAGCTGGAACCATGGAGTCCGGGGACTCGGCTTCATCGTCGTCGACCTCGGCGTCCAACAAAAAAATATGGAATCTCTTGCATATGTGACCCTTGACGAACTTCTCGTCACAGTTATAGCAAAGCCCCTGTTCACGCCGCTCCCGCATCTGCTCCCAACTGAGGCGTTTGACATTGACATTACTCAGCAGGGTCGGCGGTGCGCCCAGTGTGCGCGACGGCGGTGGTGGTTCGGAGGCTAGCAACACGAAGGGATGTTTCCGAGGTGTAGGAAGGAGGCCCGCGCCGTCGAAGGTGCGCCGTGTCTTGTGATGCCGTTCCTCCACAAGGAGAGCAAGGCTGATGGCATTCTGAAGGTTCCGTAGAGCAAGCAATTTGACATCTAGCCATATCTCCTCGCGCAGACCCCTGATGAAACAGCCGCGGAGTTGTGGTTCCGACCAATCCCGCACCCGCATAGATAGACGCTCAAACTGGGCTTGATAGTCCTGCACCGAGCCAGTTTGCCGTAATTTGGAGAGTGTCTCATGGATATCGTCCTCGTCCCGAGGGCCGAAGCGAGCGCAAAGAGCCGTCGTGAACTCCGGCCAAGAAGGATGCGGGTGAAATCCTTTGAACCATCGGAGCCAATGGAGAGCGTCACCCTGCAGATGGAAAGAGGCCAGCAACACCTTGTCCGTCTCTGCCGTGCCTTGGAATTCGAAGAATTGCTCCGCCGCATAAACCCACCCTGTCGGATCCTCCCCCGATGTTCGTGAAAAATCGACGCGAGTAAAACGGGCTTGCACTCCTCCGGAATCAATCGGCGAACGAGAGCCTGAACTTGGCACTCCTTCTGGATCAATCGGCGGACGAGAGCCTGAACTGCCTGGGTGGGAACTCGGAGAAGTAGGACGCCGGATGTGTCGGAGTTCAAGGATAGCGTCGGTGAGGGCTGCGACTTGGCCCTTAAGCTCCCCCAAGGGCTGGAGTTGGGCAGAAAGTTCCTCGTAGGAGTCCGTGTGACGACGTACAGCTTGCTGGAGCCCATGGATATCGACCTCGATCTGCCGGAGCTTAGCCGCGTCGTCCATGGAGCGCAAGTCCTTAGGCATGCAAGGAAGAGGATCGATGTCTGATACCAATTGATAGAACCTAGCTGCTGGTACAGGTCCTACCAAGCTGCTGAGGGTGAAGTACTTGGAAGAAGAGGAAGGCAAGAGGAAGGAGAAGAAGAAATACGCAAGATAGGGAAGAGATGTAATATTTTTTCATGATTGTCACCCATTACATCCTGTCTAATAAAGATCATTCCAAGTCTAATTAGGAAGCACAGTTGCTTTTATTTTCATTCCTAATACAAGAATAGAAATCCAGCTTATTCTGGCTGGTTATTCTCCTCAAGATCTCTGCTAGAATTCCCCTCAAGATCTTTGCTAGCTGTCCTGGTTTGCTCCTCCTTTGGCTGGTCACTAGCAGCTGTAGCTGTGATGTATGATTTGCTCCTCCGTTGGTAAGTTTGGATGATGACCGGCCTTTGCTGCTGTGATGAGGCTTGATTCCTAACATAGTACAATAAAAATACTGTTTTATAAAGCCAAATGAAGAGCATAAACTAGAAGGATATCTTTGGTCAAGGTTAACCACCGGCATTTAGTGGAAGGTACGGTGAACATATTTGGTGTGCATTTTATTTTGAGCCATTTCCTCAAAAAATGTGGTCAGAGAGATTATTATATTTGTCCAGAAAAGCCTACTTGTTAGTATGGCTACTCTGATGTTTTATGGGCATCTTTTCCACTTGGTGACATGTGGAGTAGTCTATCAAAACAGCTGCTTTACTTTGGTTCAAAATTTGCACCACAAGTTGCAGCTGGCCACAATGCAATAGAGAGCTTTTTTTGCATTTTTCATTTACTTCTGCATGATTGGCCTTCTTAGAAGTAGACAATCAAACCTAGTCCTTCTCTTTAGCTGTTTGCTGCTTTCTTCATGTTGTTCAAAATGAAACACGTGAAAGCTAAAGGAGGTAGTAGTAGTAGAAGAGAATAGAAAAATAAACTGCCGAGAACAGCTTGCAGAATCAAACCCTGGATAATTCCATGTGCTGTATCCGTTAAAGATCACTATTGTGCCAAGCCTACAGTTCGACCTCCATTGCTGGTCTTTTAATAACACTAGGCAAAAGTAAGACAACTCTTGAATAAGCTCAGACTAAGACCATCAACAAGCACCAAACCTGAGAGAGGACTTTAGTATCTTACAACTTCATAAGCACTGATACCAACTAGTATTATATATGAACCTACCAGCAAGGAAAATCTCTAACTTATCCACAGACTGAACAACCACTTAACCATGTTAGCCTTATAAGCATGAAGTAGTTAATGCTTTCAGATCTTCTTAGTTGTTTATATGTTTGCGTAAAGTACTTTGCACAACTTAAGATATTTTGCCTGGGCGAAATCTGCATGCTACGCACAATCAAATTGGTATTTCATTGAAAGTCGGATCATGCATGTTTAAAAAATTGTTGATAGAGGACTAAGACTTTTGGGGTTGGCTTATTCAAAATGATTCGAGCTCTAGTTAGCATTTTACACCTGAATAGGCGATTCCATATTACCTATACCTGAAAAACTCTATGCTTAGTTTTATATTGGCTTTTCAGGCCCTGAACTCTAACTTCATGTTAGATTTAAGAATCCATATGTAGGTTATGGAAAGTAGAGTACAGCAGAATACTAAACTTGTTTCACTTTCATAGATTTGTAATCTACTGAAAGAAAAAAAAGTGTTTATTTAACAAGGTAAAAATTTTCTTTCCCAGTACACCAAGGACGATATGACAAGTTGTCTTGTATATTGAATTGTACCCATAACATGTAGTAAGGTTGCTAATTTTTCTGATATCTGCTCTGGAATGATTTCCTCGTGTTAGGGAGGACAAGCCTATATAAACTACATAGCCAATTGAATCCAGAAGCTCATGCATGTAACTTTGGTGATGACTATTCATGTTCTTTATGATTATTGGCCCTAGTTGGTTCATGCTGGTCATGCATGTAACTGAAAAATCATGTACTTCTTTTCCGTAATGGTTGTCAATCCTTTTAGCTAGCGTCTTAAGTATTAGGCTATGATTAGGACCTCCTCCCATATTGGCTGGCAAAAAGTGAGTCTGACTGTGTTATAATTTAATGCTCTCTAGGAAGCGACTTGGGAGCTCTTTGTATGCAAAGAACTTGAGTTGAGCAAAATTTAGGTTCTTTTTTCCTATGCAAACCTGGTCTTCAATTTCCTGTTGTCCACCAGGTGCGATACAGCTCTACTAGCATAATGGCATTCGCATCGCTACTTTTGCCTTATGTTTGAGTTGGGCATTCAGAATTTATATCTCTTACAGGTGTTAAAATGACAATTTAGATTTCCTTCAATTTGATTGGAGCTCTATGATGGATGATGTTAGGCATTTAGAGATTAAAGTTGTAAATTCCCTCTCTCAGATGGTCCAGTCATGTTCCTGTACGATATAAAGTTATGACTTACAACAGTTGTTTCTGAACAATAATAGCTTTTGGCTAGGGTAGTAGAACTTACAAAGTGATGGTGATGTTCTCTTGTACGGAGAAAGAAGATCGATGCATTTGCGGAAATACGAGTCCCTAATCATTGTTCTTCGAAGCATTGTTTGCCATATAGTTGAGAAGGAAGTAATTCAGTAATTACTTTAAATTTGTGAAACTTGACCACTAGTTGTTCATGATGGTTATATGACTTCAGATCATTGAAGGCATAATGTCACAATTAAAGGATTGTTCATGCATACTGCAATGTAATATTTGATTATTATCCTGAGACTATCTTTTTACTTGGATTTGATCTCTTGCTGAATCAATCTTAACTGGCCGATTTCTCCAGATTGGCCCTCTTAGATGTTGGCCAGGTGGCTTGTGTCTATCAAGATCAATCGGGGATATGGACGTTGGTGAATTTATTGTCCCCGTTCCTTACGTGAAGCAAGTCAAGGTTTGTAATATTATCAGTGTGAACTAAGCTCTACTTGGAACATGAATTTGATGGTTCCAGTTGCTGTGATTTCCATTTAGAACGTGTCTTATTGGAGATGGCTTATTTTAAGGCCACTTTAAAGAATATGAAAAGCATTAATCCCGTCAGTCTTAAAACTAATAGAAGAGTGTTGGCATTGTGTAGTATGCTCAGTGGTTTCCTATACAGTATTGATCAGCAGGTAAAAATCTTACTTCTATCTTTGTTCATGTATGATTTAAGGAAATTGTAGATTGTTTTTCCTTTGGCATAAAGTTTCTTATGCAGGAATATGTGAATTATTTTTTTTCATCTTTGAATCCATCTTAGCAGCAAGATGTTGGCAAACAAAAGGTATGTCATATAGGGGTCTGTGCCTCTATATTTTTATCGATTTAGTCATTTGTAATGTAGAAGGACCTATGCATAGCCATGGATTGTTGTGCTGGTGGCATGTGTCATTCCGTTCTTTGGCTGGCACGAATCTTACTAGGCATGGATCTCGTGCCGGCTGCATAGAGCCTCTTCAGAAGCGATTATAGTGGACATGGACTCCATGCCTAGTATTTGTATTGTGCTGACAAATTACTAACATGATACATATTGGTGGGCATGGACTGCGTCAACCGGCACCTCAATCCATGTGTACAACCCTCTCCGAGTGCATCTTTACACTGGCATCTCGGCCGTTGTACTTCCATCGGAGCAATAGCATTCCAGAACATAATTCAGAAGAGTAGGATTAAACCGTGGTCATTTCTGGCTTTGTAGACACTCATACTCATCTGTGCAAACAAAATATAGTGTTATTTTCCCCCCCTAACAAACATTAAGACCTTCCAAGTGTATCATTTCGTGTTTTGTTTTTGTAGGCACTCCTTTCCGTATTCCTTTGTTCAGTAATATTGCAGACTAGTAGGAAAATGTGGACCTTTTATGTCGAGAAACTTTTAGGATGTTATTTTTGATAATTTAAACAACAAAACCTACTCCCTAATTGCTTGAGCTTGGTTTTATGAACCCTTCCTCACCTATCATTTATGAGTGTGTAACTCAATCTTCAGAACTTGTATATGTGCGATCTGATCAATTTGCATGTTTTAAGTATCAACTAAGACAGGTGCAATGCTATATGTTGTGAACATGTACATGCTTAAATTGCTGAAGTTTTAACCTTTAGATTGAATATACTGTTTTATTTTCTGCCGAGTATGTTTATTCAAAGCCTGGGAACGACATTGTTTTGGATAACAAGTGCCACTTGAATGCAACAGTTGTCGAATGCTGGCGGTCGGCTTATCATCTCGAGTGATGGTGTATGGGATGCTTTGACGCCTGAAATGGCCATAAATTGTTCTCGTGGATTGCCATCAGATGCCGCCGCTAGTCAAATTGTTAAAGTATTAAATTCGATTTTCCTCTTGTTATATCAATTCTTCTTCAGAGTTTCTGTAGGTTATATTTGAGTTACTCTACTTCCAGGAAGCTGTTCAGCTGAAGGGACTAAGGGATGATACCACCTGTATTGTGGTTGATATATTACCACCAGAGAAGTTAACCCCTTCTGCTCCACCACAAAAGAAGCAAGGGAAAGGGGTATTCAAATCTATGTTCCGGAAAAAGTCCTGTGAGTCTACATCGAATTCTGAGAGAAACTTATCCGAGCCAGATCTTGTGGAGGAAATATTTGAGGATGGATCTGCTTTTCTTGCTCAAAGGTCTGTATGTTAAAGTAAATATAATGATAGTTGTATTGTCATGAACCATTGGATGCTCTTAGCATTTTATACATGCAATGCTATTTCCATTGGATCATGGAGGGCTCTTAATTGATATGCATACTTTTCCCCACAGTTTTATGAAGAAATGTGTTAACCATGCTGTATATGACTGTAACTGATTATCCTTAACGAAGAGATGTTTATTGCTACTTGTTTGAATGTATTCCCGGTGAACTCAACCAAGCAAATGACCTCAGGATGTTTTTCTCATTTATTTAGGCACATGACACAAGTGTATCTGGATATACCCAGTGATATGGAAAATGCCCAGATCACCACCTGAATATATACAAGAACTGTAGCAAAAAGATTGATGGAGTAAATTACAATAGCATGTTGGCTTCTAAGAGCCTAATATTTAATAAATGTTAGTGGGATATCTCCCTTTGAAATGATGCTTAATGTTCATATGATGAGATTTTATTGTTTAGTTGCCATTCGGCCAGGTAATCAACCCCTTTTGTTTGCAATGCAGATTAGATACAGAATACCCTATATGCAACATGTTCAAGTTGTTCACATGCGCAGTTTGCCAGGTGGAGATGAAACCTGGTGAGGGTGTCTCTGTACATGCTGGTTCATCTCAACTTGGAAGGATGCGTCCTTGGGATGGTCCTTTTCTCTGCACTACTTGCCAAATAAAAAAAGACGCCATGGAGGGAAAACGGCCTTCAAAAGGTATATCATCCCGACAAGGTTACCTAATTACATTTATGACTTCAGAATTTGGTTTGATCTCTTCTTATTCTTTTTTCTTAAACTTCCTGCCTAAATACAGGCTCAGAGCAGAGATAGTGTTGCAAATGACTAGTAAGTGTCTTGGTTAGATGAATGGTATTTTCACCTGCATCCGGCACAAACTATAGCGTCTGAGCTGAAAATTTGATATGCATTCAACGGCCTTAAAGGATTCTTTGTTCTTCTAATTGCACTTGGGTTGAGGTCGAGGTGTATTTCTAACATGACCTTCGTGGTGGCATGAGGTAGAGGAATATTTTCCAACATGAACTTCCTGATAGCATGAGACGCAGGCATTTCATCTGCATATCATGTTGACCTTCTGTTTTGTGGGAAGGCGACCTTTTGCTCCTTCATTTGTCAGGCAGCATTCTGATAAGGAAACAACTACTGTTCTTTATGCAGCAAACTTGGACGCTGGTGAGTTGGCCGTTTGAGTGCTGTATGAGAAGAGCCTGAGATAACTCGGGTTCTCTCTAGTTTCATGACCATATCAATATGTATATGACTCAACTTATAGAGGACAGCTTTGGTGATCATTCACAAAATGTGCTATCATGTTAGAACCTGGTGAAGCATCTTCGAAGTTCCCAAAGAGAATGGTGGAAGTAGGGTAGGGTCTAATCCTGAATAGAAATACATGTTACTAATTGATGATAGTTGCAAAGCATACGTCCAAAATCATTGTATCTTCATTTTTTTGCACAAGATTATTTGTTCATTTACTTGGTATTGTGTAGCCTAGACTCAGCTAAATAACAACGTTACCTTCATGACAAGAATTTGCTTCTATTTTAAAGGATTACTGATTCAAAATAGTTGCAGTTTGAATGGTTGTGTAAAGGGAAGCAACTTCTACAGGGTTATTATTATGTCTAAATCTCAGCTGCCAATGAAATTATTGTATTGTTCTGTACAATCATGTCCTTCTGTGTCATGGGAACAAGTTTGAGACATGATGGGAGGAACATTTTGGCCGCTTCTAAACTCCTTGTACAGATAGAGATTGGATAATTTGGATACCCCAAGTTAAGTTTGTTGCATCATAGATTTACATAGCCATCTCCTATGATGGTTATATAAAAGGACTTTTATGTTTCCGGAGGTGATATGATATTGTCGGAAATGTAGAGGGTTTCGTGATATTTAACATGTTTTCAACGGGTTACATGGTATTAGGGTAAATTATAGTTTTGGGTTCTGTAACCCTAAACGAAATTCAAACGTCAAGGGTTTAAATGAAACTTGATTCAAACGATAGGGTTTAAATGAACAGATAATTGGCATTTAGGCTTCTGAGAAGGGAATATTTGATTAAAATGTCGGATACCTTTTTCTTAAGGCATTCAGACCCTAATACCTTTTTTTAATACTAAAATGCCCTTTCAAGATTCCCAACATAGGGAGACTTTTTCGTGACTGTTCGTATTTCTAGTGACTGTTTGTATTTCCAGTGGAAAGTAACTGTCAAAAAATATTCGAACTTGGAAAGTAACTATCCAATGAAAAGTAAGTTACTTTCCAGATTAAACCAATGAAAAGTAAGTAACTTTTCAGATTAAATCAATGGAAAGTACCTAGTGGAAAGTAACTTGTACAAGTTATTTTCCATATACAAGTTACTTTCCACTATTTTTATAATTGTACAAGTTACTTTGCAAGTATATAAGCTACATTTGTAAAAGTTACTTTCTATGTACAAGTTACTTTCCACTATTTTTGCAATTGTATAAGTTACTTTTCATTTTTTTGAAAAATAACTTGTAACAATTATGAAAATCATGTTAAGTTACTTTTCACTTTTTGTAATTGTACAAGTTACTGTACAAGCTACATTTGTACAAGTTACTTTTCTATATACAAGTTACTTTGCATGTATACAAGCTACATTTATAGAAGTTACTTTCCACTATTTTTGCAATTCTACAAATTACTTTCCATTAAAAAAAAAAAACATGTAACAATTATGAAAATCATGGTAAGTTACTTTCCATTTTTTTGCAATTGTACAAGTTACTTTCCATGTGTACGAGCTACATTTGTACAAATTACTTTCCATGTACAAGTTACTTTCCAGGTTTGGAGGTCGATGGGTTTCGAGTAGTAGGAGGGAGGCCGTGGAGGTCGGGGAGGAGTCGTGGCAACATCGAGAACGAAGGAGGCGTCGGGATCTGGCGGCGACACGGAGCCCGGGGAAGGAGGTGGCGGTGACGCGGAGCTCGGGGAAGGAGGGAGGCCGTGGAGGTCGGGAGCTTGGGGAAGGATGTCGCAACCATCGGCTACATCATCGTCTGGATCTCGAGCTCGGGATCATCTCGACGGGATCCGGAGGGTGAGGAGCTGGGCCTCTGTGAGTTGGCTGGCGACGTTGAGGATGGCACAGAGGGTGAGGAGCTGGGCAACGGCGACGGGATCTGGTCGGCGGGTGAGGATGGCACAGAGGGTGAGGAGTTGGGTGGTGGCGACGGGGTCGGACGGGATCTGGATCGGTTTCGGAGTCGGGATCTGGACGGCGAGATCAGGATCTGGACGGCGAGATCTGGATGGCAAGATCGGGATTGGAGTCGCTTCTCTACTCTGTGGCAGCGACCGGGAGCCGGGGAAGGAGGGATCGGACGGGATCTGGATCGGAGTCGGGTTCTTGATCAGAGTCGGGATCTGGACGGCGAGATTGGGATCTGGACGGCGAGATCGGCGACGGAGAGCCGGGGAAGGAGGAGGTACTGGATCGACGGTGAGATGGCGATTGGCGTCGGGGAAGGAGGTACCGGCGACGGGGAGCCCGGGGGGTTGGCGGCGACGCCGAGCCCGGGGAAGGAGGTGACGGCGAGTTCGGGATCGAGCCCGCAGGCTGGCCGCGGGCGTGGCGGAGGGGGGGGGGAATTATAGGGACGGGTTATAGGGGCATTTTCATCCTACGGGCCCACATTGTCATATCAAATTTTTTTCTAGGCTATTGTCGAGGGTCATGTTATATGCACAACCGGTTTTACTAAGTACACCTGTTTTTCTAAGTGCACAGAACGCGATTTTTAAAGTACCGTCGAATGCTAAGTGCACCGTGTACGTTTTTTGATATATCCCGTTATTATCTTTCAATTAAGAAACGTGCTTTACTATGAGAGTAAAGAGGCGGAATCCCCCCCTCTATCGCTAAACCCTCTCCTCCGACGCTGCCTCCTCTCGCGGTAGCTCTTCCCCCTGAGCTATTCTCCTGTCCTACCACCCGTGAACCCATCCGGTGCCAGCTCCTCCTCCTTATTTTCTCTTGACTCGGCGCTAGGTCCTCCTTTGGCGTTACCTCACCGGCGTGCCTCCTCCGGCTCTACCTCACCGGCGTGCCTCCTCGGGCTCTACCTCATCGGCGTGCCACCTCCTCCGGTGCTACCTGACCAGGGTGACTCCTCGTCGAGATCCGAACACGGCAATGAGCGGAAGAGGTACCTTTCTCGCTCTCATCCCATCTCCCTCTCTTGCTCTTGCATTGCAGCTTAGGGTTTCGAAACCAGATTCCTTTACGAATTCCCTCGTGCACTTGAAGGTCTTTGATATTGCTAATTATCTGGGATAGGAGAGACCATCATGTTTCTATTAAATGGTTGAGTATGCTTGGAAATGGTTTTCCTGACAAATATAACTTGCGAGGGTGCTTTGGCTCTTCACTTGCTGGCGTTAAAGTTTCAGCCAGATTTTTTCTACTGTGCTGGAGAGTCCTACAGGATGTTGATTTGATTTTAGGGAGTTAGGATTGCAATGCCATGTTAGAAGCATGAAGAAGGATTTGAGGTAAGATCGGTGGATTTTGAAATCAATCAGAAAGAAGGGGATGAAGGATGAAGAATGATTGCAATGCCACGAAAAAGTGCAGAAAGAAGGAGAAGAATTGAAATAATAGGAAAGCATATGGGGGAAAAGTTTCTAAGGGGCTAGGTCTGAAATCAATCAATCTACAAAAAAGTAGGGCAGAGGATGATGAAAGAAGTATTCACCACTTGATAGCAGTGAGAGAGAAACAAATGACGAGGAGAAACCTGCCTTGACATTGATAAGATTGAAATCAATTTAATCATCACTTGATTAATCCAAAGCACATCAAATCTAGTTTTAATCATACATGAAGAATAACAACCTTTTGCCAGGTCTGGAACTGTCTTTGTTGTAGGGTGGACTAAAAGTATAAGCACCCTGTATATGATCGAGCCATCTAAAATCAGAACTGTTGAACTCAGTTTGTGTTGCTTGTAGGCTATCTCACATTGTTTACAGGATTGGCATCTTATACATCCTTTAGATCCTGATTTCGTTCATTTTATGATACCTAGTTTTCCAAGGGCCGGTATCATATTTCTTCATTTTAGATGTGCTGATTTGGCTCATGAAAAATACAACTTATAAGTTTCTTTCAGATTCACTATCATTCTGAGGAGGAAGAAGCACCCCACTAAACCATCTGTTTGGGACTAACTTGTGGTAGACGGATGTGCAGTGCATATTGAACTACCGTTTGGTGGGTGTAGCAGCTGTGGGGTCACGGTGAAAGTCCAAGTGTTGCGTAACGACATGTGCGAAATGCACATAGTCAGTTTGGTTTTGATCGTTGTTGTATCTGAATTTTTTGTAATTGGAAATGGTGTATTCACAAAAATACTACAATGCAAGGCTTGATAGCCATCATGTATGTCTCTGTTAAACTTTGAATTTGACATTATGAGATGAGAATATTTTTTATGATGGTGTAACACTGTCAGTCAAATGTGGAATGAGACGGTGCTCAATTGGAATGGGTTGTTTTATGTAGCCTTACTCACCGGGACACTCATTATTTGAGCATGTTCTGCTTTATATACATGCCCCATTCTTCCCACCCACGGGTGTACGATATCCCTGGCCTTTCGTCATTTGTAGTGTTAGATGCGCACATTTTACAATCGAACATTCTTAAGTCTGTTGCGTGAGTTAGAACTTTTACATTCGCACCACTTTTGTTAAAATGTTGCTCTAATGTTTGTTCATTGTCACAGAGATGAATGCACTTGTCTATCGCCCAGTCAGGTGTAACAGCCGTTGTTACATGCAAGCGGTTGCAGATATCATCAAGAACTGCATAAATGATAGACATCTATCGGTTGCCACTCGGACGCCTTTCGAGGCCCTGTTTGACTTGCCCGGCATGGATCAAGACAGAGTGCTGTTGGACGAGATCCTCCTTTCATGGAGGCACAGAGCGACCTTTCAGCTGGGTCCTAGGCTCGTCGAAATGACGGCTTTCGAGACTGCGCTCATTCTTGGCCTTCCGATAGGGGGCCAACCCATTGCTTTTGATCCGAGGACGGATCCAGGCCACCGGCAATCGAAACCCAAAGTTGACCTGCCGCTTTGGGTTACAAGGCATATACAGGCTGGTGAGACGCTCAATAGGTTGTGCCTTGAGCGAGTGATTCATAGTCTCGCTGCCTCGGACGAAGCAGACGATGTGGAGGACACTGTACGGTTTTTTGTACTTTTCGTCTTCACCAGCGTACTGTTTGTGAGGAGCAACTACACCTGCCCGCCGGAGTTAGCGACGTATCTGAGCGATCTTGAGGGCAGTTAGGTCTATGACTGGGCTGGTGCTGTACACCGGCATCTGCTAGTTTGCTTGTCCCTGACGGCTCCAGAGTTGGCAAGCCGTAAGAAAGCTCTTGAGGGTGTTCCGATGAGAGGGAGGGCCACAGATATATATCTAAACGGTTGTCCCTTCGTGCTCATGGTGCGTTAGTCCACTGACCTAACCCTGCAGCTTCACCTATTTCACATCTCACTTAGATCATTTAGTGTCTATTGTCGATGCAGATCTGGTATTATGAGTACACCTCTGCATGTAATCAAGCTCCAATGCCGAATGCATTCCCGCAGATGAGAAAGTGGGTCAGCGTTGCAAGAAAGAAATCGAAAACTTTGGCTAAGTCAAAGGCGTGGTTATCGATAGAGGATGTACGATTACTCATCTTTTTTTTGCACGTTTAGTTAACCACCTGTGCACTCTCGACTATTGTATTTGTTCACCCATTTTACTCAGGTCCCTCCTACGCTGATGTTGACCACTGAAGAGGAGTTGTGGCTACAACAAGTGGATATCCGCTGGGCTCAGGCTCTCCGCAGTGGTAACATAGACTCCGCTGGGCCTTCTTCTTCCATGAGCCGGCCCAATGAAGAAGAGGTACACGCACAATATGTGTCAATCATATTAAGCATAACTTGTGTAGCTCATCGGTTATACTGGTAGTTAATAATCCGGGGATGTATTCTAATCAGGATACGGATATTGCCGTTTTGAGGAAGGAAGTGGAGGTCCAGCGGAAGATGATTGAAACACTAACAGAAGAAAATGCCGCATTCAAATCTTAGTTCCAGATGCTTAATGGTCGGATTGATGGAGGGTCGGCAGAAGACACGTTGCATCGTGCCGAGGGGAGCGGGAAAGCGGCATTTGAAGATTTTGACTCCACTGAACCATGTCCCCAAGTGATAAAAGGCGTGAAAGTGTCTCATAGACAGGTATTTGGTAGCCGGAGTTTATAATTCATTCTGAATCGCCAGAGTTTTTCTATGACTAATGAGTGTTCTTATGCATAGATGATGAAATGTAAAAGATTCCGGGGTCTGGATAAGATTGAGGCCGGTGAAAAGACTATCATTCTTGAATACCTTGACGGTATTAAAAGGTATTGAGCATTTCAATCCAATAATTACTTAACAGCCTACAGTATCCCTTCATGATGTGGTTTGATGTTAACCAATTCAATTGCAATTTCAGCGCGACTGAAATTGCATGGGACGGGCCACACGTACATTTGACGGCTCAGCACATGCTTGACCTATTGAGCAAGGCAGAAGTTATCGACGACGTCGTGGACGTTATGATGACGATGTACGCGGATGGCCAACGATTTGCCTCCATGCGGTCAGTCCGTTCGACATTCTCTAGGAGCTACCTCCATGTAAGGCAGATTAAATCGTATATTTGCAGGTTAACTCTCTTTTTTCGGTTTTTGTGTTTGTTATAGCCAACGATAAACACATGGTACGTTTTTTTGTTGTCGCAGAGATATGTGAAGGGGGGCGAGCAAGTTCAGATCAATAGACTACTGAGAGATCAGCTGAAGCAGTGGAAGTTATCGGACATGCAATTGTGGTTCATCCCATTGAACTCCAACAACCACTGGTATCTACTGTACGTCGACATAGCAAACAAGGCTATGTTTCATTACACCTCGATTGCCGCCGATGAGTTCTTTGCAGAAGCCCTTGAAATAGTTTGTATGTGTAAGTTACGGTTTAATAGATTAATTTTTCATGAAGGTGTATCTCTAATTCGAATTTGTGTGCGTAGGCCTCGTGGGTACGTGCTCATATGCGTAATAAGCACAAGTCGTTGTCACGTGGTTGCGAGTGGCCACTTTCCACTATACAAGGACCGCGACAGCAAAGATTGTCGTACGTTATACATTAAACCTCATCCGATGTCATATGCAATTTTCTGTCTAGCGTATCACTTCATTGTACTTTTGGCTTGCAGATTGGATTGTGGCATTTTCGTCATCGAGTACATTGGCCGACTTCATAGAGGCGAGCCCCTTGATTTTAATGATGAAGATATGGTGAGGTTGAGGGCAGAAGTAGCTGTCAAAATTATCGTAGACGGCCAGAACCGACAAAATAAGTAGGGCGGTGTTGATCGAAACACTCTGCACATTCAACTCACTGACATACGCTAGCAGTTTCCCAGGTGTATCAAAATGCCGATCGCTTGCACAAACCGATCAAGTCATAGAAAACAATCAGAAGACCGGACGATGATGTATTATCTCTTGGTAAATGCTCGACAAGTACCGACTGTTGTTTTTATGTTCCAGAGTGTGCCCCTTGGTAAATGGTCCATTAATGATTTGTTGTATTTCATTGCAAAGCTGTTCGAGGGTGTATTAGTTGTGAGATATCCTTCCATCGGCAATGTAAAAACTTATTTTGGATGAATGGATGATCTGGATGTTGTGGAGAACAACAACTCCTTGGCATTTAGCAAGGACTGTAAAAACATGAGTTATGGGTATTACTAGGACAGGACATTGATACCTGTGTAATGAGATATAGTGCTATAGTGTACATTGCAAAGATCGGTATACTAGTACCGACCGTTATATACCATTACCTCTACTACGTTACCGACAGAATGATTCTCTGATCGGTATACTACTAAAGATATCCGAAAATAGAATAATTCCCTGATCGGTATACGCTTACATATACCGAAATCGGTTCTCTACAACCGATTGATTGATGCCCTTGCCGGTTTTAGAGTACCGACCAATATGCCATGCCTTAAACTTATCTGTGTAATGAGATAGGACAGTGCAAATATTGGTATATAACTACCGACAGAAGGATTTCCTGATCGGTATGTTACTAACGATATCTGTGTAATGAGATATATCGCGAAGTGTAAATTGCAAAGATTGGTTATACAAGTTCCGACTGTTATATAAACTAATATGTGGTTTGTTACCGACGAAAGGATTCCCTGATCGGTATACACCTAACGATATTCGAAACATAGTAAATGATCGAGACTACGGTATATATACATATACCGCAATCGGAACTTTACTGCCGATAGATTGATGTCCTTGCCGCTACTGAAGTACCGACCAATATGCCATGCCTTAGGACTGTGAGACTGTGTAATGTATTGATTGTGTACACTTTTTCCACAATATATGCCGTTCGTACTCGAGCAAAGCTGGACAGGACATTGATACCTGTGTAATGAGATAGTGCCTCCATGTAATGATATAGTGCCTCCATGTAAATTACAAATATCGGTATATAAGTACCGACCGTTAGATAGAACCATCAGTATTTAGCTAATGACCTAAGGATGCTCGCGTCGGTACTTTAGTACCGGTCAAAAGTGTGGATGTCGGTATATAACAACCGTTATGTACCGACCAAAAAATGATTAAAAACTAAAGTGGAATGTAAATAATGAGTCTTGAATCATCAACATTAGCAATATAGATACAACATCTGAATCAACAAAATCATCATCAACATGTTCAACACGAGATACTCAGTACCATTACACAGTGTCATCACCGATAGTTCAGGAGCATGTTCATCCGTTAGAAAAAGATTTTTACAACAATTGTTGTTACCACAATAACTAGAACCCAAACAACGATGCGTATTTCGCGTAATTGGTCACATACAACTTGGAATTTAAGACCCACTGTGTCCTCTGTGACTTTGACAGCGGTTGATCGTGCATCGAGTGAAGAAACAATTGGTGAAGTAGGACCGGGAGTGGAAAGTAGTACATCTTCCCAGATAAAGAAACCACATCCATTGCGACGATCCGAGCATGCATAAAAGATGCGACCGGGGTTTTTTGAAGTCGAAGAGGTTCGCCGCACGACGTTGAGCCCACATATACACCTTAACAGAAGTGGACGAGGAGATGCAGAGGAAGACAAATGTGACATCCGTCCGAAACCAGCTCAACACAGAGAGAATCGATGTATTTGCTAATACCTATCCAGCAAGTAGGTTGTCAGCATTGTTCTTCAATCAACCAATTGATGAAGCACAACGATGGGAGTGAATGATGGTGGAAGCCGCCGGCCCTCGAAGATGGATGGGACCGTTCTTGCGCAAGACCTTTTGTGCGCGCCGGAGAGATGGATGGTGGTAGGCGCCGCCCCGCCAAGATGGAGGAAGCCGCCGGCCAGCTGGAGAATGAACCAATTGATGAAGCACGACGAGGAGAGTGAATCAACCAGGAAGCAGCCGGCCCACGAAGATGGATGGGATGTCTTGCGCGCCGCCGATATGGATGGTGGTAGGCGCCGCCCCGGCAAGATGGAGGACGCCGCCGGCGATGTGAGGACCCGTCCCTCCATCCCTTGGCTTGTTGTTGACCCCAGGGGCAATTTGGGAAATTGCGCCTTGTCGGTCGTTTTCACACTGGGTGTGCACACACAGGCCTTGTTTGATGGTTGTGTTTGTTAGAAAGGTTAGGTGGGACCTAGTTTGGGAGTTCTGGGCTTGGGCCCGTTTTCCAGCCCAAGTTTGCACTTCTGGGCAGGGAGGATCGATCCTTTGGTCGTGGAGGATCGATCCTGCCTGTGCCTGGAAGTCTCTGTCGGTGGCTTTCGAAGGACGGCCACCGCGGTGGCCGTCGCTTCCCCTGTCAGGGGAGGGAAGACTTTCCCTCCCCTCCCCCAGCTTTTCCCCGCCTTCGCCGGCTTTCCCCCGGCCTTAACCGCCCTTTCCCCTCTTCCTTTCTTCCTCTCTTCTTCTTCTTCCCCCGCGAGAACTCTGTTTCTTCCCCTGTTCAGACCGCTCCTTCTCCTCCTCCGTTCTCCCTCCTCCGGCCACCGTTCTTGGAGCTTGAAGGCTCGTTGGAACCGTGACGGCGCGAGGAAGATCCTTAGCTAGGCTTCGTGGATCGAAGCTGCTCTGAGGAGGTAGGGATCCCACTCCAAACTCCGGCTAGCTTTGAGGGTTTAAAATCCGGTTTTGTTTTCTTGATTAATCTCCTTGTGGAGTTGTTGTTTCCCCGTTTTGAGGCCTTGAGTAGCCTCGTGGTACTCAGGTCTACCAACCCACCAAGTTTGGTGAGGTTTGGTTGTGTCTTCCGGCGGTTCTCCGGCCGGAAGCACGCCGGAACCCATTTTTTGGGTGATCGATCCTTCTGGGAGGAAGGATCGGTCCTCTGGTGTTGGCTTGCTGCGCCCAGCACATGATCGATCTTCTTTTGGGAGGAGATCGATCATGGGGCCTGGGTAAGCATGGTTACCCTTCGTCCCGAGAATGATCGATCTTCCTGGGAGGAAGGATCGATTTTCCTTGGTGCGACTGGAAGGGTGCCCTCTGTCACCAAAAAGATCGATCTTCCTGAGAGGAATGATCGATCTTCTTTGGCTCGACAGTGAGGGAAGCTCACTGTTGCTTGGATGATCGATCCTTCCCTTGGTGAGGATCGATCCTTCAGTAGCAGAGAGGGTTTTCAAGAGTTTTGCCCGCGGGGCTTCGCATGTATGTGGTTTTTACGTTTTTACCCTTGGGGTTTGTCCTGTTATGGATCATGCTTGAATGTTTATCACTTTGTGGTTGAACCGAGAGGGTGATGTCTCTCGGGGTGAGTAGAATAAATGGGCTGACGGTATGCCCTTACCGCTTTGTGATGAACCGAGGGAGTCATGACCCTCGGGAGCGTTTAGTATAAATGGGCCGAAGGTGTGCCCTTGTTGTGTTGGTTGTTTACAGCTTTATCATACTTATCCTGCCCTGTTTTCCTGTGCATTAGACATGCTAGGGTAGGTTGGGTGGGTGTTGACTCTGCTGCTTAGAGTACCGAGTGATGGTAGTCTTAACTTCGGTTGTTCCGCAAAGTGCGGAGATCCCGCTTGGAGAAGGGGGTCCTACTGGGTGCGTCTTGTCCACCCTGTGTCAGGGAATGTCGGAGTTGCCCACCCCTGAGCAGTGGCGTTATCGGAGATACGCACCTAGGACAGGAACCCTTCGGGTTATTGATGGGATTGTGGGATCCTTGGCAAGCCTCGGTACTTGGCATCAGAGGGCGTCCGGTTGCTTTACCCTTGTGTGTGTGGGAGTTGTAGAGTAGGACCCTGCTGAGCTGTTGCACATGCCTACCTGGACTGTGTTTGTTGCAGGTGCAGGTGGCCGCTCTGTCCCAGTGTTACCCCCTCGGTCGTCTCGAGGCAGCGCTCCGGATCCTGACCATGTCTGAGGGTCAGGATGGGTTCGTCTGTGCGTTCGCGGAGACCCCGGTGGGTGTTGTGGTTTCTTTTTGGGGATTGTGATCCCTTGTAGCTGTTGTACTAAACCCTGTTAACTTTTTATTGCTGGTTTGTAATAATTGTTAATAGTTGTTTAGTTAGCTTGCTTCCGCTCTTTCTTTGTGACTGTTGGCAGCTGTTTCCGCCAGCTGGCCTTAGTCTCAGCTGTTTCCGCCAGTTGAGGCTAGTGGTTGTAGGTCTTCCCCCCTCGCGCCCCCGGCTCTGCGGGTCGGGGCACGACAGGCGAGCTGGATGATGCCCTGCTATGGTCACAGAACATTCATCGCGATCGCGATCGCGTTTATAAAATCTGTGTAACGGGTTAGGAACATAATAGTCTGAGAAATTTGCTTAACTAATATGTTAACATCGTTTTCGAGGTGGGACAACCCACAAGTAGATTACTTCACGTGATCTCTTCCATCACGTCACACCTGTTGGCAACCAGAACCCCTTGCTAAGTAACATCATATATACAGACTCAGTCCGTTCTTGCACATGATCTCGCAGAGGACATGCCAAAGTGTTGGCGATGTCTAAGATCGTGTAGTCACCTGGGCGATTGCGGCCAGCAAAATGTGAACTTCATACAGCAAAATGTGAATGTTGTGTGTCACTTGCAAAGCAATAGAAGAAAATTTTGCCACCAGTTGTTGCACATATGAATTACCACTAGTATGTAAATTGCAAAAATTATAGGCTCAAATCCATACCATGGGTCCTGGACATGAAGGGCCCGGGACCCGGCACGATCGCCATGCTGTTCATCACTGTTTCTCTCTTTACCGGCGTCACCATAGCAATATGCTTGTTATGCTGATCGGTAGACATGGGCAAAAAAACTCTCTCATTTGGCATAGCTCTAATGCTCATTAGAGTCTCCCTTTACTTACACATTAAAGGTAAGCTACATGTGCTTGCGAGTGAGTAAGGCCTATTCTATTTAAAGCAAAATGTGCTTGACGATGATGTACATTTCTCTCGAGAAAAGCATCAGTCACATGCGAATAGTCGAAATCATCCTTCACATGCTAACAGTTCAAAAGGGAACATAATAGTTTGAGAAATTTGGACTTTTTCATTAACCTGTCATAACATTGATGGGTGGCCTTGTCCTGTCTATGGCATAGGGAACATGATAGTTTGAGAAATTCTGTCTAGCATCACTCACATTGTTGGTGGCCAATCAAATGTCTATGGTAACATTATTGGTGGCCAATCAAATGTCTATGGCACCTATACCGGAGATAGGAGAGTGCAGGCCTTGGTTGCGGGCTTGCCGAGTGGGATGTCTAGGCCCAGGGCATGCGTCTCGTCGGATGTCTAGGCCCAGGGCATGCGTCTCGTCCAACATACAGGCCCAGGCAGCAGCCCCTGTGTTTGGAATGGGCCCCCCTACTATTAAGCATAACTTTTGGTACGAATGATTAGCTCATGGATCTGAACCGTCAGAGAGAATCCCCACTGTTCATGATTTTGTCTGAGCATATTACATTTGTCTCGAGCAAAGCATCACTCACATGTTCATTGCCTCCCATATTACATTTGTCTCGAGGCAAGCATCACTCACATGCAAAATGAAATGAACTGAAATTGGTTACATGCAAACAGTGGAAAGCATCACTCACATGCAAATAGTGGGGTGCATCACTCACATGCAAACAGTGGAAATAATGTTGTATGGGTAAGTGGAAAGCAAGTGAGTGATGTATCTGAATTTTGGAAAGCATCACTGTAACCCAGCATCATGGAGTCAAATTGCAAAAGATAAACAACTCCTTGGAGATCCAAAGAAAGCTCACCTACCAGCTTATCAGACCTCTAGTTGTTTCTCTCTTTACCGTCATCTTTCTTGAAGATTGAAAATGCAAGACATATGTGAGGTTCATGTCTACGTTTATGATCTAGTGCTGAGATGACGGTGAGGGGGAAACAACTGGAGCTTTGGTAGGAAATAATGCTGTATACGATGTCAACAGGCCGCAATATGGACTTTTCATCAACATTTCATGCTTGACGGTAAGTACCACTGCTTATGTTTTCATTTGTTAATCTCTTCCTTGGGAAATTTGTTCATCTACTTTTCTTCGCAAAATTGATCATGGCTGACGATATATCGACGAAAGCATCAAGAATGAGGGTGTATCAAAATGGGAAACGTCCTCATCAGAATGCTGATCGGTAGTTGAATACCGTCAGGGAATCGTCCGCATCAGAATGTTGATCGGCGTAGCTTTTATACTGGTATCGGTAATCATCTACCGATAATGGTAATCATTCCATCGGTAATCCAATTCCGATGGCCGACTATTTGGTGCTTCACAATAACTCCGAATTAATATTTTGTATATTAATTAACACACCATCAACATTGAAATAAAAGCTAACATTACATTCTAATGAGTCTTTTTCTGTCTAGGTGTTGTCTTCCAGGGTGTGCTCATTTGCAAATTGATCATCTGTTGCTAGTTGAGGCTCGCGCCCGTCTCACATACGCTAGGCGCGTGTCGCGGTGCCCGTGAGCTATGCTATATATTCGTCGCCACCTGTCCCGTAGTTCTTCAGTAGACAGAGCTTCTAGCTGGTCATGCGTCTCGTCGATTAATGTCACCAGACGCTCGAACTGCACGAAGATAACAATGACAACAATCACTCGTAGCTTATAGAATAAGTAGGACAAGGTACATATGTTCTAATGTGCTTACTGTGGCAGGCAGGTACGCATTGCGTAAGTCGGCCGTAGTGGATTGGGTTTCAGGATTTTGGACCTTGACATGGGAGATGGACTTAAACCATTGCATATATTCCGGCATGCATTCATCTCCCCTACTGGCGGCGACACCTGTCCTAGTTACACTGAGCACATGGGAAGGCCAGTCGTCCTAGAACCGCTTCATGAAATGGAAGACTCTATGGTATCCTCATGCATTTTCATTGCCTCCCATGTGGGACTGTGTTGGTCGTAGCGGCTCACCAAGGATGACCTGCCGAATGCCCATTTGTCGAAGCACCATGTCTGGGTGATATGGCTCATAGAACTCCGGGGAGCTTAGTATGCCGAAATAAAAGCTAATGTCGTCTCGAGGAAAGGGCCCACCTCGATGATCACGATACGGATCCCACACCACCTGCAATAATGAAATGAACATATCTAGGTGTTGACAAAAAAATGAACATGAAAAGAAGGTGGTTGTGTATCCACGAACTAGGTATAAGACATATTACCTGGTGTGCACTCAATCGATCAAGGCACTCGCGATAATTCTTGATGTTATTTTCTGCATCCCCTTGCCTTTTTCCATGCAGCCAACGATAAACACATGGTTGGCCCAAAATGTAGTGCATATTACGCTGCACTGGCACGATAGAAGGGAGGTGGTCGTATATCCAAGCCTAAGGACATAGCAACATCTGAAGTCAGTCAGGCATCAATGTTATAGCTTTTGACAATTAGCTCATCAGTATTAAACATAGCATACCTCAAGTAAAGTGAGATATCCACTGATCCCGGATGTTCCCCATCTACTGGCATGTCCAAGCATTCGGTATAGGTATACCAGTGCCGCAGCTCCCCATGCTGTTACGAGCGGTCTACTCGTGATCCTCTCGTAATGGGTCTTTACTGCTCCAATCGATCAGAATCGGCCTTATCGGACTTGATTTGAGTCCAATTGGTTGATTTGGCTAGCTGGATCGGATCTGGCTAAGCC
This sequence comes from Narthecium ossifragum, assembly GCA_963920575.1. Lineage (NCBI taxonomy): Eukaryota > Viridiplantae > Streptophyta > Magnoliopsida > Dioscoreales > Nartheciaceae > Narthecium > Narthecium ossifragum. The sequence goes on along the minus strand of OY986971.1, from coordinate 9,357,687 downwards.
TGATTGGACGGGACTTGACTGGGTCAAGTCTGAAGTGATATGGATCAAGCTGATCGGCTTAGATTGGGCTTGATCCGGATTAACTGGCTCGGCTGAATCAATTAGACTTGGCTGAGTCTGATTCAAGTTGGCTGGCTGAACCAGCCTGGATCCGAGGGCTGAGAAGTCGCCGGAGTGGATGGCCGGCGTAGGGGCGGCGGCGGCAGTCGGGATAGTGGCAGGGAAGGTCGTAGGACGGTGGGGAGGAGATCCACCGGCTCAGATCTGGGAGATGGATGGAGGAACGGCCGGATCTGGGGGAGACGCGGTAGGGGTTTGGGTTCACCGGCGTCGGGAACGACGGGGAGCTCGGCGGGGCCTGGGGAAGGTCGGAATCGGGTCTAGGGAGGCCGGGGAAGGGTTTAGGAAGGGTTTCGGGTGAGATCGGGGTCGTGTCGTGGACGGCGGACGGTGGCTGTGAACTTGGGTTGGCCGGGGAAGATGTCGGAGGAGACGACGGAGGCGGAGGAGCGGCTTGAAGAAGTCGTGAGGCTCAGGGGAAGGCGTTGGCGGTCTTGGATGGCAGTGGGGGTGGCCGGAAAGGAGAGAACGGCGCTGAGGCTAGGGTTTCGGGATAGAGAGGAGGAAGAAGATGAATAGTAGTGGGTGACGTGGCGGTGACGTGGAGGAGAGAGAAACTGCGCGTGGAGAGAGAAACACTGGTGGAGGCGGTGCCGGCTGCGGAGAAGATGACCGACGAGGAAGAAGGTGGATCTATGGTAGATATCTGGTGGAAGCTATATTATCTCTACTCCTATGATAATTTATCAACTACTCTTAATCATTCATCTCATGCATTCATCATAACCTAATACAAACTACTAAGGTCCTTTTATAAAGACCTTGACAGAGTCCTAATCCAACTATAAAACCCCCTTGCTTAATTAGCAAGTAATAAGGTTTCTGACTCAACTCAACTTCCTAACTCAAATGGACTCTTAATTAATTCCTAACAATTTGAACTAGGGAAGCATATAATAACTAGGACTCAATTAAATATAAAAGACTAATGATAAAAACTAATTAAATACTCTAGTTTGAACTAAGGAAGACCAAGTCAAACTAGGAAAGAGGTTGAACCAGTTTGGTTCCTCTTCTGGGTTCGGGTCCAATTGGTCGAGTCGGATCGACTCGTATCACATGCATACTTGTCAACATTCGCAAGATCCAACAGTGCTGGCAACAACGACATGTGGACCTTGCCGCCTGACTTGTCGAAAAAGAGGGTACACCCCAGCAAATAGAGTAGATAAGCATTGACTGATCTCTCTAAGCCTACCTTCCCAACCTTGCAATTGTATCTCAGCCATGTCATCCGAATTGCATACCCTCCAAACTTCCTCAACTCGACGCTCGCGTCTTTTTTGTGCACTCCGAGATGTTCAACCAGCATTTTCGTTGCACACCCCCGACTCAGCTTCTTATCCTCCAACGGTATGCCCGACACAGGAATGTTCAAGATGGCGGCCACGTCGGCCAAGATGATCGTCATCTCACCGCATGGGAAGTGGAATGTATTTGTCTCCGGGTGCCATCTCTCGACAAATGCTGAGACAACGGCACTGTTGATAGACTGGTAGGAGCACTCCCTCAACTGCCCTAACCCTGTGGCATTAACGGCTTCCATAAATTCAGGCGCGTCGTCGTCAAACGAACTTTTGGTCGACGACCCGTGAGCGTAAATCTTAAGTGGCTGCCTGACTCGCCTTGAAATGTGTCGTTAATTATATCAAAGGCGGATAAAACAAATTTACCGAACTACTACTTAACTACAACGTAGTTAATGGGAGTACGGGTCGAGTCCTCGGAGAATTGGATGTTCGAATTAATAGATGCGATGTAATCTCTACAATAGTTGGAAACAATTTGGTTGATTTTAAAGTTGTTTAAACTAAAGTATTCTAGAAGCAATTAACGCTAAGAGATTTATCAAGGAAGAAGTCCTAGGGAATTCTAATCCGAATTAGGTCTAAATATTTTCTCTATGAATCAAGATGAATAACATTTAGATGAGATGGTCGAAATTAGGGATCGACGAGCGTAGGATTAGTATCACTCGTCGCTAATGAGACATCGGGTTAGGATCATCTCATCGCGTGAATTACAAGGTGAATGTCCATGATCGAGGCTTTAATCCGATCATAGCTCAACAATCGCCGGCTTAAGGTCCTATTGTTGGCAAGAGATCAAGGCTTTGTATGACTAAGGTCTTGGATTGAGGTGGATTTAATACCTCAATCCAATCCTCCATCTAAGTCAAGAATGGTAAGTAGGATAGCTTTGGCTTGGGGTGGTTCTAGCACCTCAAGATCTTATCCTAAGATCAAGAGTTGGCCATGGCTCTAGCATGACCTACTCTTTGAGGGATTTCATCAAATACATAGCATGCATCTAATACTAGAGCAATTAAATGCAAATATAGATACTCAAACCATTCAAGAGTAGACTTTATTGAAGAAATAAGGAATTGAATCTGAATTCATACAAAAAATCCATCTCACAAACGTTATTACATCAAAGATTACAAGAGAAATCTGAAAGAAACACCTAAGACATCGTAGAATTCCCAAGGATGAGGAGTTTAGTTACTCATCTCGGTTGGAAGATCCATGGGAGGAGAGGCTTCCCCCATCTTCTCCATTGACCTCCACCTTTTTGAGCCCTAAATCCTTAGGAATGAGAGGAGGAATCTCAAGAATATAGAGGAGGGAAGAAGGCTGTCAAGAGAGGGAACAAGAGGGAGAAAAAGATCCTCAAATTAGAGCCAAAACCCCTATTTATAGACTCCAAGTCGTGGATCCTCGGATTAGATCCGAGCCGTCCATTTATAACCGTCAGCGATCTTGGATCGATCCTAAGTAAGATTGGATCGATCCAAAATGAGCAAAAGATCATACCTTTCTGTGGGAAGGAAATATGGATCGATCCCATTTAAATGTGGATCGATCCATTTTGTACCCAAGAATAAGTGCTCTTGGAAAAAGAAATATGGATCGATCCCATGAGGGTTTGGATCGATCCATTTTGTACCGAGCTCTCTAGGAAAAGATATTTGGATCGATCCATTAAGAATCCGGATCGATCCAACATTGGATAAAAAATATGGCCTTCTGGAAAAAGATCGGGATCGATCCAAAATGTCCTTGGATCGATCCAAATTGTACTTTGATCGATCCAAATTGTCCGGATTGATTCAAATTAAGCTGAATCTGTATAATTGATGTCTTTTGGTTCGAAATCAATGCAACTCTCTTCATAAGCTCTTGTACCTGAAACCATAAGAAAAGATATTAAAAATGCATTGCTTGAGAGCTAACAAAGCCCAGTTGAATGGGTGAATTATGTATATTTTGTGACTTATCACACCCCCAACTTGAACTTTGCTAGTTCTCGAGCAAAGCAAAAAGACAAATAAAATCTAACTATCCACTTTCGTAGGACTCACGATTGCACTTAGCATGTGCAACAAGCCGTTAAACCCCTAGGTTTACCCTAGAGGACGAGTGTTGTCTCGTGAGGGTTTACAGTGATGATACCTACAAACATCCTATTTACAATTGAAATGCTAAGAAACCATACATCAATTCATATGTGATTTAGATTTACTCCACTGTCAAATAATAGAATCATGTGCACAATGATACCCTTCACATCACATAAGTATAAGAAATATGCTAATCAAGATATGGTTATCACCCTTCAAAAACTTTAAAGCACTTAATACAATTATAGTATAGTCAAGGAATCCAAATGTAGGATGTTACCGCACAAATATTTGGGATTTTCAAAATCAACCAAGTAAGGCCCAATCTGATTCAGTCATCTCAAGTATTCCACATGTTTGCTGAAATATAACATTGTTGCTCTTTATACTTTTCTCAATTAGTGTGTGACCGTGCAATGTCATAATCCCTTAAGCTTTCTTCTAGGCCCTTGTAACGAGCTTTGGGTCAATGGCTCCCAAACCAGTTGGCTTTAGGGCTTTAGGTGATAACGCACCCCTCGGACTTAATTGCTCAAACCCAAAAGGCTACGAATTATAACTATTCATCACACATATTCTCTTTCTTTTTCTTTTATATATTTTTTTTCTCATTGGTATGTGACCGTGCAATGTCATAATCCCTTAAGCTTTCTTCTAGGCCCTTGTAACGAGCTTTGGGTCAATGGCTCCCAAACCAATTGGCTTTAGGGCATTAGATGATAAAGCACCCCTGGGACTTAATTGCTCGAACCTAGAAGGCTACGGATTATAACTAGTCACCACACATATTTTTTCATTCCTAAGCCGTTTGACGCGAACAATACACGTTGTTACGCACATTGCCCGGTTACTAAGCTTTCGGATTTCCCTACACGAGCATTGCCATTTTTGATTAAGCAAAACATGTTTCCTACCTTCGACTTCTTAGTCCTTCAAGGTACCAAACTCAAATTGACTAATCAACCCCTCATAAGTGTGCGACTATACAATGATGATGAATTACTCAACCAACTTTAACATGTATCAAGCGGGTTAAAGTAGATGAACAATAATATCCAAATCATGATTAGCAAATCCTTATAACTATGTGAAGTTTCGAATATATCATACCACAATCATCCATGAAGGATACTAGAGTTGAATTTTTCACATAATCATTAATGCAAGTATCTCTCATTCCAAGTGTAAATAAAAAAAAATGGTTATCATGCATGTAATGCATACCCCCCAACTTAAACGGGATTGTCCTCAAGTACGATTGAAGGGTAAGGGAAAAAGATAACCTGGATTGTTGTTTGAGAAACGTATAGGGTGTTCAATCTTGCAAGGAAAATGGACATATGTGAGGTATACGAATTAATGAAGAACATGACAGAACTGAGTTTAGTCAAAAGTAAATGTGAAATTTAGAATGTTAGAAGAGTGTAGTGGATGCCTTGCTTAGTCCACTGGCCTGAAAATACAACGAAGATATGCCACGTACAGTCAAATGGAAATAGAGAGAAAATTGAGATATGTTAAACAAAAATTGGACAGCACCTCCTTTGTAAATAGATGATAGCATAAATGCTTACAGCCTGTGAGAATACTGTACATAAAAGAGGTACACCCTCTAGCATAACAATACAAAGAGTAGACCATTCATTTCACTTACCAAAAATACAGTTTACATCCGAATACAAAAAATGAACACCAATCCCATAACCCTCCAACTATCCACAATACAACAACCTCATTATCATCAATATTAAGAAGTGTCATTCATTCAACTATCCATAATGTCTCAAAAAGGAGGATCATGTACAATCAAGGCACCATTAACCAAAAAATTGTAGCACTATGCCTAAACATTAACCAGCACATTAACATCACCCAAAAATGTACACCAACAGTCATTTTGTTAGCTACACAGAAAAGGTATACAATCAACACTCTCAACTCTCATCATTCGGTAGAACTGGCTGCACAACTGCGGGAATAGGAGTATCATCTATGAGAGGATCATCCGGTAAAAAGCTGAAATCCTCCGTCTGCGTGGAGGTCGAGACAGTGGCTGGTCCTGCCGGGCATAGCTTTGTCAAATAAGCAAGTATCTTTCGGAGCTCTTGGTGTGTCTCCTGCTGGAAATAATGTAAATCCGTCTTGATAGCACTCAAGGAGTGATCAACCTCTTCCAATCTTGCATTCATTGTGAGGCGAAGATCCTCTAACTCAGAGGTTGAATCATCCTCTGAAAGTGGTGGATCCTGTGGAGCAGGCTGAGGGGAGGATGGAGGCTGAGGAACTGGAGGTGGAGGGGGGGCAGATGAGCCAGGTTGAGGATCGACTAGTGGAGCAGGCTGCCTCCTAGCTAGAATGGAGGCAATTTCCTGTTGAGCTTTGGCCATTTTAGAAATGACCTTGCTCCAGGTACTTTGGCCAAAGAAGGATGAGGATGGGGCCTCCATACTAGGCTCATCAGCAGGAAACCAAGGTTGACGCGCAAGGAAAGCAGAGATGAGACAAGGGTGTGGAAATGGCTTTGTCTTATTCTTGTTATCAGCATTTTTATGAAAATATTCCATGTCATTGAGAATTAGGGATGGAAAAGGAAAGGAAACATTCTGAAGGAGACACCACAACACCCATAACCAATCACCTATGCGGCGTTGAGGGTGAGCTGTCTGAAAAACATTCCGACGTAGAACATCATCGATGAACCACAATTGTTCATCTAGTTCGCGTCGAAAAATCTCGCCAGTGTAAGCTCGTATTGGAACGATTTCAGACGCAACCCATTTTCGAACGGTGGCATCATAACGGGTAGCAGGGGATGCTATAGGGATATCTAAAATTTTACTGATGGTTTTAGCTATGAAAACTACAGGATGACCCAAAATTCGAGATGTAAACCCTGGGCAATTCGTATTCTTAGCTGACTCTGGTGGAATAATTTCCAGATTTTGATAGAACAGCTGGATTAACCTAGGATAAATGATTCTACTTGGTGAACAAAGCCCTAAAGCTCGGTGTTGCTCCAAAAAACGAATCGAAGCTACTGATTGTGTATGATTGCGGAAGAACGGGATGTTAAATTGGAACTCAAATTCAAAACCACGGTTTTTCCAAAGTTCAAGAACAATATCACCAGTGGTCTCTGGCTCTGAAGCTCGGCTACGCTTACTTGGGGATTGAGGAGGTGGTGGAGAAGAACCAGACGCTCCTGCCGAGGAAGAAGCACCCGGAGCACCCCGTTTCTTCTCCGGCGTCTTCTTGGTTGCAAGCTGCTTCTTTGGTCTCATGGAAACTAGGATGACAGGTGGATGTGTGGTGGAGAATCACTGGTAGCTAGGAACGTCGGTAATCGCCGGAGATGTGAGAGAGAAGAAGATACGATCAAATTCTTATCTCTTAATTCAAAATCAAATTCTTGAAGAAGTAAAACCCAACGAATTAGTCTAGGCTTTGAATCTTTTTTGGCCACTAAATATCTCAAGGCAGCATGATCGGTGAAAATGATGACTTTTGATCCAAGAAGATACGATCGGAATTTTTCAAGTGCAAAAACCACCGCTAAAAGTTCTTTTTCAGTTGTGGTGTAATTAAGTTGGGCATCAATCAAGGTTTTACTTTCGTAACAAATCACACGGGGAAGTTTGTCAACCCGTTGTCCCAACACAGCACCCAAAGCAAAATCGGATGCATCACACATTAATTCGAATGGAAGTGAATAGTCCGGTGGATAAACAATAGGAGCCGAGGAAAGAGCATCACGAAGAATGGTAAAGGCTTGAAGACATGAATCATCAAAAATAAACGGTGCCTCCTTTGCAAGCAAGGTACATAAAGGCCGTGAGATTTTACTAAAATCTTTGATAAAACGTCGGTAAAAACCCGCATGGCCTAAAAAAGAACGAATTTGTCGAACCGACGAAGGAGGTGGAAGTTTTGAAATGATTTCAAGTTTAGCTTTATCGACTTCAATTCCTCTTTTAGAAATCACATGTCCCAAGACAATACCCTCTTGGACCATAAAGTGGCTTTTCTCCCAACTTAAAACTAAGTTGGTCTCTTCACATCTTTTTAAAACCTTTTTAAGATTTGTCAAGCAAGATTCAAATGTTTGCCCAAAAACGGAGAAGTCATCCATAAAAATCTCTAAAAAATGTTCAATCATATCTCCAAAAATTGAAATCATGCATCGTTGGAAAGTTGCCGGTGCATTACACAAACCAAAAGGCATTCTTCGGTATGAAAAAGTGCCGAAAGGACATGTAAATGTAGTTTTCTCTTGATCTCTAGGATCAATGGCTATTTGATTATAGCCTAAATATCCATCAACAAAACAATAGTAACTTTGCCCCGCCAATCTTTCCAAGATTTGATCAATAAATGGAAGTGGAAAATGATCTTTTCTAGTGGAAGAATTTAATTTTCTATAATCAATACATACTTGCCAACCCGTGGTTTGAGGAGTAGTGATGCTTTCTCCTTTTTCATTTTTTATTACGGTGATGCCCGATTTCTTTGGCACCACTTGAGTAGGACTCACCCATTTTGAATCCGAAATGGGGTAAATAATACCCGCATCCAAGAGTTTAACCACTTCTTTTAAAACCACTTCTTTCATATTAGGGTTGAACCTTCTTTGAAATTCCTTTACCGTTTTAGATTCGTCCTCAAGATTAATGCGATGCATAAATATTGTAGGATCAATGCCTCTAAGATCAGCGATTGATCAGCGATTGACCATATATGGGTGGAATCGGTAAGAGGCTAGATATTACACCAGCTCTAACACGTTTAGATCGGTGTACAACAACCGATCCCTCCGGGAATAGCTCGGTCGTATACCACCGATGAACATGAGTTCATTTTCCTGGCCGAAGCCTCTATTGGGAATTGCTTCAGCCCTGCACACATATGAGTTGATCAACATTTTCCTAGGCGAAGCCTCTATTGAGATCAGTCTACATTCACTTTCCCGTATAAAAACTTCACTGTAACGGATTGAATGTACAAGGTAACAGTCGAAATTTTCAATCCAATAGTTGAAAACCAAACTTGATTGTCATTGTTTCAAGTTACAGATACATCAGCAATACAGCAAATAGCAGGCGACATCCGATTTGAAGAAACTGACAGCACAAAGGGTCAGTCAGCATGGCATTTCTTCTTATGCTTAAAAACACCAGACGAAGTTGCAGTTTCCCAGGTGAAGCCACTAGCCCAAACTAGAGCAAACATGGAGTCAATTTGATCGTGGGTTGAGGTGCTCGTGCGACACATTCATCTTCCTGTTCATTGTACTTCGTGGGTGAGAAGCTCCTGTGACACGTTCATCTCCCTGCAAAAGATTACAAAACAGCAATATCACTTAATATACTTGCAGAAAAGAACACCAACTGCAATAGAAGAAAAGAACATGATTACATCAGCTTTTCAGACACCGCTAAATGAAAGAAATTTTTCATAGTAAATTTCTAAGAAGCAGCTAACAAGGATGCCGACATTGCTCTTCAACCCTATACGATGTAAAAATTGATCGACACATCAGTTTGCGGTAAGATGGTCAACAGCAGATCAAATACATACAAATTATAAAGGAACCACTGAGTCAGACAAGAAGACACAAACATTGTCACATCTCGGAGACATCGCCGTCAATTTCAATACTTTCCCTTGTGGCGACGCCGGGGCCCATGATATCCAGGAAATGTTTGATATTCTTCTCGTAGGTATCCCAGCCTATAGCACAATCACGACGATTCTTCTTCCAGGTGCTGGCTATGGGTGGCATGGGACATCCCGGCTGCATGTAGAGCATCACGAAGTGACCACCATTGACAAACCCAACAACGATGATCTTGCGCATAAGGGTCGGCTGTGGAGGACTCCTTAGCGGTAAGAAAGTCAGGCATTGCCTTGCTGAAATGTTGAGTAGCACAACATCGTACCGAGAAGCTATAAGCGGACCCATATCTGGCATAGTCATCCACCCATCGGTAGGAGGGAAGTCCTCATAGTAAGCCAACCTAGTTGCGAGCTCTACAACCCTCATTTCCCCCTCATGATATACATCACAATACTCCTTCCTGAATGCCATCAACTCACAACCAAGTTCCTTCCTTATCTGGACCCAGTTGTTCTCACCGTAGCCCAGCAGCCCAGCAATTGCTCTAAAACCACAGTTACCATCATGTTTAACATCTTTGACATGCATTATGTATGGCCTCAGCCCTTCTGGAAACTGCGATAGATAATCATTACGGAAACAAGTAGAAGCTACGCAGCCACGAGTCCGAATCACTCTCTCTTTTGGCTTGCTTTCTGGCTTTGCCTTTGTCTTGCTCTTCACAGCGGCACTGAGGCCCACAGGACATGCTGTGTTATTTACAGACTGGGAGTTGCTACCATTGCTATCATTGAAGGAGGGGGCATATTCAAAGGCAGATGGGTCACGCCAGGTGGATTTTAGAAGCTTCGTCACTTTCGCACTCAGGCGACCACGTGTCCGTGTCTTCACCTCTGGCTCTATTAAAGGAGTACATTGTGGTTCTTCTAGCTCCATTAGTTTCCTTAGTAGATGAATCTTCCCACCATTATCCAATGTCGCAAACCGTTTGTCTATGCGTTCAAGGGAACCTTTGCACGAAAGGCTTGGTTCCTCTTTGGGAGGTGTTGGCAATAGATCAAGCTTCCGCCAGTGGCGATATATGCATGACAGTGGTATGGCCCGACCTTCTCGCTTGTATTCAACAATCTCATGGGCACAGGGCAAGCCATGAGTACGTCGGACTTGACATCCGCAAGCAACATCGTCTGGGCCAATAGAATCCGCTCTTACTGACTCCGTGTGCACAATTGTAAGTGCGTCCCTGGAGATTAAGCCCCTCAGCTCTAGGAAAACTGCTGGCTTGAAATTGTGTTGCGCGATATACTTGCTCTTCTCAAAAGAAGCAAGGACCTTTGTGCGCTGAAGCTCGAGTAGGGCATTGATCGTCGCCTAAGAGGAGACAAAACTGCAGTTAGATGTCCCCAGATGCCGCTTTAGCTTCGCAAGTGCACTCTCGACTCTGTTCGTAGTTTCATTATCGAAGTGCATATAGTGGCGTATCCAAGCAGTCACAAACAGCTCCTTATACTTAACCAACCACGAGTCCTTCACGTAATCAACAGCAACCCTGTACCCGCAGAAAGATCTCTCCAAGGCTTCGACATTTTGAAAAAACTCATTCTCGGTGGGAGACCAAACAATTAGTTCCCAGCTCACCAAAAAAGATTTCCATTTCACTGATGTCTCGAACAATTTTTTGCAATTTGCTGCTATGTTCTTGTTTATGTGCCACATGCAAAGCATGTTGTTGGTCATGGGAAACACGGTCCGCACAGCATTCATCAAGCCCAAATCTCTGTCAGTCACAATAACACGAGGCAGCATGCAACCCTCCAACATTGTCTTCAACTTGTCCATGGCCCATGCGAAGGTGCCCTCCCTCTCCGACTCAAGGTACGTAAAAGCGCCGTCAAACGTGAGGCCTGTTCTCCAGCGAAGATCATATAAAGGACATGCCAAATGCATTCAACAATGGATTCACACTGAAGCTACAAAGCGAGTGATTCATAGTTTGCTACCTGTCGATGTCACTCCAACTATCTGCAATAGGGGAAGACGGTACTTGTTGGTTTTGTATGTACAGTCCATAATTAGGACCTCGGGGAAGGCACGCAACAACTCGATGAAATACGGGTGTGCCCAGAATATACTACGAACAACTGATGTGTCATCGTCACTCGTATGCCACTCCGTGTAACCATAGGCATCTAGATGTCCCAAGAGTTGTTGCATCTCTGACCTGCTTGCTCTATCGAGAACTCTGTGCTTCCGTCTAGCATTGTACACGTGTCTCATAGTCGAGACATTCAATCCATTCCTCTGCTTCAGAGTGTACAATATCTCCCTGGGCTTTACTAGACTCTTCGACATATCGACCAGGACTTGCTGCTCTTCTTCTGATAATCTCCCTGCGTACGAATGGCCTTCAAGATGAAGGGCGGGTGGGTGGTTATGCACCCCACATTCCACCCTCACCATCCATTCGTCGTTGCTTGCAAGCTTCATTCTTTGGAGTTGGAAAGGGCAGCCGCATTTCTTTGTGCCATAGGTTTTCCTCCGTTTCGCTTCTGCATTCTCCGGGTTCTTCCTCCACTGTTTTGAGTCCCTATATTCGCCGCTCCTCTCACATGCTAAGGTGAGTCTTGGTTTTCTGCCAGGAGCCCCAGCCTGCGAGTTTTTCACGACTATGACTGACCCATTCTGCCTCCCGACTTCCTGCGTCCATTGGATAAGAGATTGTCGACTGTAGAATATCTACATGTAGTGAAAAACCCAAGAGTAAGAGTATTATCTACAATTTTTTTGATGGAGATGAATTGTAGATATGCATACCAAAGTGGTCGTGAAATCAGCCGTATGATCCGCAATAATAGCGGTTCCAACACCACTACCAGCAATGGATGCATCGTCCTGCACAGTAGGTACAACATGTATTAAGTAATAGTCACTGAATCAGGTTCTTACAATGCCTATATAGGATGGACTACATTGGATGCACACTTTGCAAGTATTTATGCCCTTTCTAGTGTTGCTACTAATTCGGACTAGACGTCAAAGTTGAGCAAAGGTTTCGTGCAAGCACAATCTTCCACGATGCGCTGTACTCGCAACCCATGTCAAGTGATGAAAGGGGGTAAGATAGCAGTTTCGAACCCTTGCTTCTTCCCTAGGTATACGATCGCAAAATAACAAATGAACATGCACACAAAAAAGGTAGATTCGCAAATTATAAACAACATGAAAAATAGGAAAATATATGATGCAATCACATATATGCCTATGCCCCCTCCCCCTCCCTGTACCCCTTGTCATGTGACGAAAAGGGGTAAAATTAGCAGTTTCAATAGCAATGATTTCTCGCACAAACATATCAGTACATGCACACAAAACTACCGGTGCATGCGCACATTATGAGCAACATCAAACAAGGAAAATATATGACCATTTCGACATAGCTGTTCGAAAGAAGAATCAAATATGCACTGCTCTATTGTCATCAGCTTGAACCTTAATTCTCGTCATTTCAAACAGCAAAAATGTGGAAAACTTGTACCCATCAACAACAACAAAGCGAGGAAAAGAAGTACCTTTGACACCGGCATTTCGTGGGACTGGTCGAAGGAGCAGTTATCTGAATCCATCTTTCGCCAGATACTGCTCCAGAGGAGATGAGACGTACGAGGGTTTGTGAGGACCAATGGTGCAGTCGAAGACCACGCGTTTAACGCAATGCAGGCAATAGGAGGAAGTCCACGCTGTGAGAGGTGGGGGTGTGAGGTATACGAAGATATGAAGGAGAGGGAGAAGGAGAGCACATCCCTTTTCGGGGCTCAGGGCACTGCAGAAACAGGACATGGCTAGAGGTAGGAGACGGTTAATACTGGAGAGAGGTATGAGACGGTTAGTAGAAGCTAATCATCTCATTAAGCTTGTTGGATTCTTAAACAGGGGTACTATGGAGATTTAACTATGAGGGTATAATGGGTATTATAAAAAAAAAATTGATGCAGTGCACATATCAAAATCTGTAGTGCATATAAAATTTCCCTATTGTCGAACCTTATTTTTTTCCAACCCATATTGACCATTCTCCCTTAAATGAAACTTATCTTAAACGATAGAATCTAAAACTGTAATTTACCTTATGATAACAACGGTTAATTAGGACAAAGAAAAGAACTTGGGAAGGCTGGTTGTCAGATCTTAGTTATTTTGAATGATTAGTCAGCAAAAGTATCCATTTTTCCTCGTAACAGCTCATCATTTATGTACTATTAATGTGTCATTCATAAAGAAATATCCCCAATGATTAAGAGAGGGAGTTTGGAAAGGGGTAATTTTATATGCACTATAATTTTTGTTATGTGCACCGCGTCAAAAATATTTTCATATTACCTGTTATATCTTTACAGTTAAATCTCCATACTACCTTTATTTAATAATCCATCTCCATAGTTCTAGTCTCCTAAGTCTCATTTTGATCTCCAGCCCTCCTCCGGCTCTCCGCCTGTCGCTCTCGTCCACCGCATGGACACCTGCTCCACCTTCCTTGGCCGCCCCCATCGGAAATCCACATCGTAGATCCCCAGCTTTGGCGACGCCGCCACCATCAACGCTCGCTTCGACGCATAGTCGAACACCCTCCTCACCCAGTTCTCCATGCGTCAAGGCTGTCGTCGCTCGCCAGCTCTTCTAGATCATATGAGAAGATCTTCTCGACACCCATGTGATCGATGAGCTCGCTCCCATTATTGAACAGCTTACATAGATGACCAGCTTACATTAGACTCGTAAATATTGTTTCTTTTTCTCGGAAAAGGTAGGGTTTTGACATTTTTGTTGTTGCATCCTTAATGCCAGCTTACATAGATGACGAGTCTACTTTGATTCCAAGAAACACTGTAGATTGTATATGTTGTTTCCGCTCTGTCGGAAAGGTAGGGTTTTGACATTCTTGTTGTTCCATCATTGATTCACAGCGTACGTAGAAGAGTCTACTTTGATTCCAAGAAACACTTCGGTGCTAGTTCGTCGGATTCCAAGGCAGCTTCGAAAGTCTATTGTCTTGATAGACGACAAGTATGTATCTTGCACTTCTTGAACTTTGCCCAATCGAATTTCTTGCTTTTACTTTGCCTTCCAGGTTGCTTTGGAAGATTGAATGCTTTACTTTAGCTAACAATTCAATCTTGTGATTGCAGATTATTGATTTTTTTTTTAATATGCAGGTTGTCAGCTAAGAAGGTTGAAGATATTTCAGCGCCAAGTAGCAGGCCCATCACGAGTTCATCTTCTGCTGTCAAAAATGTAATTTAAGTAGCCTAGAATATTGATGTGCTAAGCAATTTATATTTGAGCTCTTGTTTCTTTCAGCTAGATCCTGTGATGCTTTGATAACTGAGGACTGGATAATGATACATGCCCTCTAAATTTTGCAGCCTATGGAATCTGAATGGGATGATTTTGGCGACGATGTGTATGCTATTCCCGAAGAAAAAACTGTTCAACCAAAATATCTAGTTTCATATTGCATCTCATTTCAGCGCTAGTCACCTACAGAGAGTAGTGCTCTAAAGGAGATACTGGGTTCATATTTATAGATTAATGTCTTTTTGCTGGGAGCTTGTACTTGAGATATTTGATTCATAGATCATGTAGGCCGGTGCATATTTGATTCTTCTTCCTAACAGCTATGTCGAAATGGTGATGTATTTTCCGTGTACATCATGTTGCTTATAGCGTGCGCATGCACCGATATTTTTATGTGTATGTACCGATATATTTTTTTGCGCATGTACAACTATCTGTGAGGAAGCAAATAAAGGATGCTGTCCGATTAATGGGTTGTAGTGCTGAGCATTTGTTTTGGTGTGAATGTACTTATAACGTGCGAATGTACATTTTTTTGTGCGCACGTTCATTTGTTTTTTTTGCGATCCACGTATCCCTAGGAAAGAAGCTGTGGAGGCAGCAGTGGGAGCGCCAGTTCCATTGCATGTGTGAATCACTCATACTCTCAATACAGTGAACTAGGACGAGGGTTTCAAAACTGGCCGCTAATCATCAATTGTCACTTAATTCTGAAGAAATTTTTCCAAGAATTGGAACAATGGTAGATTGTGCTATATATCATTTCAGATTAATGTACTTTTGGTGTTTATGTACCATTTCAGATTGATGTACCCTTGTTAGAGTCGTGTGCGATGAAGAATTATGTACCATTTTGAAATGATGATATATTTTCCGCGTACATGTTGCTTATAACGTGCGCATGCACCGATATTCTTGTGCGCATGTACCGATATTTTTGTGCACATGCCACCGAATCGGTAATCCACTACCGATTTTTCTTTCTAGTTTATCGGTAGACCACTACTGATAGACTAGATTAATGAATCGGCAGCTCACTGCTGATTGAATTATACCGGTAGTGAGATACCGATTGGCTGATAGAGTCCATCGGTATCTCACTACCGATATTCTTGTGCGCATGTACTGATATTTGTGTGCGCATGAACTGATATTTTTGTGCGCATGTACCCATATTTTGTTGTATACAAAACCATGTTTCTTAATTAAAGGACAATATTGGTATATATCAAAAATCATACATGGTGCACTTGACATTCGACGATGCTTTAAAAATCACATCCTATACACTTAGAAAAACAGGTGCACTTAGTAAAACCGGTAGTGCATATAACATGCCCCTTTCGAAAGTGATTGGCCTTTTCTTTCGAACTTTTTTGACCCTGACTTGGGTCCCAAAATCCTTTCAGACCCTCCATCTTTTGAATCCTAATCACTCGTCTCTTTGTTTGTTTGTTGACAATCAAAGTGAGTCCCACCCATATAAGGGAGGGTACACCCAACACCAAGTGCTGATGGGCACATGCAACAGTACCAGCCTAACTAGCATTCCTGGGAGAAGGGATGCACCTAAAAGGAGATCAGACGTAGCTTTTGAAAATCTCATTGTATGCCATTAAATTGTCCTACACGTCGTTTTCTTCCCCAAATGCCAGGGTAAAATATGCTTTAATTTACCACGTTTAAGTCAAAGTTCAAATAAGATCTTATATTTAAAAAGTTACTAGTAAGACCCTCATGTTACAAAACTGTTTCAGTTTAGGTCTCATGAGACCTCATGAGATGATGTCATCACTTGACAGCAAATGAGCTTTCAGCCATATCTTTTAAGAATAAAATATATTTTATAGTCTTGATGTTTGTATTAAATTTCAAATAGGGCTCTTAATTTTCAAAAATAGTAATAAATAAGACATTAATCATATGATGTCACATGATCCCTTTTTCGCCGGGCCCTGTTCAAGGCATCCCTCTCAAGGCCTGACTTGGAACATATTTGTTTGGGCCTTATTTGCGACGTTTAAAAATCCAAGATTTTATTTGAAACTTGGTCCCAAGTATAATGTAATAAAGTATATTTTACCTCAAAAAATATTCAATGATTGCACAGAAAAGACAAAGAAAAACAAGAACATGTACTCCAATGCTTTAGCCCCCGTTTGGTTCGGGGTTAAGGGGAATACAGTTAAGCTGGTTAGGAGTAAAAAATAGGGATAAGAAATAGAGGTGAACTTAACCCACTTTTGACGTTTGGCTTAGAAACAGGGGGTAATTGTAAGGAATTATGTTAAGATTTCATATAAGTTGGCAAATTTTGTTGATTTAATATTTAAATTAGCTATATTGGGTATATGGTTTATACAAGACTAATTCAAGTGAATTGGATCAAATGGGATCAAATTGGCTCAAGTTACATCAAATTTGATCAAGTTTCTACCAAAAATTAATCACTATCGTTGGATTGGAGGGAAGCGGAATCGGACAGCTTGGATAGATAACCTAGCTGCTACTTTCTTATATATAAAGGCATGTTGCTAAGAGAGAGGAGCTCTCACGACTGCCACAGAAAAAGAGAGAGGAGAGGCAACAGCCAAAGAAATAGAGAACAGAGAGAACGACAAAAGTAGAGAGGTCGAGAGAGAGAACAGGTGCTGCAACCAAGTAACAGAGGAGAGGTACGACCATGTGAGGGAGAAAAGACAGAGAATAGAGAGAGGCCCGGCTGAGAGAGAAAAGAGAGAGAAGAAAGAGAGAGGTACGGCTGAGGAAGAAAAGAGAGAAGAGAGAAGAAGAAGAGAGAGGTGATTGTGAGGTGAAAGTGGGAGCGAATGCAGATGAAAGATATTCGTCAGACCGAGTGAGCCGACGAGTATAACCAGGTGGAGGCGATCAATCAAGGAAAGATGAGTTGCGGATCGTGATTCGAGGAGTCGAGCAAGTGCGAGGACGACGACGTGTATCTGAGGAGTCAATACAGTGAGTTGTGTTAACTTATGTAAACGGTACTCTTGCTTTTAGTGGATTAGTTTCGTCTGGTCCTCCATTGGACCCGTGGTTTTTTCTCATGAGGGTTTTTCCACGTTAAAAATCGTGTGTCTTCTTTCTTGTGCATGATTGACTTATTTCATATATAAACTTCCGCGTATTTCGGGTAATTTATGGGGTCTATTTAATTTCGATTGGTATTAGAGCGATACTTTCTATAATTACTAGACATTAACGCTAGAAGACAGAAAGTGATCCTAGCGTCATATAGCACCCATGGATTTACCCCGAGAAGGAGGTTCTTCTGGTAGACCACCTTTATTTGCCAGCTCTAATTATGCTTATTGGAAAGCCCGTATAACCATCTTTCTAAAATCCCTTGATGATAAGGTTTGGATGTATGTTGTGTCAGACGGAACTCACCCTACTATTACTATAGATGATATGACTGGACCTAAACCTTTTACTTCCTGGAATAAGAAGGAATTAGAAGAGAGTGGATGGAATAATAAAGCAATGAATGCTATTCATAATGCTTTGACAGTTGAAGAGTTCAGGAGAGTTTTCATCTGTACGATTGCTAGGGATGCCTGGCGCATACTTGAAGTTACCCATGAGTGTACTTCTTCAGTTAAAATTGCTAAGCTTCAGCGTCTCATTACCTCTTTTGAACTTTTGCGTATGGATGAACATAAATCTTTTAATCAATTTTATGCTAAGTTGAGTGATATTGTTAATTCTTATCATAATCTTGGTGAACCTATGTTTAAATCCAAAATTATTAGGAAGATTTTGAGGTCTCTGCCTGAAAGATTTAGGCCGAAAGTTACTGCAATTGAGGAAAGTAGGGATATTGACAATACTGATGTTGATGATCTTATTGGTGCTCTGCAGACCTATGAGACTACCTTTGATCGTCCTAAAAAACATAAAAATCTTGCTTTAAAGGTTAATAGGGATTCTGAGAGTGACTCTAGTGGTACTGAGGAAATCACCTTGTTAACCAAACGCCTTAAGGAGATTATGAGAAAGAAAAATATTAAAACCCTGATGCTAAATAAAGGCAATGACAAAAGCGAGAGTTTGAAAGACTATACTGATAGGAAACCTGATAGGAAATCTCAACCAAAGAAAGTGAGATGCTATGAGTGTCATGGAATGGGGCACATTGCTAAGGACTGTCCTAGTAAAAATGACACTAGATACAAAGACAAGAAAGGTAAAACATTGAAAGTGACTAGATACAAAGGCAAGAAAGGTAAAGCATTGAAAGTGATTTGGGATAACACTGATTCTTCTGACTCTAATGAGGATGAGTATGAGCATGATGATTCGAATAATTTTACTGCTTTTTCTGCTATTATTAATAATGCTTATTGTTCTATTGATGACATTGATTCTGAGTCTGTTGATGATTTAGCTGATAAAGATGTTGAGACTATTTGTGCCCTATATAGAAAAGTCAATAATGCTTACAATGACTTGGCTGACAAGTATGATGAGTGGAAGAAATCTAGATCTGAATTGAAAAGCATGATTAAAGTTTCTGAAAAGGAACGAGTAGTTATTGAACGTGAGTTGACTAAAGCTAAATCTGATAATGACTCTATTCGTGTTGAACTTGAAAAATGTCAAAAAGATGTTCATGAGTTGGAAGTGGCAAAAACTGAACTTAGTATTCATGTTAAGACTCTTGAAGAAAAATGCAATGCTATTGATCGATCGGTTGAGAAGATGAATGCAAGTTCTCAAAAGCTTGATGAAATCTTGAAAGCTCAAAGGATGACCACTGAAAAATTTGGTCTTGGTTATACTGCTGGCACATCATCTTCCAACACTCAAGGTATTACCAAGTTTGTTCCTGCTACTATTCCTCATGTTACTGCAGGTAAAATTTCAAAGTCTCATTCTTCTACATGTCATTATTGTGGTAAATCTAGACACATTAGGCTCTTTTGCTACAAATTGTATGGATATCATTATACTATAAGTTATAGGCCTCAATTTACTAGATATTACACAACTACTGCACTACAAAGACAATATGCCCCTGCTAAACCAAATACTAAGGCCACATGGGTTAGAAAATCTGATTTGTTTACCAAACCTCTAGACGTTCGCCGGTTTGAAGACCTTAGGACGCCATTAGGGGTTTGCACTTATGAGTAATTTATTCTTACTCTCATGTAGACTAGGAGGTTTTCTTGAATACTTTTTCCTAGTCCCTACCGTTTTTAATGTTCATGTGAGCAGTTTCTTTTGTGTGTGGTTCATGTGCACCTAGTTTCTCTCTTCATGATTGCATAAATGATAAACATACATTATAACTGGATACGTTTTGTCATCTTTAGGATAGATGTGCAGGGAATTGATGGTCTTGTGACGGTACTCTAATTTTGATACTTATTTTTTGGACATTCAGTTCATGATATTTAATCCAATGCACAACTTTTGCATGTGGTGCCTTACTCACAACCTTGAGGACAGGAAATCAGGTTACCCTCCTTGTATCATTTTAAATCATCCACTCTATTATGTTCACATTTTATGGGGATTGAAACTCTTAGGGGTGATAATCTTAAGACAAGCCCCTAATGTTATGTGCTAAGGTTAACCCTATATGTATGTGGAAAAGGCTTCCGGGAAATGAGAGCGAAGCTTCCCATTGTGTGAATGTGCAATGATCACTCCACTTGTTATTCAAAAAAAAAAAAGGGAGAAGGCTGCCTCCCCATGAGTGAAGCTATCACAATGCTATTAGGGCCTTTTATACTGATCATGAAGGGTTCTGACTTGAGTTTAAAGTCCTTATTAGTCGAGATCTCCATAATCTACTTACAATATCCTGGTCGATAACCCGAGTTTTTATCTTCAAGTAGTTGTGGACAGTGCATTGTGTATTTGAAAGTCACACACACTCACTCATGTCTGGCTGTCCACTATATGTATCAATTTTCTGAGTATTTTGTCCTATGGCGATTCATTCTTATGTATACTATGTCTATGTGATGATTGAAAAGTGGTTCAGTTTTTTGTTAAGGCAATGTTTATTTTTTCCTGCATACAAGGCTTGTACTTTAGAGAATTATATTTTCCTATGTCCAGTTAGCAACACTCATAGTTTGGACTGTTATGCTAAGTATATGTCTTCTTTGCAGGCTTTGATCACTAGTTTACCTTCCTTTTAGTTTTTCTATTGCTCCTTTGATCAATCTGTGACAAAAAGGGAGAGTGGTATATCGAATGCATGAGTGTATATGTTGCTAAATATATATATGCTAGACTTGAGGGGGAGCTGAATATATATATATATATATATATATATATATATATATATATATATATATATATAGACACACACACACATATATATATATATATATTACTTAATTAAGTTTATCTTCACAATGCATTTCATGGGTATTCTTGTGTGATGCATATGCAGGTGACAGGTTCATATTAGTTCTTGTATTGAACCATGTGAGGATTGTTCGTAGTTTGCGTTTTGTATCTAGCTTTATTGTTTTGTCAAAAAATTGCCAAAGGGGGAGATTGTAAGGAATCATGTTAAGATTCCATATAAGTTGGCAAATTTTGTTGATTTAATATTTAAATTAGCTAGATTGGGTATATGGTTCATACAAGACTAATTCAAGCGAATTGGATCAAGTGGGATCAAGTGGGCTCAAGTCACATAAAATTTGATCAAATTTATACCAAGAATTAATCACTATCGTTGGATTGGAGGGAAGCGGAATCGGACGGCTTGGATAGATAACCTAGATGCTAATTACATATATATATATATATATATATATATATATATATATATATATATATATATATATATATATATATATATATATAGAAAGGCATGTTGCTAAGAGAGAGGAGCTCTTTCGGCTGCCACCGAAAAACAGAGAGAGGAGAGGCGGCGGCCAAAGAAACAGAGAAAAGAGAACGGCAAAAGTAGAGAGGTCGAGAGAAGCTAGAGGTGCTGCAGCCAAGTAACAGAGGAGAGGTACGGCCATGTGAGGGAGAGAAGAGAGAGAGGCCCGGCTGAGAGAGAAAAGAGAGAGAAGATAGAGAAGCCCGGCTGAGGGAGAGAAGAGAGAGAAGAAGAGAAGGGTGGCTACGAGGTGAGATTGGGAGCGAATGCACATAAAAGGTATTAGTCAAACCGAGTGAGCCGACGAGTATAACCAGGTGGAGGCGATCAATTAAGAAAAACGGAGTTGCGGACCGTGATTCGAGGAGTCGAGCAAGTGCGGGGACGACGACGTGTATATGAGGAGTCAGTATAGTAAGTCATGTTAACTTGTGTAAACGGTAATTTTAGTGGATTGGTTTCGCCTGGTCCTGCGTTGGACCCATGGTTTTTTCCCATGAGGGTTTTTTCACGTTAAAAATCGTGTGTCTTCCTTCTTGTGCATGATTGATTTATTTCATATATCTACTTCCGCGTATTTCGAGTAATTTGTGGGGTCTATTTAATTTCAGTAAGTTAGTGGGTTAAGCTTGGTATAAGAATAAGAATTGTAAAGTGTATAAAATATATAATATTATAATAGTGGGTAAGCTAGTGGGTTAACATTATAATATTTACATTAACTATTAAATTAATTCAAATGTATCTACGTAAAGTGTATAAAATATAGGATTAATTGGTGTTTAGGTCCATAGTAAAGAAATATTTATCCAAAACTCCATATACATTTTCCTTAAGGTGTTTAGGACTTTATTGCTTAGCTGTATTTTTTTAATTTCCAAAATACCCTCCCATGACTCTTGAGCTTCCTGTAAAGAGATTTGATCACATATGTGTGATGGCCCCACATGTGTACACAAAATTATTTGCATTTATGAACCCCTCCACTACTTCTCTCCTCTCCACTCCAATCCACGTACACATCTCTCTTTACACGATTTCCTATGTGCACCGTGCCAGGCAATTTGAAGCTGCCAGTTTCAACATGGAGATATGAATTCATGTTCTTTTAGAAGATTACTGACTGGTTGGAGCTTTCAAAAATAGAACCAGCTCCTTATGACATGTAACAATCATGTGATGATGCACTATCATCGTCAAAGCAGGACTTCTCAAAAATGCTACACGATTTCCAAAGCCATGTCCCAAGAATTAAAGCAAACCCAACAAATCCACATGAGATGATGCCTTTTGGCTTGATTCAGATCATGCAAATTAACCATAGAAGCTAATGTAAGTTGTTTGATGAGATGCAGGCGCCACCGTGACGTGCGTGGTCGGAAAGTAGATAGTTACTTTCCACCACTTCATTGGATTTTTATTCATCAGTTATTTTTCACATAATTATCACTAGTTACTTTCCACCTAATTATCACTAGTTACTTTCCACCACTTCTAGTTACGTTTCACCAAATTATCACTAGTTACTTTCCACCAAAGTCATCAGTTACTTTTCACCACTTCTAGTTACTTTCCATCAAATTATCACTAGTTACTTTCCATCACTTTATTGGAATTTTATTCATCAGTTACTTTCCAACAAATTATCACTAGTTACTTTCCACCACTTCTAGTTACTTTTCACCAAATTCATCAGTTATTTTCCACCACTTCTAGTTACTTTCCACCAAATTATCACGAGTTACTTTCCACCAAATTCATCAGTTATTTTCCACAACTTCAACTTACTTTCCACCAGTTACTTTCCACCAGTTACTTTCCACTAAATTATCACTAGTTACTTCCCACCAATTCGTTGGATTTTTGTTATAAATGTACAAGTTACTTTCCATTTTGTTGTAAATATACAAGTTACTTTTCACTATTTTTACAATTATACATGTTACTTTCCATTATGTACAAGTAACTTTCCATTATGTACAAGTAACTTTCCATTTTTTTTTCCAAATGTACATGTTTACTTTCCATATAATTCCATGGAAAGTGGTTCATCAGTTACTTTCCACCAAATTATCACTAGTTACTTTCCACACTTCTACTTATTTTCCGTATTTTCAAATTAATTTTCATGAGTTATTTTCCATATAATTCATGGAAAGTAACTCGTATATTTAATTCCATGAAAAGTGATTCATGGAATATAAGATCAACAATGGTTTTTACAAAGAATCATGAGTTACTTTCCAATACTTCTAGTTATTTTACGTATTTTCAAATTAATTTTCATAAGTTACTTTTCATTTCTTTGCAAATTTTCATAATGGTAAATTTTTCATCAGTTACTTTCCACAAAATTGTCTGTAGTAGTTACTTTCCACCCAGCGGAAAGTAACTAGAGGGAAGGAACTAGTGTTTCCACCACTTCTAGTTACTTTTCACCAAATTATCATTAGTTACTTTCCACCAAATTCATCAGTTACTTTCCACCACTTCTAGTTACTTTCCACCAAATGATCACTAGTTACTTTCCACCACTTCGTTGGAATTTTATTCATCAGTTACTTTCCAACAAATTATCACTAGTTATTTTCCACCACTTCTAGTTACTTTCCACCAAATTATCACTAGTTACTTTTCACCAAATTCATCAGTTGCTTTCCACCACATCTAGTTACTTTCCACCATTTACTTTCCACTAAATTTCCACCAAAAACTGGATCCATCCCAAATTTAAGATCTCACCCAACCCAACGTGGAATTGAAATTGGCTTAAATCTAACTCGATCCAAACCAGGGTCTTCTTGACTCACTCAATCCAATTCCAATTCCAATTCGAGTCAGCCTGATTTGAGGCTCAACCCAATTAAATTTTATTTCGCAAGGGCTATTTCCGTCACACCCCTGGCTGTCTAAAAATCATCTTTTTATCTCGCGATTTTAGGGTTTGGGTCGCTGTTCCGGTTCCGCCGGCCTGGTTGCAATAGAATGAGGCCATTTGATGAACTAAATCTTGCTATAAGAAGTGCTGCTTTGCTTTGATCCTTGTTTTTTCTTTGCGATTCTCTATGTTTCCGGGTGTGTAGCTGGGTTGTGATTAGAAAGAGAGAGGATTGAGTGGTGGTAGCATGGAAACCCCCATTTGGGTATACCCATCGTCCATGGTGGGATGAAGAAGGGGCGATGATGATGTGGAGGTGAGGTGCCGCCTCCCACCCTTTTGGGCTTTGGTTTCTTCTCCATAATTGTCGCCTCTCTTTTACATCTCCTGTGGATGGGTGTTCTTGGTGGTTTCTCGTCCGCGATGACGCCTCCATTAAGATACACTTGATATTAAGATACACTTGATACGGGGGGGGTTGGGGTGGATTATTAGGAGGGGCTGGGGGTATTTTGGTCTCAGTGACTTTATTGGCAAATGGAAAACAAATGATGCCCTACTACCGTATCCTATTTTTTTTTAGTCCCTATTGACCCTTGTCCCTAAAATATATAATATTATAATAGCGGGTAAGTAGTGGGTTAAGATTATAATATTTGAATTAATTATTAAGTTAATTCAAATGTTTATAATTAAAGTGTATAAAATACATAATATTGAAACTCTCCGACGACTCTATTTTTGAGTCTGCGCACGCTGACAGTCGACTTCAGCACCACTCCCGCAATCAATTTTGGTTGCAATCAATCCCCAAAACGCCGGCTAACCCATCTTTCTCTATTCCATTATTAAGTGAAGTTTTCGGTATTTGTACGTTGAATCGTATAAAATTTATACTATTATATTATTACATAAAATAGAGTAAAAATATATTATAATAAAGTATAGTATTATCACCCCACCCATCATGTTCGACGTCTCCACCGACCAATTCCTCTCCTATCAACGCATGCTTATTTGCCATCTCCGACAGGCACCCGCTCCTCCGCCATCGTCGTCCTCCACCGGGTTATATGACTCGGCAGTGTTGAGGTCGTTCTTGTCTGCGCTGTGGCCGCCAGCGACGTACACGTTGCTTCCACCTACGGCGGACACGAAAAAGAATCGTATCGCCACATGGAATAGCATAGTGACATGGCATGGTCATACAGATCAATGCATCTCCAGGCAGATCCACTTATATATAATACATTAATAATATTTTAATATTTATTATTAAAATAATATAAAAAAAATAAAATAATTTTTGCATGATGTAGACCAATCATGATATGACATGTGGACCCACTTATATTAATATTTTATTATAATAATATATGAATAATATTATTTAATACACTACATATATGGGAAAAAAATATTATGTGTGCTCAAAAGTTTTTATACGGTCATAAAAACACATACAAAAATGTTTATGAGCTCACAAAAATATTTGCACGTAAAAAAACAAATACGCACAAAAAATGTTATTACGAACGTAAATATTTTTATACCATCATAAAAATATTTGCATGTATTTTTAGAAGCGCATAAAAAAGTTTAAGCCCGTAACAACAATTTCCTATGCGTAGTGTGTTAAATAATATCAATAACATATTATTATAAAAAAATATTAATATATGTGGGTCCCACATACCACGTGTTATACTATGATTGTTCCACATCTTGTAAAAAAATATTATTTTATTATTATTTATGTATTGACATAATCAAAATAATATTAGATTAGATGTGATGGGTGTAAATGAGAGAGAAGCTTAACCTCATTTTTGAGTTTAATCCCTTTTAACTCAAAAGCTTAACCCCGTAATGTTTAGGGATAAGAAGGGAGGTCAAAGGGTGATCCGGTTCTTAACCCGCGACCAAATCCAGGTTGAGTACTTTCAAAGACGTACTTTTCAACTTGGAACCTCATTTAAATTTTAAAGTGCGTCAATATGATTTTTAAAATTTTAAAATCATTTCAACGTGAACTTCACCCATCAGACAGCGAGTACATAATGCGGTCACGCGGACATGTGACTATCATCTCTGTACTGTCCTTGTAGGCTTGTAGCATGCGATATTAGATTCTGGGCTAGATTTTTGTCACTATTACTAAGGACCTCTCATATAGATTAGCACAAGTATGTCACTATTTTGCGGATGCTGTCAAAATTCTTAATAAATAGTATATTCTTTTGGATTTCTGAAATTTGCCCTTTATTGTTGTCCCTCTATGTTTTTGGATCACTCTTAGCTTGATGCATATATGCAGATATTCGAATGCAGCTTGCAAAATCAGGGTCAAGTTCTTTGGTCGAGGGATTGCAAGGTCTCGGGGAGGTCGGGAATGGGAAATTCAACGATAATATGAAGTTCACAAAAAAGTGTTTTTTTTTCCTTTCTGTTTTATTAAAATTACTTTAGATATGAATTTGAATTGCAATGTAAGTTCATATTCGAATTAATATGAGATTTGAATATTCTAAATTGTATCATGTTTTTTATGACTAAAACATCGATCGGTCGTAATTAATTGTTGCTTTTAATGATGGTGAATTAGGTTTTTATGACTAAAATAGTGGTCGTAATTAATAAAAATAGCAACCTCATTTGAGTTTTTTGCGACCAACATGTGGTCACAATTGATCATGCTGGTGATCTTCGAAATCAAAGTAGCGACCAGACATATGGTCGCTATTGAGCTCATTTGATTTTTTTGCGACCAACATGTGGTCGTAATTGACCATGTCGGTGATCTTTGGAATCGAAGTAGCGACCAAACATATGGTCGCTATTGAGCTACTTATTGCGACCAAATTGAGGTGGTCGTCATGAGTTGGTACCTTTAGCGACCAGCTTGTTGGAGTTTAATGCGACCACAAAATATACCAATTGTGACCAAAGTTGGTCGTTGATACTTAGCCTTTTGCGACAAAATTGACTTGGTCGGAAAGTACTAGTTGTGACCACTTGGCGACCAAACAAAAATGGTCGCTAAAGCCCCGAAATGGCTTTTAGTGACCATATCATGCACTTATTGCGACCACCATATTGGTCGCTAAAAGTGTTTTTTCTTGTAGTTTAGAGGGATTTTGTGATATTGTCATAAATTTCAGGGGTTTTGTGACATTTAGTATTCATAAGATTTTTTGATGATATTAGCCCTACAAGTTTAATATATATACACTAGTGTGGTGGTACGGTTATAACTGAAAGACTCGAATAATCATGAGACATCCACTCGAATATCAAATCAAAGGAGAGATACAAGGTTCGAACTCAAGATCGCTAGTATGAGGTCATGCAGCTCTACCACTCAACCTATCAACTTAAGCAGATGGGTGAGGGTTTGTATTCATATAATCTAACCCCCCCCCCCCCCCCCCCAAAATGTGTGAGCAACAGCGGAATGTGTAACACAGAACCTCTGGTTTGATACTATGATAAATTGTCACGTCCCGACCTCGAAAACCAATTCAGCCTGAGGAGTGAACCAACCTAACTCAAACCAATCATGTGGCGCAAAATTTAAATGATACAATAATAGATTACAACTAAGAATTAAACAAACTAAACATGAAATATAAAACTAATTATTACATTTCTCAAAATTATATTCACGAATGATACAAACTTTCTCAAATACAACAAATGGAACTTTATATAATTTCTTCCTCAATACAACATGATTTAGAACTGTAAATAGAATAGAAGAAATTCCTCGAAACTTCAAAGTCCTCAATCTCCCTAAGAATGCCACACCACCATCTAAATGACCAACCTGAAAATGGAACTGCATCAGTACCTGCATCGCCGATGCAGCTCAAGTAGGGTGGGCAACAATATCTAATAGGGTTCTACTTTACGTCGCACGAAAAGGAAGGGAAAATACAACAATATCGCTCTCTGCCCAAGTCTGAGGTGTACCCAGAGGCTAACCCAAGACTCGTCGATTCCTCGAAGGCTCCAAAACCAGGATCACCCTCACCCACTGACAAAACAAGGGGGATGATCAACATTCCTTGGCCAGGGAGTACACGCATCGCCACTGCGCTCTAGCCCTCTCAACCCTTATCGTCTAACCATACCCCTCATACGGGGACAACAGTCAGTGACATTTACAACCAACTTTAGCACTTTGTGCAAGGAACAGACACGACTACTACACCTCATGTGACATAATATAAGGTCGACAACAATAATAACTCCAAAATATTAGTAAATATGATTAGATGACAACAATCATGCTCAATGTCTCAACTAACCAAACCCCGGTCTTAGGACTAGATCCGGGCTATCCGAGACTTCCAGATCGGCGATACTCCCATCGCCCGCATCCTAAACCTGAATGCCTCTAATGCAAACATTATGCATGAGCCTACACAATCAATTAGGTTAGGTGTCTTTATATGGTATTTCATCATACAAGTCAAGGATAGCATGCAACATGCCCAAAGAGAGCTAATAATAAAGCATAATAAATGACTAAGCATTATATAAAGTATAAATGAGGCTAATAAGACATAGAGAATAACATAGTTAGAGCATAACATAGTTAAATATAACCAACCAATCAAGGGTTCACAAGCATTCAAGCTATACAATAAGCATCCAAGCTCTTAAAGAGCTTACTAACATTTTACAACAAGAAATGTGCCAATAATGAGATATAGCCAAACAAGCCTCTACAAGTCTTACCAACAATCAAGCTATTTATAGCCAAGCTATATATAGCAATTTATAAGTGTTTACCTCATGACATCTCTCTTTGGCATTGTCACGCCCCGCCCCAATTATCATTCAATAAAACCTCATAATTTAAAGCCTTTTCGACATGACTTTTGGGCACGAGTGTTTGAACGATCACCTCACATACAATCCCATGATCATTTATTGACAACCTGTGACATTCATTTTGCATTCTACAACATATGCATTTTTTAACTCAAAAGGGGACACATTCGCCCCATAAGATACAACTAATGACATCAAACAATAAGAGTCCACACACCGAACATGTATCAAATACATATCTCATCTGTCCATAGGTAAACAATATAAATATACATGATCAATTACTGAGCTCAATACATAAACTTCAAAAGTATATGAGGCATAAAATAAAATGATACATCTTTGAGTAATAAGAAGGAGTACAAGAATTGACCCTTCGGTCTACAAGCTCTCAGCTCTCTCCTACTACAAAATCTATCACTTAGCAGATGTCCTCCTCGCTCGCCACTACTCGTTCGGTCTAGCAGCTCTAGAGGACTCGCCTGCAAGTCACTGCCCGAGTAGGGTGAGATAAAACTCAGAAGGGAAACTCAACAACTAAGGTCACAACACAAGCAACTCATCCCGTACACCGGACCTCCCATACGCATTAGGCCTACAGAGGATGCTTTACGGCTATCCAACTTAGCAAGATGCCTTTTTGATGAATACCAGCGTAAAGTTGCCAACCCACCTCTGCTTAGTAATGCGCATAGGCCGCATGTACCGGCTCAAACTTTAGGGACTCAATATTGGGATAACCTTGACCAACTCAAGGGATCATCCATGCTAGGGTCGTCGGAAACCAAGCCTAGACTCTCCTGCGTAGACCACAAGACCCGACACGAACCCAATCATGATATGGGCTCTCGAGACCATCGGATTCTTATCCAATGTCGACACAACCATCCTACATGTAATGCACAACCAAAGGATGCCCAAGCATACGCATATAATGGACCCTAACTAGGTAAGATGCACATGCGATGCCATTTGATGTCATTCATCTAATAACATAAGCATACTCACATAGAAAGCATAAGCTAGGAATTCCTTTAAACATGCGAAGGGCATTGGATCCAATCCAATTCATGTTGTCTATCCCAAGCCATTCCCAAGGATTTCAACCCTTGAGATCAAACAAATAGGATGGACCCTAACTAGGGTTCCATCCCTAAAACATTCAAAACATTCACAATAGCATCCATCAAAGTATTAAAGGCATCAATAACAACTTTAGGGCTTCACAAGCCCTAGATCCAAGCATAACCATAGCTAACCATCAATAACTTGAGAGGGTTAGGGTTTCACTGTCACACCCCGACCTAGAAAACCCATCCGGTCCGGAGCGTGAGGGTTCCTACTACTATTTACTTCCATCCTGACACGATAGATTACACATCAGAAATAATTTAAACAAATTAGCTTCCAATGGGTAAAGCTGTAATTCTAACAATCTATAACTCAAGATTAGAAGAAACATGATTTCTATTGAGTTAACATCAAAGTTGTACTATTTAGATATAAGGCACAGATTTATCAAAATCCCTCAAGAGGAAAAATTATACATTTAAACAAAACCCCGAGGGATGTCTATATACAAAATCTATCAAAACTACAACAGTTGTCCCACAGCCACCTCAAGCGCCTCTGGAAGTCGTCGCGCCGCAGACTAGTCCAGCTTGAGGGTCCAAGAGGGGGGTGAATTGGACTCTTTTCGAAAAACTAGATTAATGGAAAAATCAGGTAGGAGAGATCTAATACCTTAAATGCTTATAGATGAAATGAAACTAAAATAGATTAGCATGTAAGAATTAAATCAAAGAAGGGTTAGAGAGATAGCACCGATTTTTATAGTGGTTCGACCCAACTCTTGGTCTACGTCCACTTCTCTCAAGGTCCTCCTTGAGGTTCCACTACTTGCAAATATTTACAAGCTTTTCCTCCAAGCTTCCCGGTGCTTGGTGACATTACAATCACAACCAACTGCTGTTGGATTACTCTCAAAGTACTTCTTCACACTCGAAGAAGATTTACAAAGGTTGTAGCTCTAAAAGGAATGTCAAAGTACTTCTTCACACTCGAAGAAGATTTACAAAGGTTGTAGCTCTAAAAGGAATGAGTAGTAAACTCTTGCTTAGACTTGCTCAGATGATCTCAATAATATCAATAATGATCCTAGCAAGTTTACAACAAAGAACTACTTATATATGGTCCTCATCCAGCTCAAAAAGAACCTCCAACACTCCAACGGCTAGTTTTTTACTCTGCGCGTTGCTGACGGTCGATCCATGCATCGTCCGTGACATTGACCGTCATGTACAAAAACTCAGCCTTTATGAGCCGTGGTCGATCCACTCATCGAACGCCGTATCGACCGCCAGGCTCTGTTGTGAAAAAAGCTTCCTAGGGGTGATGCTCTGATCGACCGTCGCTTCTTCACTTTTCACATCATCCTTCATGGTCGACCGTCGCATCGCCCGTGAGCCTACAACTTTTAAAAACACAAACTCCAAGCCACCACAGTCGATCAGTCCATCGACCGTCGTATCGACCGTCCGTATCGACCGTGAGGCTCTGTCAAGAAAATAGCTTCCCAGGGTCGATGCAACGTTCGACCACGAGCCAACATTTCATAAAGTCAAGTATGGTGCATCTATCGTGCAACCCCGCGGTCGATCCATGCATCGACCGTCAGTACAATAAATCATCAAATATTGAATTTAAGGCTTCCAATTAAGAGGTAATAAATATTAAACATATATTTTATCATTAAATGTATATTGGCATCATCAAAACAAGGTTAGGATCAACACAGCTGTTACTAGTGTGGGTGACGCGGATACCTCTGCCTCTTCCATGGACCTCCTCTGCCCTGAGTTGCTCTCTACGGCTGGCCCCTAGCACCAGTACTCACAGACGGCGCCGACTAAACTGCCTTGGGCACCGACTCCTGGGGCGTGACATTCACCAACCTTCAAAGAGCTCAAGGAAGGAGGAAGAAAGAAAGAGGGGATGAGATCTCCACACTTCGGCAAGCACCGGCGAAGCTTCAGCTCATAACAACCTCCTCAAGCACCACCAAGCACACCTCTAAGCTCCCAGGTTCCTCTAAGCACTCACCTCCAACTTCTCTCATAAGCCCAAAGGCAAAAAAAAAGGGAGAAGTGGCCCCAAGAGGCTTATTTTTGCAATCAACCCCGAGATTATTGTTCATGTTACAGTGCTCAGCCCGAGTACTGTTTATGCTACTAGACAAACAATGTACTACACATAGCTGACACGAAAAAATGGACATAACTTCTACATCTGAACTCAGAACATGACGAATCATGATGTGTTGGAAAGATCTTTCCAAGACGCACAAGTTTTTAGGTCACATCAGCCCAAAATTTCGACGATTGACATGTCTAAAAAGCCCTTCAATTCTACTGATTTCTGATTTGAAAAAAAACAAACTACAAAGAGGGCTATTTCAGTTATTTCAACTATGAAATTTCTGAAACTTCGGGGATAGCTTCCCCTACCCTAAACTCACGTGTGAGAACTGAAATCACATGAAAAGACCAAACATAGCTCCCCTGGGAACCCGAAGCGTGTAAAACTCGAAATACGGAAATTTTGAGAACCTAACGGTCGAAAACCCAAAATTTCACCCAAAATTTTCAAAACTTCGCACACTAGTTTACATAGACTACATACACCCGTGAGGAAAGGAAACGGGGCTAAAAGCCCACCTGACATGCAAGCTCCACATGCGTGCTACTGATACTTAAGAAAATACGGATATCCTTTGAATCGAGGGCCACTTGACCAACAAGTGCCTTGATTCGAATCCAACCGCCTCCTACATGCTCACCCAAGCTGAGGCACACATGGTGTAGTCCGTATTTCCCAAGGAAAAACTATCGGGACCTCACAACCTACCCCCTTAAAGGAATTTCGTCCCCGAAATTCGAATGAAGTACAAGACCCAACATACAAGCATACAAAACCAAAACTAATTCCAACACAAGGGAAGCACACAATAGGGGAGAATCACTCCTCTATCGCGAGAAGCTACAATAGTCCCCAAAGGCTCAAGAAGCTCCACTCTCACCTCAAACAATTGAGGCAACACTCCGCGCTCCAAGTGACATCCTACTTCATCCCGCGTATCCATACTGGTAAGACCAACATGGAACCAACGAACAGAAGAAATGAGCCCTCAAGGGATGTGCTCACGCAACAGCTCCACCATCAACTATGCAAATCTACCTCTGTGCCCAAAGCTGAAGTCTCACACCACTCAGCTCTCAACTGAGACCAAAATCTAGCATGGCCTCCATGCGCTTTGCATCTCCAACTACGCCACTAGAACTCTGGTCAGCATTGTCGGCGTCGCACACAAGGCACGTAGGTACCCGCTGTCAGCATGCTTCTTAAGGCCTCGCCTAAACTGACTCGTGATCTCAAACACGTGTTGCTCCTCTACTGCGATCCTCTTGACGACTGTTCTCATCTGCCAACTCAGGGCGTCTGCTATGACTCTTGCTCCACCCAGATGATACAATAACGCAAATCATAGTCCTTAGAGAACTCCAACCATTGTCTCTACCAAAAGACAACATAAGGAGCACATCCTCCAAGGAGATGTTGGCGTCGTGCCTCCAAAGGCAACACCATGGTGGCCAACACCACCAACTCGTGTGAGAGAATCCACTAATGGCCTCTTAACCCGAGAGAACCATGGGGTGACCACAAATCGACCCTCCATAATGAGCACACTGCTCATTCTTAGCGCATGTGTCGAAACAACCACAGAACCCCGTAGCACGAACTGGCACAACTCTCATAAGTATGCCCGTCAGATTCCCTTGCAGTATTACAGAAGCCTAGTTGGCTTCAACCCAACAAAGGACACCGACTTCCACACAAGTTGTGTCACAAGGGTTGCACAACAAGAGGAGTTATGACAAAACGCCGGTTATTAAGCTTCACGAGCAGGACCCTGAGCTCCAAAGCTCAAGAACGTGCCACCCCACAAGGCACAAGGTTTTGTGCATTGTCCAGTTAGCCTCGACCTTGAGACACCTGATGAGTCACTAAATATTCATAATTAAACCCCTTAAATTACCTTTGTTAGGGCGAAAGTGTTTGTATTTGATAGTTTGTTAGTTGATTTCAGGTTTAATGAAGATTCAATCTAGAAATTACAAAAAAGGGTTAATATGCTGAAATACACTGCTCTGTTGACTGTTAGCATAATATTCACCATAACTTATTCTTATGTCCAAATGTTCTGAAATTTGGGTGACATGTAGAAGACATCAAGACGTACAACTTTCATGTTGGACACTTTCAGAGATTTCGGATGGATAGATAGCAGTTTTGAAGAAGATGAAGATATTTAGCTGCTGAAAGACTGGTCCGTCAACGTGAGGGAGAATATTCGCCAAATATTCTAGATAAGTTTGAATATTATAAAATCTTCCGGAGAAGATAGAAGACTTCCAAATCTACATCTTTCGTGTTGGACTCATTCTCAGATTATGGACTGGTTGAACCCAGTCGCGACCAAAAGAGGCAGTCAGAATTAAACTAGGAATTCCGAGTTGCACTAGAGGTCCAACTCAACTTAGCCATAACCCTAATTCCGGGATTAAGGGTTTTTATTATATAAAGGGGTTATTCCAGCCAAATTTCTGATCTTTTTGTCAATCTTTGGAGGAGGAAGAAGAAGAAGGAGAGGATGTGGATGGTGACAGCTTCCTATTCCAACCCGATGGCTTTCATCCAAAAGATGAGTTGCTAATTCTTATACTTAGGATTATTCATGAAACCCTAATGTAGTTTTCTATCTTCTTTGGTTTAAATCTTGTAATCTTCTCAAGACATATCTTATGAATATGATTTTTAATGTTAATAGAGTTGAGGGAACAGAGTTCCTTGACGTATTTTCAGTCCTACATGATTTCTGTGATTGATTGTAGAGATTCATAGGATGGTTTTCATGTGATTTTTGGTTTACCTTTGAGATAGTCTATGCTACATGAAGATAAGTCATGCTAAGGTCATTAGGAGTAGAATAATTTAATGTAATCATAGGACCAAAGATGATTTATGCTAAACAAAGATAGATTATGCCGTTGAAAACATAAACCTTATTTTAGGGATTCATGTAAGCTTAAGAAGTTGTGGATTCATAATGTTTAGAGAAGGGAACAAGAGGATAACTAGAGAAGATTGAAGGTGAAACTAGGGCGGATTGAGTAATACCTAAGTGACCTATCCATTGATTCAAATTGATCAACATTTTATTTCTTTTCTTTATTAGTTTAGATAACTCTATCCTATCTTTGATCCTTTTGCTTAGTTTTAGGGTTTTGAGAATTGATTTTGATTTCCAACATTTTCCCTGTGGATCGATTCCGAACTTCACCGCTATATTTACCTAGTAGTTTAGTGATTGAATAAGGATTATAAATTTAATATTTGATTGAGTTTGCAACGTTTTAACGACGACGTTGATCAACACCCCTCTTAGAGGATGCAGCACCGACAACCTACTTCCTGAACAGGTTAGAGCAAACACTGACGACTCGGGCAAAGAACAAAACCTGAGTCCTCCACGGACTCAACCAACAGAGGCTCACCAACCCCACTGAGGGTTGGTATCCACACCTCAACCCCCAAGCTCGAAGACTCGACCTACAAGGTCTATCTTCGACAAGCTAGGGCGAAAGCCAACAAACGAAAACCGCAAGAGTCCGCATCGTCACCTTCCCAAGGCAACAGTTGAAACCGAGGATGACGAAAGACCCGTCAAAACCAAGAAACACAAAAACCAACACCTGGAGACCTCCAATCTCCAAACATCACTATCTACAAAGCCCGTCGATACGTGCACCACCTCCAACAGGAGACACGAACCGCAACCGACCTCTAATAGGATGGACTCTAACCCCTAAGAGCGAACACACGCACATGATGCAAATGAATGCTACGCTCCACAACTACCAAACCTACCCAGAAGCACCAAAGGAGGGACCACCCCAGGTGCGCTCGCATTGGCACAATAGACAACAAACTCCATCGGCTCACTCCCAATTGGAGTCTCATCGACACACAAAGAACTGCCCTCTGGCTCTACTAGAAGTGGCTCTGACTTCCTCGAACTTTGCACACCACCTCTACGAGCAACATATCTACCACGCATGGGCAGGCCTCGGCAACGTGTTATCGAGCCAGCATGGCCTTACGCCGCTAGGCCGGTGTGACTAGGGGTCACCGGACCACTTCACCTACTCGGCCAACTAGGCGCCATTTGCAATAGAGAACACGGGTATGCAATACACAAAGCGCACAGAGTAAGGCGACAACCAAGCTAGGCATGAGAACATGCACTAGACTCCAAAGGCACACGGTCACACAACAAGGCATGTAAGGATGTTTTAGGACTCCATCTCGCCATAAGTAACTGATGTGTTGCGAAGCGAGTCGTTAAAGTGCAGCAAACTTCAATCAAAATATAATTCTTATTCTATCACTATCCTACAATGTAGATTAGTGGTGAAGTTCGGAGTCGATCCACAGGGAAAACATTGGAAAGTAAAATCAATTCTCGAAACTGATTCCTGAGCAGAGTAATCAAAAGGTGGGTTGAATTATCTAAAAATTATCTAAGAAAGCAAGTAAAGTGATCGGGATTTGAACCAAGTTAAGAATTACCTAGGGATTACTCAATCCACCCTAGCTTCACATTCAATCTTCTCTAGTTAACCTCTTATTCCCTCTCTCAACATTATGGATCATATGGCTACAAGCTCACATGAATCCCTAAAATAAGATTTATGCTCCTAACGGCATAGCCTATCTTTCTTGGCATAGGTTGTCTTCGATCCTACGATTATTTTAAATTATATAACTCCTAATGACCTTGGCACAACCTATCATAACATAGCATAGCCTATCTCAAAAGCAAACCATAAATCACATGAAAACCATCTCATAAATCTGTACAAACAATCACAGAAAGCTTATATGACTGAAAATACTTCAAAGGAACTATATTCCCTCAAATCTCTAATTATGAAAACCATATTTATGAGATCATGTTGAGAAAAAGTTTACAAGAATCAAACCAAAGAAAATCAAAAGTTACACTAGGGTTTCATGATATCCCTAAGTTTAAGAATTAGTTACTCATCTTCTGGGAATGATCCATAGGTGTTGGGAAGGAAGCCGTCGATTCCCGTGGAAAGATCTCCATCTTCAAAACCCTAGCCTTCTTCTCCAAAAGTGGTTCAAAAGATGCTAATTTTCAGCTGGAATAACCCCTTTATATATTAGAAACCCTTAATCCCGGAATTATGAGTCATAACTGAGGTTAAACTCTAATTTCCCTAAATTCTGTACTGATGACGTCATCTGAGCGATCCATCAGACTCAAAACCGATCCATCGCACAAGTCGGTTTGACTGAGGCTCCACTGCCATGCCATTAATTAATTTCAGTCTTTCTCAAATTTCAACTTTCATAGATCCAACTTTGCTGCACAACTGCCATCAATCTATAGAGAATCTCACAAAGTCTTCAACATAATAGTTGTAGAACTTGACGTCTTCTTTTATATCCCAGAATTTCAGAATATTTAGAGTTCTGTAGAATTGCTGGTGATTTATTTCCAAATAGTCGATGAAGTAGTCTTTTTGCAGAATTTACTGATTTTTGGCCGAATTTCTTATATGTCTTCTCAAATCCTCTTAAACATGAAATCAAATAATAAGATATAAAAAAAACCTACTCTTAGTCTAACAAAGGTAATTTAAGGGGTCTAATTATGAATAATTAGTGACTCATCAGTAACCTCACACACGTGCTAAGTCCTATCTCCCTAAAGGATAGATATCTTACGCTCTAATACCATCCGTCACGCCCTGCCCCAATTATAATCCAATAAATCCTCAGAATTTAAAACTTTTTCGGCATGACCTTTGGGCACGAGTACGTGAATGATCACCTCACATACAATTCCATGATCATTTATTCATAACCTATGACATTCATTTTTCATTTTACAATGATAGAATTTTTTAACTCAAAAGGGAACACCTTTGCCCCACTAGATACAACTAATGACATCAAACAATAAGAGGCAACATGCCTAACATGTATCTAATACATATATCATGACTGTGCACATGAAAACAATATACATACACATGATCAATTACTGAACCTGATACATAAACCTCAGAAGTATATGAGGCATAAAACAAAATGATACATCTTTGAGTAATAACAATGAGTACAAGAGTTGGCCCTCCAACCTATAAGCTCTCAGATCACTCCTACTACAAAATCTATCACTCAACAAATAGGATGAACCCTAACTAGGGTTCCATCCTTAAAACATTCACAATAGCATCCATCAAAGCATTAAATCCATCAATAACAACTTTAGGGCTTCACAAGTTCTAGATCTAAGCATAACCATAACTAACCATCAAGAACTTAAGAGGGTTCTGGTTTCACCTACCTCAAAGAGCTCAAGAAAGGAGGAAAGAAGGAAGAGGAGATGAGATCTCAACGCTATGGCAACCACCGACGAAGCTCCGACCAAGAACAACCACCCCAAGCACCACCAAGCACACCTCTAAGCTGACAAGACCCTCCAAGCACTCACATTCAACTTCTCTCACAAGCCCAAAGGCAAAAGGTGGGAGACGTTGTGAGGACCTGTCCCTCTACTTCTGGGTCGACCGGCTGGATCAGGCTCTTGGCTCGTTTGCTTGTTTCGCGTCGAGCGCGCGATCCGGTGGATCGCATTGTTTTCTTGGGATGCAAGGGAAATTTGGTAAATTACACATTGTCGGTTTGTTTCACAGTCGCGTGTGCACACACTGACCGTGTTTGTGGTAATGTTTGTTTAAAATGGTTAGGTGAACCCGGGATCGAAAGATCTGGTCTTGGACTTGTGTTCTAGCCAAAGTCTAGTTTTCTGCACCAAAACGATCAATCTTCTCTTACTAAGAAGATCGATCCTTTAGTGCCAGAAAGTAAAGCTGGATCGTCATGAAGGATCGATCTTTTTTTGAGGAAAAGATCGATCATTCATAAATCGGTCGGTCCGTCTATAAAACGAACGCGACCTTCTTCTTTAATCTCTTTTGAAATCCGCCGTTTCTGAGCTCAGATCCGGCTGGATTTGAAAGTGGTTGAGGGTGATCTTGGTATTAGCAGTTGGGATTGAAGCTGCTTTGTCTAGGTAGGGATCCTACTTACTTGCTTTTTCGATTTTGTGAGGTTTTGAGTTTGACAGTGTCTGATTTGAGTAAATCTCTTTACATGCTCGTTGGTTTTTAGTATAAGTACCAGTTCTGGACTCGTGGTCTTTCGTACTACCAGATCCCAAGGTTTTGTGAGGTTTAGTAGAGTTTTTCGACGGTATTTCTCGTCAGCCGGTCACCGGAGAACCTAGCGGGATCGATCCTTTTTTAGAAAGGATCGAAAATTCTTGGGGCGTCATGCCTGGCCCATGCATGATCGATCTTCTGGTGAAAAAAGATTGATCTTTTGCTTGGCGGCATGGATGAGGTCCTTGGTCACGAAGGAGATCGATCTTCCTGGAGGGAAGATCGATCCTTTTTAGCTTGATAGGGATGGAACTCTCTGTTTGCGAAGAAGATTGATCCCTTCTTGGAAAGGATCGATCCTTTTGGTCGTAGAGAGGTGTTTTCGTCGGATTTTGCCCGCGTGGCTTTGTATGTGCGGTTTTCTTTACCGATTTATAACTTGTACATATCTTGAGCATGTTAGCCCCATAATGAGGGGTAGTGGTGAACCAGGAGAGTGACGACGTCCGGGATGTGTAGATAGCATGTTAAACTGTTAGCCTTGGTTGCCGGATTGCTTCCCGTAACATGCTGTCTTTTTGTGGACTGGCTGCAGTTGGTGGGGTTACCACTGCAGCAGCCCATTGGCTTGTATTATCTGTTCACCGCCACGCGTCGGCAGGGTGCCGAGCCCAGACCGTGTTTATTTATCGTCACATATGTTGCATGCTTATCTGCTTTCATGCGTGTGTTCATAGCATGCATATGGTTGTGCATTAGCTGCATAAGGTTAGGGCGTGGGTGATCTATGGTATCGCCGTTCCGAGGCATGGAAGCTCGGATTTAGCCTGAGAACCGGAGCTGGGTAGCTTGGTCCAGGTTTGAATGGTCGTGTACAGTCATTTTCGATGATAGGCCTAGATGACTTGAACACTTGTTGATCGATGATTTAGAGGTTGTGTCGGCCTCGAGCCTTGTTCTGAGGTGTAACCGTTGTCCGGTTTTCTTGTCTCTTGGGCAGAGGGTGTGCCTGCCCGGCAGAGGCTTTTCCAGCCCAGCAGTGTCTTCTTCATGCTGTACTAGGTGTTTCCGGGATAGGCCCAGTTCGTTAGGGTGAGCATGGTTGGACACCTAGAGACACCGGTGGGGTTATGGGACCCCTGTCTACATCCAGACCTTGCTAGAGGGCAACACTGTTGCATTTTTCTCTTCCTTCTGTGAGTTATTGTGAGGACCCATCCCTCTACTCCTGTGGCTCGTCGTGGACCGCAAGGGCAATTTGGTAAATTGTGCCTTGTCGGCTTGTTTCACACCCGCGTGTGCACACACTGACCGTGTTTGTGGTAATGTTTGGTTAGAACGGTTAGTGGGACCCGGGATCGAAAGATCCGGACTAAAGCTTGAATTCTTGCCTAAGTTTAGCTTTCAGCACAAAAAGGATTGATCTTCTCTAGCTAAGAGATCGATCTTCTTGTACCAGAAAGTCAAGTCCGATCATCGTGAAGGATCGATCCATGCCTAAGGGAAGATCGATCATTCATAAGTCGGTTCATTTGCCTATAAAGCAGATGAGACTTTCTTCCTTGAATCCCTTTTGAAATCCGGAGATCTGAGCTCGGATCTCGTGATTTTTGAAGGTGTTTGAGGACGATCCAAGGCCTAGCTACTTGGATTTAACCTGCTCTTGCTTAGGTAGGGATTCCTACCTACTTTTATTCCGGGTTTTTAGAGTTTCCGGTTTGATTATGTTCTTTGGCTTAGATCTGTAGATACACATGTTGGTTTTACATGTTTTAACCGGTTTTGGACTCGTGGGATCTTGATCTATCAGATCCTAGAGTTTCGTTAAATTTGGATGCATCTTCTGACGGTATTTCTCGTCGGAAGTACGCCGGAGAACCCATCCGGATCGATCCTTCTTGAGGAAGGATCGATCCCTCTGGGTTGGTCATGCTGCGCCCGATGAAGGATCGATCCCCTGCTTGGAGAAGATCGATCCTGGGTCTTGGATAGCATGGTTACCCTTCGTCGCGAGGAAGATCGATCTTCCTGGGAGGAAGGATCGATCTTTCTTGGCGCGACACGAAAGATACCCTCTGTCTCGAGAGAGATCGATCTTCCTGAGAGGAAGGATCGATCTCTTTGGCTCGACAGTGAGGGAAGGCTCATTGTTACTTAGAAGATCGATCATTTCTTGGGAAGGGATCGATCCTTTAGTAACAGAGAGGATTTTTCTTGGCTTTTGCCCGCGGGGCTTGGTATGCCGGTTTTCCTTACCGCTTTATACCTTGTACATATGTTTAAGCATGTTAGCCCTATAATAGGGGCAGTGGTGAACCGAGGGAGTGATGACTCCCGGGATGTTTAGAATAAACGGGCGAGTAGCCCAACAGCTTTCCTTAGCCTCGCATGCCGGCATGCGCCGAGGGCTTTATCTGTGATATATGTGAGCTGTTGTTTGCGGGGCTATTTCCCGGTGCAGGTTTTGTGGTGGACTGCTGGCAGTTGGTGGTGGTACCACTGCAGCAGTCCCTAGACCTTATTTATCTGTTCACCACCCCTAGCCGGCAGGGTGTCGTGCCCAGACCTTGTTATTGTATATCATCACATATTGTTGTATACCTAGATGTATTATCCTGCGCATGTCCATAGCATATATTGTGTTGTGCATTAGTTGCATCTGTGTAGGGCGTTGCCGATCCGGGGCTTTCGGGTTGCCCGGATCTAGCTCTAGGACCGTTGCGGGTAGATTGGTCCAGGACACGATTTGTAGTATTCAGTCGATTTCGATGATAGGGTTAGATGACCTGAATACATGTTGTTCGATGTTTAGAGGTCATGTCGACTTCAAGTTGTATTCGAAGTGTAGTCGGAGTCCGGTGTTCCTAAACTCTTGGGAGGAGGAGTGCCTGCCCAGCGGTGTCCTGGCCCGCCAAACAGTGTTCCGTGTGCTGTTGAGAGTATGCAGTGTCTTGGGCCTGCGTTCACGGACTTCCGGTAGGGTTATGAGAACCTTGTATACACCTAGGGTAAACTTGGAGGTGATACTGTTGTGTTCCCTCCCTTGTGAGTGTCGTAGTGTAGTGTCCCTGCTGAGCTTAGTGCTCACTTCTACCCGGGCTGCGTTTTGCATGTGCTGGCGCTAGCTCTTCTTCGGTCGCCCCCACCGGACCGGTGTTTGGTGACGTGGCGGCGTCTGGCGGTGCTTGAGAGGTAGCGATCTTTACAGCTTTATACCTTTTTGTTATAGATAGTCTCCTACAGGAGTGATAAATGTATAATTTCCCTGTTTTGAGGTTCTGTAATATATGTCAGTTCAGTCTTTGAGATTTGTAACTTTTTTTAATACAGGATGATTGTGAATTGCTAGGGTAACCACTACGATTAGAGGGAAACCTCGCCAAAATTTCCGTAGTAGGTTAGGTTCCGCTTCGCGTCGCCCGGCCCGGTTGGGCCTACGCGGGTCGGGGCGTGACAACTTGGTATCAGAGCATATGTTGTAGATCCCAGGGTGTTAGGATCAGGATTCGGTTGAGATTGAGTGTGGAATGGGTTAGTTCTATGTCTAGAACATCCTTGCATGCTCTCCTTGTAATGTGTTATGCTTTTTCGCTTTATTAATGTGTTGTTTGTTTTGCCGTTCTGACGAGTGAAAGCTTGTTTGTTATTGGTGATCGTGCAGATGTCGGGAGCTCGCGGCCGACCTCCGGTTGCCGGTCGGGGTGGGGCACGACTTGGTCGACCCGCCCGACCGAACAGGACTGCTCCTGTCAGGGTGGTCCGGGCTAGACGGACTGTACCATCACCAGTAGAGGTTTCGGTCGAGCGGGCAGAGGTCTTCCTCGCCGAGGAGGAGGCCCCCGTTCCGGTCGACGGGCGGGCCTCGGTGGCTATTACGATGGCTTTTCAGCGGCTGAACCCGCCCAGGTTCAGCGGTGCATCTGGAGATCCGACCGCAGTGGACGACTGGCTCGACTGAGTCTCGCGCGTCCTAGAGGCTCTCTTCGTCGAG
Organism: Narthecium ossifragum; assembly: GCA_963920575.1. NCBI lineage: Eukaryota > Viridiplantae > Streptophyta > Magnoliopsida > Dioscoreales > Nartheciaceae > Narthecium > Narthecium ossifragum. Next base: position 9,314,300 of record OY986971.1, on the reverse strand, counting down.
GATGACCGGGTTCGGGTCACCCTCGCAGCGTTCCAGCTCGATAGAGATACTCGTGACTGGTGGCGCACCGCCCAGCACACCAGTGACGGAGAGGTGCCACTGTGGGAGGAGTTCAGGGCGATGTTCTTGGATGTGCACTTCCCAGCGAGTGCACGTGATGCCCTGACCCACGAGTACCAGTCCCTCTTGCAGGGTACTCGCTCAGTTCAGCAGTACGCCTCCCGATTCAAGCACCTTGTTCGGTTTGCGGGGTCAGTGGCAGCAGAGCAGGCAGCCAGGGTGCGTCAGTTCGAGTGGGGACTTCGGCCTGCTTCCAGTCGTACTCAGCGATCCTAAACTGCGCCTTGTTTGTAGAGGCTCAATTGCGGGACGACAGGTGCCGGGCAGTTCCACCGGCACCCCTCACCAGTACGCAGCAGCGACCCCAGGGCAGAGGGGGGTTCGGTAGGGGGCAGCCGTGGCGTCAGCGGCCCTTTCAGCAGCGGCCACAGCTTGCACCGCAGTACCAGCAGCCACTACCAACCCCACCAGCCCCGTTTCTACTGACGGCTGAGCCATTTGGGCAGGCTTCGTCAGGGGGAGACCAGGGACGGCAGCCTGGCGGCGCGACACCCACTTGCTTCCAGTGCGGACAGCCGGGGCACTACCGTAGAGATTACACTTCGCGAGGAGCGCGGGGCGCTATGCCGGAAGGCAGTAGAGGCGGAGGGTTTGGTGCCTGGCAGGGGAGCAGGGGTGGACGCGGGCCGGGGCGTCCCAGGGGTGGAGGCGGCCATCGGGGGCAGGTGTTTGCCCTCCTAGTTCGCGAGCAGCAGGACACCGTTCAGCTGTATAAGCCGCCACCACAGTACCAGCAGCCGTTACAGTGCCAGCAGCCGCAGCAGTAGCAGCAGCCGCGGCAGTATCAGCAGGCAGCTGCAGAGCCATCCGTCCTCAGAGGTATCTTTCAGCTTTCTAGTTCCTTAGTAGATGTGCTGATAGATTTAGGGGCGTCTCACTCCTACATTGCTAGCATGTGCGTGGCATCGCTAGGGTTAGAGACAAGTCGGCTAGAGGTGGCACAGTCTGTAGACTCACCGATCGGCGGGGCTGTCAGGGTGGACCGGGTCTGCCGATCGTGTTCGTTGGAGGTTGGAGGCCTCCGGGTCTGTCTAGACCTGCGGGTACTAGACATGACCGGCTTTGATGTGATACTCGGTATGGACAAGTTGGCAGCATACCGGGCCGCCATCGACTGTGGTCGCCGGAGGGTGGTCGCTTGGACACCTGACGGGACATGGTTTGTGTTGTTGGGGGATCGGTTCTCCGCCGATTCCTTTGCTTGTGGTGTAGGGAGGCGTGGCAGCGAGCTCTCAGCCTTGTTGGCCAGCCTGTCCCTATCCGGTTCTGAGGGAGTGCAGCAGCGCAGTTTTCCCAGGATCGTGTGCGACTACACCGACGTATTTCCCGAGGTGCTGCCAGGGCTTCCACCACCCAGAGAGGTCGATTTCGAGATCGATCTAGTACCAGGTACCGCACCAATCTCTCTCCCAGCTTTCAGGATGGCACCGGCAGAGCAGAGTGAGTTGAGGACCCAGCTAGATGAGCTGACCAGCAGAGGCTTCATCAGTCCCAGCATGTCTCCCTGGGAGGGCGCCAGTGTTGTTCGCAAAGAAGAAGGATGGTACCCTTCGACTTTGCATAGACTACAGGCGGCTCAACAGGGTGACGGTGAAGAACAGGTACCCGATGCCGAGGATCGACGACCTGTTTGACCAGCTGAGAGGATCTTCAGTATTCTCGAAGATCGATCTCCGCACCGGCTACCACCAGTTGAGGGTTCGGGAATGCGACATCCCGAAGACGGCATTCCGTACTCGATACGGCCTGTACGAGTTCGTGGTGATGCCATTTGGGCTGACGAACGCACCAGCAGCGTTCATGGATCTCATGCAGAGGATCTTTCGGCGTTTCCTAGACGAGTTCGTGGTGGTGTTCGTCGACGACATTCTTATCTACTCCCGGTCAGAGGCGGAGCACGAGCGACACTTGGCGACAGTGTTGCAGCTACTTAGGGAGCATCGGCTTTATGCTAAGGCTTCCAAGTGCGAGTTCTGGCTTGCACAGGTGGGGTTCCTTGGACACGTGGTGTCGGCAGCATGGATCTCAGTCGACCCCGCCAAGGTCGAGGCAGTGGTACAGTGGCAGAGGCAGAGGATAGTGTTCGAGGTCCGCAGTTTCCTGGGCTTGGCGGGGTACTACAGGCGGTTCGTGCAGGACTTCTCCAGAGTCACCGGACCGTTGACCAGACTGACACAGAAGGCCGTCCCGTTCGTGTGGGATGATGCTTGTGAGCGAGCCTTCGTGGAGCTGAGGACCAGGTTGACCAGTGCATCGGTGCTGATCGTCCCCGAGCGAGGTATTGGTTACAGTGTCTACTGCGACGCCAGCGGTGAGGGTTTGGGGTGTGTCCTCATGCAGGAGGGCCATGCAGTTTCCTATGGTTCTCGCCAGCTGAAGAACCATGAGAGGAACTACCCGACCCATGACTTGGAGCTAGCAGCAGTGGTCTTCGCCCTGAAGACCTGGCGTCACTACCTTTATGGCGAGAAGTTTTCTGTCTTCTCGGACCATAAGAGTTTGAGGCACGTTTTCACCCAACGTTACCTCAACCTGAGGCAGCGACGCTGGATGGAGCTACTGGAGGACTACGACTTTGAGTTGCATTACCATCCTGATAAGGCAAACATCGTAGCAGACGCGCTGAGCAGACAGGTGAGAGACACCAGAGCAGCAGTTGCAGGGTTGTCAGCGCGGCAGTGGCAGGCTCTAGAGACGGCGGGCCAGTTAGGGCTCGAGTTTGAGGATCAGGGATCCAGCAGCTTCCTCTACGCAGTGCAGAGTATGCTAGCGGTCTTAGCCAGAGTGTTAGAGGCACAGCATAGTGACCCAGAGCTTGAGGAGTTACGCACAGCAGCGGGCACAGAGGGTGCAGACGGAGACTGGACAGTATCGCCAGATGAAGGGCTACGGTTCCGAGGCTGAGTAGCGGTTCCAGCAGATCAAGTTCTTCGAGATGACGTCCTACGAGAGTTCCACCACTCTCGCTTTGCAGTTCATCCCGGCGGCACCAAGATGTACCAGGATCTTCGGCGACAGTTCTGGTGGCGTAGGATGAAGAGGGCAGTGACGGAGTTCGTATCGCGCTGCCTTACCTGTCAGAAGGTTAAGGCAGAGCACCAGCGGACTCCGGGGTTACTACAGCCACTTCAGCTGAGTGGAAGTGGGAGCACATCACGATGGACTTCGTGACCGGACTACCGAGGTCTCCTAGGGGGAATGACACGATTTGGGTCATCGTTGATCGATTGACCAAATCGGCGCACTTCCTGCCTATGCGGACGACAGACTCGTCTGACAGGTTGGGCGGTTTGTACGTCCGAGAGGTAGTCAGACTACATGGGGTTTCAGTGTCTATCGTGTCAGACCGTGACCCCAGGTTCACCCCAGGGTTTAGCGGGGCTTTCAGGAGGCAGTTGACACACTCCTGACCTTCAGTACGCCGTTTCATCTGTAGACAGACGGGCAGTCAGAGAGGACGATCCAAATCTTGGAGGATATGCTGAGAGCATGTGTCCTCGACGCAGGAGGCAGCTGGGAGGAGAACGTTCCCTTGGTGGAGTTCGCCTACAACAACAGCTAGCAGTCCAATCTTGGAGTAGCACCTTTCGAGGCGTTGTACGGTAGGCCGTGTCGTTCCCCAGTGTATTGGACAGAGGTTGGAGAGGCTTTACTCACCGGTCCAGACATCGTCAGGAGGTCGTCAGAGAGGTTAGTGCAGATCCGGCAGAGGCTTCTGACGGCTCAGAGCCGACAAAAGAGCTATGCAGATCAGAGGCGACGACCGCTTGAGTTCGCAGTTGGTGACAGTGTGTTCCTACGGGCAGCACCGTACAGAGGTTCTGTCAGGTTTGGCAGCGGGGGCAAGTTGGCTCCGAGGTTCGTCGGGCCATTTGAGATTTTAGAGAGGGTCGGCGAGGTAGCCTACCGCTTGGACCTTCCTCAGCACATGTCTGCTGTGCACCCGACTTTTCACATGTCGATGCTGAGGAAGTACCATCCCGACCTATCGCATGTCGTCAAAGTGGACGACATCGAGCTCGAGTCAGACACGACAATCGTTGAGCAGCCTGCTCGAGTACTTGACCGGAGGGATCAGGTCTTGTGGAGCAAGATGATTCCGTTGGTCAAGGTACTGTGGAGGCACAGAGGCGTCGAGGAGATGATCTGGGAGCGCGAGGCGCGCATGCGGCAGGAGTATCCGCACTTGTTCTCTTCTCGAGGTAACTTTTGTCTTGTCTTCTGGTGTAGTTATTTCTTTTGTTCCGAGCCCTACCTTTATCGAATCTCAGGACGAGATTTCCTTCAAGGGTATAAGGATGTGAGGACCCGTCCCTCTACTCCTGTGGCTCGTCGTGGACCGCAAAGGGCAATTTGGTAAATTGCGCCTTATCGGCTTGTTTCACACCCGCGTGTGCACACACTGACCGTGTTTGTGGTAATGTTTGGTTAGAACGGTTAGTGGGACCCGGGATCGAAAGATCCGGACTTAGGCTTGAATTCTTGCCTAAGTTTAGCTTTCAGCATAAAAAGGATCGATCTTCTCTAGCTAAGAGATCGATCTTTTTGTGCCAGAAAGTCAAGTGCGATCGTCATGAAGGATCGATCCTTGCCTAAGGGAAGATCGATCATTCATAAGTCAAAGCAGGCGAGACTTTCTTCCTTGAATCCCTTTTGAAATTCGGAGATCTGAGCTCGGATCTCGAAATTTTTGAAGGCATTTGAGGACGATCCAAGGCCTAGCTGCTTGGATTTAAGCTGCTCTTGCTTAGGTAGGGATTCCTACCTACTTTTATTCCGGGTTTTTGGAGTTTCCGGTTTGATTATGTTCTTTGGCTTAGATCTGTAGATATGCATGTTGGTTTTACATGTTTTAACCGGTTTTGGACTCGTGGGATCTTGATCTATCAGATCCCAGAGTTTCGTTAAATTTGAATGCATCTTCCGACGGTATTTCTCGTCGGAAGTACGTCGAAGAACCCATCCGGATCGATCCTTCTTGAGGAAGGATCGATCCCTCTGGGTTGGTCATGCTGCGCCCGATGAAGGATCTATCCTCTGCTTGGAGAAGATCGATCCTGGGTCTTGGATAGCATGGTTACCCTTCATCGCGAGGAAGATCGATCTTCCTGGGAGGAAGGATCGATCTTTCTTGGTGCGACACGAAGGGTACCCTCTGTCTCGAGAGAGATCGATCTTCCTGGGAAGAAGGATCGATCTCTTTGGCTCGACAGTGAGGGAAGGCTCATTGTTACTTAGAAGATCGATCCTTTCTTGGGAAGGGATCGATCCTTTAGTAGCAGAGAGGAGTTTTCTTGGCTTTTGCCCGCGGGGCTTGGTATGCTGGTTTTCCTTACCGCTTTATACCTTGTACATATGTTTAAGCATGTTAGTCCTATAATAGGGGCAGTGGTGAACCGGGGGAGTGATGACTCCCGGGATGTTTAGAATAAACGGGGGAGTAGCCCTACAGCTTTCCTTAGCCTCGCATGCCGGCATGCGCCGAGGGCTTTATCTGTGATATATGTGAGCTGTTGTTTGCGGGGCTATTTCCCGGTGTAGGTTTTGTGGTGGATTGCTGGCAGTTGGTGGTGGTACCACTGCAGCAGTCCCTAGACCTTATTTATCTGTTCACCACCCCTAGCCGGCTGGGTGCCGTGCCCAGACCTTGTTATTGTATATCATCACATATTGTTGCTTGCCTACATGTATTATCCTACGCATGTCCATAGCAGGTATTGTGTTGTGCATTAGTTGCATCTGTGTAGGGCGTTGTCGATCCGGGGCTTTCGGGTTGCCCGGATCTAGCTCTAGGACCGTTGCGGGTAGATTGGTCCAGGACTCGATTTGTAGTATTCAGTCGATTTCGATGATAGGGTTAGATGACCTGAATACATGTTGTTCGATGTTTAGAGGTCGTGTCGACTTCAAGTTGTATCCGAAGTGTAGCCGGAGTCCGGTGTTCCTAAACTCTTGGGAGGATGAGTGCCTATCCAGCGGTGTCCTGGCCCGCCAAACAGTGTTCCGTGTCCAATTGAGAGTATGCAGTGTCTTGGGCCTGCGTTCACGGACTTCCGGTAGGGTTATGGGACCCTTGTATACACCTAGGGTAAACTTGGAGGTGATACTCTTGTGTTCCCTCCCTTATGAGTGTCGTAGTGTAGTGTCCCTGCTGAGCTTAGTGCTCACTCCTACCCGGGCTGCGTTTTGCATGTGCTGGCGCTAGCTCTTCTTCGGTCGCCCCCACCGGGCCGGTGTTTGGTGACGTGGCGGTGTCTGGCGGTGCTTGAGAGGTGGCGATCTTTACAGCTTTACACCTTTTTGTTATAGATAGTCTCCTACGGGAGTGATAAATGTATAATTTCCCTGTTTTGAGGTTTTGTAATATATGTCAGTTCAGTCTTTGAGATTTGTAACTTTTGTTAATACAGGATGATTGTGAATTGCTAGGGTAACCACTACGATTAGAGGGAAACCTCGCCAAAATTTCCGCAGTAGGTTAGGTTCCGCTTTGCGTCACTCGGCCCGGTTGGGCCTACGCGGGTCGGGGCGCGACAGTTATAGTGTAGTTTTCTTGTTGAGCTTAGTTGCTCATTCCTACCCATGCTGCATTTTGCCGGTGCAGGCGTTAGCTCATCTTAGGTGGCCAATACCGAGCAGTTGGTTGGCGGTGCGGCCCGGTCCGGCTCGGGCCGGGTTGGAGGTAATACCCGATCCAGCCCTGGTAATCATCCGGATTGGGTCGGGCCAGTACCGGTCCTAAAAGGCCTTCCACTCGGTCTGGCCGAGTATGGCCCTGCACGGCTTGAAGACCGGGGTGGACTGGGCCGATCCCGATCCGGTTAGTTTTAAAAAAAAACGTTGTCGGCACCATCGTCGATGATCGGAGAAGGGGGCTGGCGTGGTCGACGATGATCCGAGAAGGGAGGACTGGCAAGGTGAGGAGGTAGTGGGTGAGACTTGGCCAGCTGAGATCTGGATTGGGGATGGCGAGGTGAGGAGGTAGGTGGCTGGATCAGGGCCGGCGAGGTGAGGAGGTAGGTGACAAGGTGGCTAGATCGGGGCGACTGGCGACCAGCTGCCTGGATCGGGGCGATCAGCGACAAGGTGGAGCTGGGGGGAGAGACCCGAGACCGGGATCAAGACCGGTGAGGTCGGTGAAGCTTGGGCGCGGCGAAGTGGTCCGGGAGATGGGGCTTGGCGGGGCCGGCGTCGGTGAAGGTAGAGCTGGGCGGGGCGGCGTCAATTGATGACGGGGAGGTCGCAGAGTCGATCGATGACGGGGAGGCCGCGACATCGATCTATGACAGGGAGGCCACGGAGCCTCCTCATTTCCCACCTCTGTCGGCGAAGAGCGGTGGCACATCCGCCCCGTCGAGGTCCATGGACGGCTTGGCGGCCCCCCCGCGGCGGGGACGATGAACCTCGCTGAGAAGCTGAGAGAGAGAGAGAGAGAGAGAGAGAGAGAGAGAGAGAGAGGGGGGGGTGGGAGGGGGGGGGGAGGGAGCGAGGGAGGGAGGGAGGCGTGGCCTTTAAAACCCGGATCGGACCGGGCCAGACCGGGTTTTTGACCAAGGAACCCTGGTCCGGCCCTGAACCCGGATCAGCCTGGTCCAGCAAGGCCAACACCCGGGCCGGACCGGGCTACGGCCTTGGCGGGTCCGGTCCGGACCCGTACGCCTGGCGGAGTTTGAGGAGTGGTGATCTTTTTGTTTTCAGAACCTTGTATAGTTAGCATCCTACGGGAGTGTATAAATGTTTTGTACCTTATTTCCCCCTCTTCGAGATTTTGTAGACTGTGCTTCTGGATTTTTGTAATCTTTAAGTTTGAGGTGTTTGTAAATTCTAGATTTGTTAATTGATGGTGTTTAATGAATGCTTAGGGAAACCAGTAGATTAGAGGAAACCCTCGCCATATTTTTCGGCAGTTAGTTAAGTTCCGGTTCGCGTCCCCGGTCAGGTTGGGCTTTCACGGGTCGGGGCGCGACGGAAGTGGCACCAAAAGGCTGATTTAAGTAATCAGCCCCGAGATACTGTTCATGAACAGTATCTCAGCCCGAATACTGTTCATGCAGCAGTAAAATGCTATGTATTAGACATAGCTGACACGAGAAAAAGACAACTTCTAGATTCGAACTCCAAACGTGACGAATCAAAATGCGTTGGAAAGCTCTTTTCAAAACGTACAACTTTTTCATTGACATTAGTCCAAGATTTCAATATTTGAAAGATCTAAAATGCCCTTCAAACTTGCTGATATCTGAAAATCAAAAATCAAAAGAAAAAAGTGAACTATAAAGTTGGCTATTTTGGTCATTTCAATTCTAAAAATTCCGAAACTTCAGTGATAGCTTCTCCTATCCCAAACTCACGTGTGAGAATTAGAATCATACAAAAATACCAAACACAGCTCCTCCGGGAGCCCAAAACGTCTAAAACCCAATATACGGAAATGTGGGGAACCTAACCGCCCAAAACCCGGAATTTTCACCCAAAAAATCCGAAACTTCATACACTAATTTACCTCCACTAGATTCACGTGCGAGGAAAGGAAACGGGCCTAAATGCCCACTCGGCACATAAGTTCCACACGCGTACTACCGAAACTTAAGAAAATACGGATATCCTTTGAATTAAGGGCCACTTGACCCACAAGTGCCCTGATTCAAATCCAACCACCTCCTAGAAGCTCACCAAAGCCGAGGCACATGTGGTCTACTCCGTATTTCCCAAGGATAAAATATCGAGAACTCACAGGCATTCTATGGAACAACTCCTGAGCGAAGCATGTGGTATAAGCATTCAACATTAAATATCTCATAACTAAAAGCATACAAGCATTCATACTACTATTAGCTAAACCATGCATAATTCCAAGGCATTAGCGTAACATATAACATACTATGGCACACATTCGGTCTCTAACAAATATTATAACAAACACTATAAGGGCGGCACACCTTCGACTTTACATTTAGACTAAACATTCCCGATGGGCATGACTCCCTCGGTTAAACACATTAGCCACACGTAGGGTTCGGCCAATAGGGCATAATATATATAGGTACTTATATATAGAGCATGTCATCAATTCTACATAAATTCCCAACTTTGCATGAAAACTAACAAATGAGTAAACTTGCCAAAAATCCTAAAAACCCATCAACAACCCATACAATTGAGTATGCTGGTACTAAACATGATTAGAAAGGACATACCATTAAAACAGATTGAAAAGGAATCCAAAATTCATCAAAATTGGCCAACATGCATCTTCTCTATCAGGGAACCGATCGATCTCCCCTGGGACTAATCGATCGAACTTTGCAGTTCCAGGAATCCGACATGAAAAATCCCAAATCTTATTCAAATGATCTTCAAACGAGTTAAAACTTGAAACAAAGATGAAATAGGTAGGAGAAAACATACTAAAAGTAAGAACTCACAAAAGCACCATAGATACAAGCTATTGGAATATAAACATGGAGATTAGGGGTAGAAACCCTATCTCTAACAACTAATCTCTTCTTGCTTTTTAGATCTAGGATGGCATAAATCTAGCTCCCTCCAAGCTTTGGCCCACAAAGATTTGATGGTTTAGTCCCTCTCCAGCCTCCAATGCTCTCTAACATTCCAATAGAAACCCTAATGAGAGAAAATGGAGGTTTCTAAAAGCTCATTCTATTTATATTAGATGGTGCCACATGGCAACCATTTAAGGCATTAGGGGTTATCATGATGATAAATGGCATAAGGATACCATCAAAGGGCTAGATTAAGGTCTAACAACCACATAGATCATTTATATGTCCGTATATGTATTAACGCGTGTGAAACTCCGCAAGGGTAAATTACCAAAATACCTCTGAAGTTGTAACAATCGACGCGATTGTTCAACAAAGCCAACCAAGCCAAACCAAACCAAGCTCGCGACCTACACAGATGAATCAGGTTAGAGGTACAGGTCCTTAGAGAACTCTAACCACTCAACCCAAAAGTTTAACCTATTGGTTGAGGGCGAGTTAAGAATAATATAGTCTAACTTGCCTCTCACATATGGGCTCGAATAATTATGAGTTCTCATAATTGAGTTTTTTAATTAAAGGATGTATGACACTGGGTTTGAACACACGACCTCAACTTTGATAGTATGAAAGAATTCTAATCACTTAACCCCAAAAGCTTAAACCATAAGTGACAGCAATTCTAACATCTGCCACCTCCGCCGCCACCATCTCCTAGCATCACCACAACTTTTAAGACAATTGAGTTAATAGGCTCTTCAACCTGAATCAAAACCTGACTGTGGTTAAGTGATCAAACTTAGTTGTATTGCAAAAAAAAAAATTCCAACTCTCTCACAGTTTGTTGTGTTGTTTTCTTATAGTTTAGTCTATTATTCTGGCTTAAGGGACAAATTATGCATACTGAACATCCATTACTAGTTGATGGATTTATGGTCACCCTAGGTATGGACTTGCATCCTTGTCGTGGTCCACGCTGCACCCATAATTAAATAAGTAATCATCAAGCTTCATAAGTCATGTCTCGCTTCTATCCAACAGTTGTCTCGTATTAATACGACTTCACTCAAGCAAAAAATTGCTCTTTCACTATGTGCCTGTATAGTAATGACATGTGTGACTCTTACCAAGGAAAATACTCAAATATCGGCTGACACATATCCATCGTCGAGGCAAACACGTGGCATCCATCCATCGAGTGGAAATCATCGTACCCACGACGCCTTACGAGTGCAACAGGTGGATGAATCGGTGATGAGGCTAGTGGAACCGTCGCACACAAGCCCACGCGGAAAAGAAGTGTTGGCCAATGGGAGTAAGTGCGCATTAAATGCTACTCAACATCCGGATTCAAACCCCATCATTACGTCACCTCCGCATTTATGACGATGCGATCCAACAATGCAACATTCGAGGCAACAAACTGCTCTATCACCCGACCATGGCATAAACAAAACTGGTGTTAAAGCCAACGACATCAATCTCGGACCGAACGACCTCTAGGTCAAGGTACATTGAGAGAACATTGATATTGGATTCAAACAACTCCGAAGTTGAAGCAGTGCACGAAGTCTCAAGTCTGGGAACTATGCAACCTCGAGGTCGAGGCACTAAGCAACCTCGAGGTCGAGGCTCTCGAGGTTGAAGGACTAAGCAACCTTGACATCGGGGTATCACATGAAGACCTGGTTCCGAAGTTGGGCAAGTACAATGTCGAGACAATATATGAAGCCGAACCATCATGAGTACACATGGATAACTACAACCCCACGATCTACCCAACTACTCTCCTAAAGCGAAAGCGTGGGAAGTGGAGCCACAAAATAGCTGAACAGTTATCCATGGAGGCCACGTGTCAAGGCGACAGTGAAACCCAACCCATGATGAGTACCAGGAAGGATCGTGGGTCGTCAGTCATGGACAATGGTTAGCGAAGGCCACATGGAGGTGACAACCTGAAGTATAAAAGTGTTGAAGACAAAGAGAGGAGTATCCCTGACTAAAACCAGACTTTGCCTTACTCCTACTACTCTAGCTTTAGCTACTGTAATATCCTTCTAGTTTGTACTCATAGGAACGTTCATTGGAGCTGTAATCAATCAGTTGTTGTTTTAATGAAAGCAAGTAGTAAGTTTTCCTGCTTTACTTTACTTGCTTTCATTAGCTCTAGCAGTAGTGTAATTAATCTTAGGAGTAGCTCGATTACCTCTTAGGAGTAGTTCAATAACCTCTTAAAAGTATCTCGATAACTTCTTAGGAGTATTTCAACTAGCTCTAGGAGTAGCACAACCATCTTTAGCAGTAGCCTAGTTCGATAATTGAATCATTAAAAACATAAAAACCCACTTTTATCTAGACTTAAGTTCTTCCAAAAGTCATCTTAATTGAGGCACAACTGAATCCACATACCCTTCTGATATCCCTGCGCTAACGATTGACACATCTCACGTGTCTGATGATCGTATATCATCTCAAATACAAATTTTTAGCAACAATGACTAAATTGATGGCTATGGGATTTGACTGAAGAACCAAAGGGGGATGTGAACCAGGCAGACAATACTGGCTGAGCTAATCAAATAGTATTAAGTCTCTCGCCATCAACTACAATTAACTAACTCTACAAACTATATTATCTTATCAAAGAAAAACAATACTCGAAGTAAATGTGGAAAGCTGCTTAGAACCTTATCGGCCTACTGTAACCTTATTAGTCCTTGTCCCCCTTATCTCTACACTTATCCTCAAAGATAAAAAAATAATCATTATTATTTTATGTCCATTTCATCTATCATTATGATTCTACTTTTTTATATCCCCATTAGTTAATTCTATTTTTTTTGTCCTCAAAATCTCTTTAACTTCTTTAATCCAAAATAAGCAATTCCCGTAGCAAAAACGGGATTAGACTATTGATATAAAAACCCACCCCTTTTCTACCGAGAAGTTGACATGATATCAAAGCTAAGCTCTGACACATGAGAGAGGGGGTTAGATTATAAAAATATAAACTCATATATTCCTTCCAGTATAGGCTTTTGAGTTTAATTGGTGAAGTTGACCGAGTCCTTGCTGCTTCAAGCTGGCCCTCATTCTGGAAAAATCAAAACTGGCTCATCCCTTGAGACTACCATCAGATGCATCACTGCTGGCATCATTTTCACATGGATCTTGTCACAACCAGTTGCTATTGAAAATGTGGTTGAATCTGACGTAGATTTCCCCTCTATACCTCTTCAGGTTGTTGAAGAATCAAAAGCTCTTTTTACTAAATATGGTCTTAGATATTATTCCAACTTGGCCAACTTTATTCATTTTAAACTTGTAAACAGTGCCATAAGCATAGATAGCCACCCCACAAGCTAGTCTCTCCTCTCCTGTAAAGTGTACATCTCTCTCTCTCTCTCTCTCTCTCTCTCCCTCTCTCTCTCTAGATCTCTCTACATCCATTGGCTTCCTCACCTTATCTTAAGCTAAAGCAATCCAATGGTTGCAAGTGTTTGACAAAAGAATCAACTAGCTAGGACTTGAGACTTATACTTAAGACTACTTAAGCCTATATCCACATGATGCATCACCTAAAAGATAGAAGCATGACCACCCAAGGACACCAAAGGGAGTGTCACCATGAAGGCAATGGAGAAGAGAAAGTACTAAGAGATGTCTATGATAGAGAAGGCAAGCAGCCAGCAAAGAAGCCAACACCTAGCACTCCTCCACCCACACCATTCTCCACCACGTCCTCCCCTTCCAATGACTTCTCCTTCACCATCTCCCTCCACCCTTCACCTCCAAGCTCCACCACCATCAAGCCCAGGAAGAGCAACACCTCCTCCTTGTCCGCTGTCGACTTTGCCCCAGCCGACGACATTTTCTTCCACGGCCACCTCCTCCCCCTCCACCTCCTTACCAACCCTCCGGTGACCTCCCCCCGCTCCTCCGACTTCTCCATAGCTGGCCTTCGCCTCCCTATGGAACACGGCGACGCCGAAAACGGCATGAAACGCCATGATCAGCTCAACGGTAACCTCAGTAGTAGTGATACAAAGAGTAAAAGCAAACCCAAATCCTTATCTTCCTTTTTCGGGATCCGAAAGTGGCTGAAGGCGATCGGCACCAGAGAGAGTAAAGATGAGGAGGTAAGCAAGAAGAAGGAGAAAGGCAGCTTCGGCATCTCTCGGTTTCTGAAGAACGTTGTGGAGCCACTGTTTTCATCCAAAAGAGATAAGTCTAAGCGCGACTTGCGCAGAAGGCCGCACTCCTTTTCCGGTCGATCAAATTCGAAGAACAGCAACAGTTGGCGGCTGAGGGGAGAGTACTCGGCGCCAGTGTCCGCCATAACTTCTCCGTCGAACAGCGGCCTCCTCACGTCGACCGGCATGGCATCAAATGAGATCAGCTCGATGGATGAGCTCCAGAGTGCAATCCAGGCCGCCATTGTGCATTGCAAGAATTCGAGCTCAAACAAGGAGGATAAGAAATGTAGATGAACACAACAAAGAAACTTAACCAGATCCTTATTTTTTTTGTCATTTTCTTTTTTTCTGCCTGATTGATGTGAAGACACTCGAATTCCGAATAATTGGAGACATTGATTTGAAGAATGGAATTTGGTTCACTTTAGTAAATTCAAGAGGTTACGGGATTCTTGCTTTGATCTTGTTTGTTCCTAATTTTCATGGCTTTCTTTTGGGTTTAGCTATCTTGAAAACCTAACTTGGTTGAAATTTGACAATGCCCCTATACTGTGATCCAAAAAACTTTTAATTATACCTCTTAACGAACTTCTAGGTAATTAACTTGTGCATCTGGCAATCAATTAAATTAATATGGACGAGTTTCTTGGTCAAACCCAATTTGGAATATAGAATGTGGCATTGGGATCAAATCCAATTTAATTTGTTCCAATGATTTTCACTTTATTGCCCCATGTTCTTAATGTTAGCATCAATTCTTTCCCATATTTATAAAGGTGATAAGTGTGTTGGGATCTTGGGAGTATGGATGTTACCTCAAATCCTAGAACGTCAGCACGACAGGAAAGAGAAGACAGAGAAAAACAGACCAAATCAAAACACCAGATTTACGTGAAAAACCTCTCAGCAAATCACTGAGAACGGAAAACCACGGGGCGGAGGAGGATCTCACTATGATTGAAGATGGATTACAAGGGTTCTTCTAGAAGAGAACAAGACCTCTTTCTCTAGGGTTTCAAGAAACAAGAAGATAACCTAAAAAGATCACAAAACCCTTATTTTTATGTCCCAAGTTAATTAGGATCGGAATAATCCTAACCGTCCAAAAAATCCCGTCTGTCGTTTTTGGATCGATCCAGAGAAGGCTTGGATCGATCCAACTGTGCGTCGACCAAACCAGTTATTTGTCAACTGGTCTGGGATCGATCCACTATGGAATTTGATCGATCCAGGTTTGGGTTTGGATCGATCCAACTGTGCGTTGGATCGATCCACTGGGCGCTGCTTCAATCCACGTCTCTGGAACCTGGGTATGGATCGATCCACTATAGATTTGGATTGATCCAACTATGCAGACCTGCAACCACATCTCTGTGAGAGGTTCACGGATCGATCCAACCAGGTCTGGATTGATCCATCATCAACTTGGATCGATCCAAAGGCATCTTGGATCGATCCCAAATCCCCAGATTTGGATTCCACGTTCTATTTCTTCATAGCTCATTCTTCTTCTCCTCTTGTGTCGCATTCAATTGCTCTACGCAACCGGATTACGTTTGTTGAGGTCTCATGAGGAGAGAAACCCCAACAAACTCTCCCTTCTCGACTCAGAAGGACTCCATTCCATCTATGTTTCTACATAGCTGGAGTTTTTCCTTCGGGAGGACCTTTGTCATCATATCTGATGGGTTGATGTTAGTATGAATCTTCTGAATCTGAAACTGCTTCTCTTCAAGTGCATTCCTGATCCAATGATACTGAACATCAATATGCTTGGACCTTGAATGAAAGCTTGAGTTCTTCGATAGATGGATGGCGCTCTGGCTATCACAATGTACTGTGTAGACCTCCTGTTGCAATCCAAGTTCCACAGTGAACTTCTTCATCCATAATATATCCTTGCAGACTTCAGTTGCAGCTATGAACTCTGCTTCAGTAGTGGATAGGGCAACGCACTTTTGCAGTCTTGACTGCCATGAGATTGCTCCCCCAACAAATGTGACCAAGTAACATGATATAGAATTCCTTGAATCTACATCCCCAGCCATGTCTGCATCTGTATACCCTTCCAACACTAGATTCTCATTCCTAAAACATAAAGCAAGTTTTGAGCTTTCTCGAAGATACCTGACTATCTATTTGACAGCTTCCCAATGTTCTCGTCCCGAATTTGAGATGAACCTGCTGACGACCCCTACGGCGTGTGCGATATCTGGCCTCATACACACCATGGCATACATCAAGCTGCCAACTGCTGAAGCGTAGGGAATCTTGGTCATCTCCTCCATGTCCTCATCTCCTTTGGGACTCTGCTCCTTGCTCAATCTATGGTGAGCTGTGAGCGGTGATCCAACAGGCTTGGCTTCTGACATCTTGAATTGTTTCAACACTTTCTCGATGTATTTTTCTTATGACATCCACAGCTTTCTAGCGCTTCTGTCATGTATGATCTTCATGCCCAAGATCTGCCTCGCTTCATAGCAAAGAACTTGGACATCTCATGCTTTAACTTTTGGATCTTCTTGACATCTTTTCCTATTATTAGCATGTCATCAACATAAAGCAAGATGATAAGAAAATCAACATTGTCAAACCTTCGAATGTAGACACAATGATCCGAACTGGTCTTATGGTACTCATGTTGTAGCATGAATGCATCGAACTTCCTATACCACTGTCTTGGTGCCTACTTGAGACCATAGAGACTCTTCTTAAGCTTGCAGACCATGTGTTCCTTGTTCTTGACTTTGAATCCTTCAGACTGCTCCATGTATATTTCTTCTTCCAGATCACCGTGAAGAAACGCCGTCTTGACATCCAGCTGTTCAATCTCTAAGTCTAACTTCGTTGCCATCCCAAGAACTACTCTGATAGAAGTCATCTTCACTGCTGGAGAAAATATTTCTTCAAAGTCTATACCTTGTTTTTGCTGAAATCCTTTTACCATCAGCCATGCCTTGTACCTTGGCTGTGTTGATTTTTCCTCAGTCATTAGTTTGAACACCCACTTGTTCCTTAATGCTTTCCTTCCCTTGGGTAGCTCTACCAGGTCATAAGTATGATTCTCATGTAGAGAATCCATCTCCTCTTGCATAGCCTTCTCCTATTTCCCTTTTTGATCATTGCTAATCTCTTCTTGATAAGATTCTGGCTCTCCTGCATCCCTTAGTAGCACATATTTGGAAGAGTAATACCTGGTAGATGGAACTGGTATTCTGAAAGAGCGTCTCAGCTGTGGTGTGGGTGAGTCTTATTGGGCTGCTTGATCCTCTTGAATTTCTTCACCCTCTCCAACTTCCGCTGCTTCCTTTTCAGGCTCTTCAGGTGTAAACTGGTTTTCTTCTCCCCCAACTTCGGCATGTACTATGGGTGGAGTTAAAGAGATAGGTGTACTTATCTCTATGTGAGTTTGAGAAGTCTGTTCTTTCAACTTCCCACTGCTCTCCACATGTTGGTCTTCTACAAAGATAACATCTCGACTCCTTATGATCCTCCTTGCCTTCGGATCCCATAGTCTGTAACCAAGCTCATCTTCCCCATAACCTAAGAAAGTGCATTGTTTGGCCTACTGGTCGAGATTGCTTCTCTTTTCCTTTGGAACATGAACTGAAGCCTTGCATCCAAACACTCTAAGATGGTTGTAGGAGATCTTCTTCTTGGTCTAGACTTGCTCCGGAATACCGCCATCCAAAGGTACTGAAGGGGACATGTTGATCAGATAACGGGTTGTTCGAACTGCTTCACCCCAAAATTTCTTGGGCAGCTTTGACATGGACAATAAGGTTCTAGTCTTCTCCATGATTGTCTGATTCATCCTCTCTGACACTCCATTTTGCTGAGGAGTACCAGGTATAGTTTTCTGATGTCTAATGCCATGCTTCATACAGTATTCCTTAAACAAATCTGAAGTATACTCTCCCCCATTATCGGTGAGCAAACATCGCAATCGTTTTCCAGTTTCACGCTCTACTCTAGAATGAAAATACTGAAAAGACTGAAAAGACTGAAAAACTTCATATTTATGCATGATCACATCGAGCCATACCTTTCTTGACGCATAATGTATGAAGGTTACAAAGTATCTCTTGCCTCCTAGTGATTCAACCTCCATTAGTCCGCAGACATCTGAGTGCACCAACTCCAGCAGTCTCCGATTGTTTTCAACAGGTCTTCTGATGAACGATACCCTGTGTTGTTTTCCAAACAGACAACCATTGCAAGGCTTCAAGGGGACACCTCCGATGTTGGATAAAATCTCCTTCTTCACCAGAATTTTCAGCCCTCTCACTTATGTGGCCGAGCCTCCTGTACCACAGTAGGGAAGTATCTTTTAGTTCTGCTGATGTTATTGTTGAGTTGGTATGCGTCATAAGTGTTGTTTTATAGAGTGAACAACACTTTTTTCCACTTGCAACTACAAGAGATCCTTTGATGAGTTTCCACATACATCTACCAAAGCTTGATATAAAGCCTTCGTCATCCAAACATCCAGGCGATATGAGATTCAACTTGAGATCCGAAATATGACGAACATCCTGCAAAAGAATCTTCATCCTAGTATTGATCTCCACACTGATGTCGCCTCTACGAATGATCTGAGAAGTTGCACCGTTACCCATCTTTACTGCTCCAAAATCACCTGACTTGTAGGAGGTAAAGAGGTGTTGATGCGGCGTTGCATGGAAGATGCCCCCGTATCAATGATCCAATCTGAGTGAGGAGGAGAGGTAACGTTGATGCAGCCATCCTTGCAGCATCCCACAACTGTAACATCATTGTCAAGATGCACAACAGTGGAGTTATTGGCTCCCCCTTCTACTTTTGTCTTTTCTTCTTATTGGTCTCTTTTGAGTTTCATGCAGTCCCTCTTGAAGTGCCCTTTCTTGTTGCAATAGTAGCACTGTACATCCTTCCTTGTTCTTGATTTGCTTCTGGATTTGTACCCATTGCCTTGATCTCTGCTTCTTCCTCTACCTCTGTCAGATGAGAAGCGATCATCAGACTGTTTCTTCTCCACCAGATAGGCTTCTGAAACTGTTTATTCTGAGGTCTTCTTCCTAATGGTGTGAGATAGGAGAGCTCTTGTCACCTCCTCTGTCTCTAGGGTCTCCTTCCCATAGAGTAGGGTAGTCACCAGATGTTCATATGAAGAAGGTAAAGAAAGCTAGTAAAAGAAGTGCCTTATCTTCATCCTCTAGCTTGACTTCCAAGTTCAGCAGTTGTGCAATGATCTTGTTGAAGGTGTTGAGATGCTCCAACAGATCTGCTCCCTCCTACATCCGCAGGGTGTACAGTTGCTTCTTCACAAATAGTTTGTTTGTCAAGGACTTGGTCATGAGCATGCTTTCAAGCTTCAACCATAGCTTCGGTGTAATCTTCTCACTAACCACATTATACATCACCTCGTTTGCCAAACAGCATCTAATGGTGCTCCATGCCTTCAGATCCAGCTCCTGCCAGTCTTCATCTGACATGGTGTCCAGCTTTGATCCCTTCAAGGCTTTGTAGGTGCCCTGCTGGATTAGGATATCATGTATCCTTTCTTGCCATAGACCAAAATTGATCTTCTTGTCAAACTTCTCGATGTCGAACTTCCCCGCCATTACCAGAACCTGGCTCTGATACCACTTGTTGGGATCTTGGGTATATGGATGCTACCCAAATCCTAGAATGTCGGCACGACAGGAAAGAGAAGACAGAGAAAAACAAACCAAACCTAAACACCAGATTTACATGAAAAACCTCTCAGCAAATCACTGAGGAGGAAAAACCACAGGACGGAGGAGGATCTGACTATGATTGAAGGTGGATTACAAGGGTTTTTCTAGAGGAGAATAAGATCTCTTTCTCAAGGGTTTCAAGCAACAAGAAGATAACCTAAAAAAATCACAAAACCCTTATTTATATGTCCCAAGTTAATTAGAATCGGAATAATCCTAACCGTCCAAAAAATCTTGTCTGTCAACTTATTTTTGGATCGATCCAACTTTGTGTTGGCCAAACCAGTTCTCTGTCAACTGGTCTGGGATCGATTCACTGTGGAATTGGATCGATTCAGGTTTGGGTTTGGATCGATCCAACTGTGCGTTGAATCAATCCACTGGGCGATGCTTCAATCCATGTCTCTGGAACCTGGGTATGGATCGATCCAACTGTGCAGACCTTCAACCACATCTCTGTGAGAGGTTCACAGATCGATCCAACCAGGTCTGGATCGATCCATCATCAACTTGGATCTATCCAAAGGCATCTTGGATCGATCCCAAATCCCCAGATTTGGATTCCACATTCCGTTTCTTCATAGCTCCTTCTTCTCCTCCTCTTGTGCCGCATCCAGTTGCTCTATGCAACCAAATTCAGTATGTTGAGGTCTCATGAGGAGAGAAACCCCAACACAATGACATCAAGAAGATGACTCCCTCTCAAACTTCTGAGGAGCTCATCAAATTGCATCACCTGCTTCTTTTACATGTGGTGATCAGCTTAGTTCTGATGGTTGGTTGTTCATACATCATTTGAATCAATCAGCATCCCTTACACAGTGCACCAATTGTCATAGTTCAATTGGTTCTTACGATTGAAATGGTTGATCTGAATTTGGAGAGGTAACACTGCCAACTGATGAAAAGCATCCTCAAATCTCAGGTCTCTACTGCTGCTCAACAATGAAGTCGGAACGACCGATTCGATCGGCTTCGTACTCGGCTAAATTGCCTGATTGCGACTTCTCATCAGAAACCCAATCATTCAGTCAGACTGGTGTCACTGCAAATAAGATTAGTGAGTCAGGACACTCTGGCCAGGTAGCTGATGTCCCCCTCCTTCACCAACACATAGCTGATCTGAGATCTGAATGAGGGGCTTCCAAGGATTCTAAACAGATGGGTATCCTTTATTGTAGGTAGGTAGGTGCTGCCATCCTTTATTTATTTTCAAAGGTACAAAGTTAACTCAATATATAATACTTACTTATGACACCGCCAAATATGCATGCCACAAGATTAATGGTAGAGACTCTTCGATCTCTAATGGCTTGTTATATAAGGCAGTATAATTCAATATTTCTTATGATGCATCATGGATCAATGGTTGTGAATTGCATGCAACCACATCAAAGATGTGCGAGTTACAAAAGTTGGCTTTTCAAATGCAAAGTTCTATACGGATTCTGGGATCTCGACAAAGAAATTAATGAGGCTTTAGCTGGGCTGTACATATCCTCACTAACGGCCCAAGTTGAACCTGGCCCAGTACTTAACTTTTGGCCCAATCCTCACAAAGTCATGGATTAAGGTCACCAAGTCAACACTGCACTTAATTCTAGTCAATTAATTACATATAACAATTAATGTCATCACTTAATTCAAGTCAATTAATTACATACAATTGGATTTTGTTACAACCTAAATATATGATAGTTAGCTTATGCATATAAATGAATGACACAAAAGATAATTAATTTTCTTCATTGATCACCCTCTAATGAAAGAATTTTCATTCATCCAGCTTAAATTTTGATCTATATCAACAGTTTTGGAGGCTCATTTGTTACAATAACATAATCGACTGGATCCAATCAGGATCCATGTGAAGTCTACGAACCACTAGAAACAGGATCCATGTGAAGTCTACGAACCACTAGAAATAAAATGTGCTATGATACTTAATATATACAAAAATCATGCAATAATGAACATTTATCACTAGATTGATTCTACATATAAACTTGGAGCTCAATCTTATATAGGTTTGAGAATTCCAGCCAAATGAGCTCAAAAGTATTATGTTAATTACTTGAGTTGAGCTCTTTCCACATGAGATCTACCATTGAAATCAAGATTGAGACACAGATCTGACCTTTGAAATTACTTTGAGTAATAGGCCACCTTACTTGCATTCCAGATCATAATTAAGACTTGAACACTTAATAGACTTCTCTACTAAGGAACAATGAGGGAAAGACGAAAAAAGAAAGCATATAGCCGGGAATCCTGGGAAGGAGGCAAAAAAGTAGTCAACAGTAGAGCCTATCAAGCCTAGAAACAAAATTTAAACAAGTCATCTTCTTCTCTGCTATAGTAAAGTCATGGTAAGGACAAAACCCTAATAAAAGAACTCCGCGCGCGCGCGCACACACATATATATATATATATATATATATATATATATATATATATATATATTCATGTATATATGTATGTATTTATACATGTATATAGTGATTATCTAGTTAGAGCCGATCATCCATTATCATTTGACGATCATGATTCAAGCTGGCCTCCTAGATAATAAACGAGGATCCTGATCCTCCGTTATCACCCGACGATCATGATTTAATTCTTTTTAAATAGAATTCCTTTAATTATTTACCATTTATTACCATCTATAGGACTAAATTTTGATCGTCAGATGATCATAATGAACAATCAAGGTCTTCTTTTTTTGTTTTAAGTTAAGTCAGAGGCTAAGAAAGCAGTACATAAATAAAAGGAACTATAAGGATTTAGACACCCATTAGAGCTAGACCACCGGTGCCATGATTAAAGATCCAAAAAGAAGGGGAGGCTGAGATAGCCCCATCCTCGGGCATCGGTTGAAAGGAGACGTAGAGACAGTAAACAACATCTCGGGCATCGGTTGAAAGGAGACGTGTAGAGATTTAGTTCTGTCTGGATACACCCACTCTCTCTCTATATATATATACTAGGGAATGCCGGTGCCTACGTCACGGATATATAGAGTTTTTTCAAAAAATTTCGGTAGAACCTCACCTGTACCGAGGCAAACCTTATAAGTGCAACATTATCCCTCACAAACTTTGTCCCCGGGGCAAACCTTGTCCCCACAAACTTTACAAACCATAGTATCCTCAAATACAACATTATCCCTCACAAACCACAACTTCAAAGAAAAAACAAAAATACAGATATTCTAATTTCACAATAATCCAACTCCAGGGCTAACAAAATCTAACCATTGGTTTTTTCTCTTTTTAACTCTAGCTCCAAGCATTCCCACAACACCACCACCACTTCACTGATGCGTGGCCCTGGATCAGAAAATCCAACAGTTAGATGATTACCATCATCAATCCAAAATCTTAACAGAATAAGCTTTGAAGATGGTGCAAATGTGTCTAGGAAGAGGGATGCCTGCAAAAGTTAGGAACTTATTGTCAGCAACATCACACTATAAGTTAATTTCTTCCTATGAAAACTGAGGTTACAATTAAATGCTAAGGTTGTCAGCCAGAAATTAGAAAACAAATGTGTACTAAAGAAATTAGCTAATTAGCTGCCTCAATTAGGACATTTCCATCAAGCTTTGTCAAAAACACATACTTAGAATTCAGATGTGTACTAAAAAAGGGCTTAAAAAGGCAGAGCAACAAAAAAAGATTTGCATGAAAATGCAGAGGTGATTGCTATATACCATGAAGATTAATAGACCAAGAAATTAGGTAATTAGCTACCTCAGTTAGGGCATTTCCATCAAGCTTTGTCAAAAACACCTACTTAGAATTCAGATGTGTACTAAAAGAGAGCTTAAAAAGGCAGATAGCAAACCTATATAATAGGTTCTCAAGTGTATGAAAACTCGCTCCAAAGAAGCATGCTCATGAAAAGTTATAACTTAAGTGGATCTAACATAAAATGAGCATGTATTCTAACTGTCCTTAGGAAATTAATGAACAAAATCCATCATTTAGTACAACATGGTACAGACACTGTACTCTAATATTGTAGCATATGCTTTTTACATATGACAACGATGCCCAATAAAAAGCTATAATATCCAGACTTTGAATAACCTTTCTCAAAAACAATTCCCTAAATCTAAAACTTTTCTACATAAATTCAGAGTATTCATGTGACAACGATGAACTTTGCAATGGATCGCACATGCAGCACATACATTGGCAAGAGTAGCATAGGACCATCTTTGGATAGATGATTCCATATAATTTTGAGAAATATAGCTGTTGCTAATCATCCGCCAGTGACCCTGACATTTATGAAATTCAAATAACTAACATACATTAATGGTATGAAATATAGGAGTAGGCAAAGATAAGACCAATCTAAGCGCCACTGCTTTGGAGCACTCAAGAAAGAAGTATATTACCATTTTTAACGTCACATATCATTATCCAGTATATATCCAAGAACAAAGTATTTTGTCATGCATTGCAGGAAACATGGACATGAAAGAAGTAAACCCAATAAAAAAATAATACATCTAAGGATGGAAATAAAAGATGCAGCTACCAAATTCAAAACCCCTACATGTCAAGACTTTTCAATGTGTGAACATTTCAATCAGCATGCCTAAATTACTGAAAATTTTATAATACTATACTAATCAGCTCATAACAGTTGCAATCCATGCTAAGAGCTGGACTTATCAAAACCAGCTGAAATTACTTGAGAGACAACGTCACTTGCTAGTATCCAATGCTTGAAGAGTTTTAAAGAGGCTATCAAAAATTGCATTCGCATTTTTGAGTGTCAGCTTTATCAATATCTAGGCATTATATTTGCTAGTATTTGTTACGTATAAAATATCTGCATAATGCAATATGTACATAGAATAAATGAAAGTAGATACTTATGGGATCTTTTGTTTGAGTAGCTTTTTCAGTTTACTATTTGCTTTTTATACATCAAATTTTGAGAACCTAGGATCATTAGTCAGTGATTTGTATCTGTAGATGATAAATCCAAGTTTCTTGATATAGAGATAGCTAAATTTTAGCCTATAATTAAGTTCTTAAATACAAATCAAAGAAAGGGACATGATGGACCCAAACATCTACTTAAAGTAATCAAGTAGTCATTTTCTTGATAAGGGTTTTAAGCAACAGCTAATAAGTTGCATGCATTTGAATATTCTCACAGGGAGCTCACAACAAAGAACATGCATGTATGGCTTTTATTAAGGACAGCATGCATTCTGGAAAAAAATAAGAAACTGTACCTTGGAAGATATTCTAAGCATTTAGGTATCTTTCCAACAAAAAAGTTGTAAGAGAAATCAGCGACTTTCAGCTCAGGTAGCTGACATATTCCAGGAGATCTGATTCAGAAAAACTAATCATAAGAATTCTGTAAGTCCACTGTTTAGAATGAAATTCAAGAAAACAGTAATTGTGTCATTGGCTACTATTAGAGAAATTATTGTTAAGATGTCCAAAATAGCTATAATTGTTATGTTAAATGATAGATCTCAAACATTGGAAACGGAGGACAGTTATAAAAGGCACTAAAGCATCAAACATGACTCTCAAATATAGACAACAAAGTTTCATCAGCCATCCTTAGATCCATAAATAAAACACAATCAAAAAACGAAGAAATTTGTCGAAAATAGAGATAGCTTATGAAAGAGAGGATATCGGCGGAATTGTACCTTAATCTCCACCGTATAAATATCAATCTCACATTCTCCTTCCTCCTCCTAGGAAATTGCTACGGGGTCATCTCCCCGAATAAATTGATCGTGGCAGCAGTCTACAGCATTTCAAATATGCCATAAATGCTAAGAACTTCAAAGGATCAAAGATTACATGAAGCATATCATATTTTCCACTAAATATCAGATCTGCCATTTTTTCCGATCGTACTAAAAATCATGTTTACCACTAAATAGAAAAATTGAATATTTTTTCAGATCTGCCATTTTTATCACAGGTTGCAGATAAATGCTATGAACGTCAAAGGATCAACTCATACATGAAGCAGATCATATCAGATGGAAAGAAGATGAACAGAAGCACTTGAAAATTAAATCGACCAAAAGCCAGTTTGCAGGGAAATTAAATCAGTTTCAGCCATATAAAAGAGGAAGAAGAAAGGGAAATTGAAGCAAAAACCAGAAAAATTTAAGCAAAAAAGGACAGCAAATCGAAGCAGCTGAACAGATGAACAGAAGTGAAGAGAGGAGAGGAGAGGGAAAGCTCACCGTAGGTTTGGCACCGCTGGGTTCAGCGAGATGACAGCGGGGATGTCGAGATCAGCCGGTTCCGACGACAGGGAGGAGACCAATAGCAACAGAGCTTGGAAGAGGAAAGGTAATGGCGGAGGAACGCGCAGAGGATGCGATGAGAGGTAGGCACGATCTCGGGGTCGCGATCTCGGGGGAAAAAAACAGAGCTTGCAGCCTTTACAGAGCCCAGCGAGGTTGGGTGTGTGAGAAAAATTCACATTGGATTCGGATATATAGAGAAAAAAAATAGAGCTTGCAGCCTTTACAGAGCCCAGAGAGGTGGGGTTGGTGTGCGCGACGTGGTGGCTGTCTCCTCCCTTACTCTCCTCTCCCACCTCTTGCACTTCGTCTACATCCCCTTCTATGCAGCCGCCGGCGGAGGCTTCAGCGCCGATCTCATACGCATCCGTGGGGAGCCGGGAAGAGAGGGTGTGAGAGGAAAGGGAAGAGAGGGTTTGATAGGTAAGGTGAGCTGGGAGATGAGTAGAGGGGATAGGATGGCTGGTTTTCAGTCACATCCCGTCTCCTCTCTCTCTCTCTTCAAAAAATTTCAAAACTCGATGGCGGGCTGGGCGAGGTCGGCGGCGGCCGGGGCGTGGTCGATGGCGGATTGGGAGAGGTCGACGGTGATCGACAGCGGGTAGGGCGAGGTCGACGGCGGCGTGGGGCGTGGTCGATGGCGGCTTGGTCGAGGTCGGCGGGCTGGGCGAGGTCGGCGTCGATGGCGGCTTTGGCGAGGTCGGCGGGTTGGAGATGAAGGGGAGGGATGGGTGAGGGATGAGAGAGGCAAAGAGAGAGCAGGTTGGAGATGAAGGGGAGGGATGGGTTATGGTACCCGCTCCCTGTCTCCATTCGCTCTCTCTGTCCTGAGCTGGAGAGGGGATGGCAGGTGGAGAGGGGACGGGGAGGGGACGGGGGAGAGAGGGAGAGGGGGCGGGGATGGGTAAAAGGCGACGGGACGGGGGAGAGAGGGATGGGACTCTCTCTCTCAGCTGAAGAAAATTTGAGTGTGCGGGTTAGTGGGTGAGAGAAGGAAATTTGGGCGGGAGTTTTTGATATGGATGAAATTTTGGGGGGAATCTTAAAACTGATCATGAAATCACAGTCATTGAATGTGTTTGTAAGCAAATCCTGACCACTCTTTATATTTTATAGGGGGATATTTCAAAAACCGTCCTTTCTTATATAATAGATATATAATAAGCTGGCTATGTGACAAAATCATCAGTTCATGCAATGATGTGTAGGTGGTACTATTAGCTCCTCCCTGTTATCTCCTCTTGATGAGGTTGAGGTCTTATAAATAGAAGAAGACAAGACGAGCGCTGCTCCCTATGTAAGGCAAAAAACCCGCAAATACATTGATATATATATGCCAGCCACCCCCAGCAGAGAGATCCAAGCCATTGGAAAGGCCTACCTTTCTATGTTCACATGAGATCTGATGCCAAAATCATCACACCATTAAAGTTTTTTTCCGGCTACAAACATCTGTACAATGATCAGAAGAAAGATATATAGCTAAACACCACCCCTGCAGTCAAAGAAAGAACAACAAATACACATATGTTCCTCTCTCTTCAGATGTAGAAAGAGAAGAGAAGAAGATCTAGAGAGAGTAAGAGAGTAAGAGAGAGAGAGAGCAATGAGAAAGAGTTAATACTACCCAACAACCATATCTCTCCAACATGATATGCCCACCACTCTCTTTTAAATTATATCCTCAGAACAACAGTCCCAACTCCCCCAGGAAACCAAGGAAGCAAAAAAAAAAAGGGAAAAGAAAAGAGAAGTAGTAGCTAGTCCTCCTTGATGAGAGCGAATTCATGATGATCAGTGCTGCTGCTGCTGCTGCTTTTTGCTGCACCAGAAACCCTACTATTTTTAAAAGCCCATCTCAGCATCTCTAATCCTTGCTCCTCCATCAGTAGTACTCCTTAGCTCCTAAACATGAGAATAAACTCATGATCTCAACTCAACCATACATGCAAATAAAATTATGAAACATGATCACTTCATATATAAAAATATATTAATATATAACAAATTAAGAAATAATACACTAGTTCATGAGATTTACACACACACAAATTAATCCAGAAATGAATGAAATTAAAGTACTACACAAAATGAAATTAACGGAAAAAAAAATTTCTGGGCGGATGAGACATGATCACTGAGGTGGAGAGAGGCCACAGAGAGGAATTCTGGGAATAATTCTAGCAAACATAGCAGTAGGATGTTCATCACCAACCTGTGTAGAACTAGCAACCTTATAAGCATGGCCACCACCACCATGGCCATGCACCACCACCACCCCCTCCTCCTCTTCCACCACCTTCATCTCCTGCTTCTTGGCCGAGCAATGGCCTCTCCTCAGCCCCAGCAACCCCTTCCACCTTATAGAGGACCCCTTTCTCGCCACCTCATCCTCCTCACAGTCATGCCCACCTCTCAGCAGCTCATCTCTCAGCGTGGTGGTGGCGCCGGGCACCCGGGTGGGGGTCTCCCTCAGAGGCACCAACCGCCCCTTGAAGAAGAGCTCGTCGGCCGCCATCATGGGTCGGTAAGGCGCGGCATTGCCGCCAGAGGTGAACTCGAAGTTGGGGTCCGGCGGCGCTGCGGCGGCGGCTCGGTCGTGCTTAGATGGCTCCGATACAACAAAGTCGTTGGAGAAGGAAATGCGTGGGCTCATGGGCACCCCGCCCTGGTGGTGCTCCGGGCTGAACATGTTGATGCATGCCATATATTGATCACAACGGTATATATCTATCTCACTCTCTCTCTACCCTTCTTCTTCTTCTTCTTCTTGTGTTAAGATGAGATGTTTCTAGAGAGAGAGAGAGAGAGAGAGAGAGCTGTGTGGAGATCTCTATAGATAGATGTCTGTCTGTGTGTACTTTGGGGAGGTGGTGGAGATTGTTTGGTTATATATAGAAACTAGAAAGAGAGAGATGGATGGGTCATGGATGCATGGGGGTGGTATGCATGCATGCATGTGTATTTTAATGGATGATTTTTGTCATGGATTTATGGATGGATGCATGTGATCACTTTTGAGCTCTGTCGTATGTTCTGGAATGGGAGTGCCAACCTGTGTGTGCATTAATAATTGGGAGCTTGTCGCGGAAAGAACAAATGTTGCGAAGGAGGCTGTTGGATGGAGGATCAGCTGTGGGGGGATGGAACAGGAGAGCTGTGTACGTTGAGTTGGCTAGGTGTGGCAAGTTGTGTTTTTTCTTTTTTCTTTTTCTTTTTTTTTTCTTTTCTTCTAATAAGATGAGGGCGCATACTAGACCCTTACATCAACCTATCTAGAACTTTAATACCAGCCTCGTAGCTACGTATAATACAGTGATATAGTGTGATGTATATTCGATAATGGTCAT